>JANBTS010000016.1:0-214596 GCA_027578955.1 Coemansia sp. RSA 1250 | reverse complement strand
GCCAAATGCGTTGAATTGATAGATCTGATAAACCACATTGCATGTTGTAAATATTTTTAATAAAACCCACCAAAAAATATCTGAAGCACAGCTCCGTCTTGGCCGCAATCGTGCATGACTTTGCCGCAAGCCTAGTTTTACTTGAGCTTGGCAAAAATCTTCTCCGCTGCCTACATAAACAATATCTTAGTGCAATAGTTGCCAGATACTTGAATACACTGTACCGGGAAATACTTACGCAGTGGTCCACACAATGCATAAAGTGAAGGAACTCTTCAGCACACGATTCTTGCGAGCCGTTTTCTACCCGAGCAGCACACTCCTCGTAGTGATGCTTGAGCGACTTGCATGACATTGTTTCACTGCACGCCTCGACAATAGCCTCTTTCGGATCCACAGGATCTTCCTCTTCTTCCTCCTCTTCTTCTTCTTCTTGTTCCTCTTCCTCATCGCTGCTCTCGGAATCGGCATTCGAAGCTTCCACCGATTCAATTACCTCAACTTCGGCCTCCACAACATCCGAAGCAACCACTGCAGCAGACTCGCTCTCTACAGGCTCGTCGTCAGCATGGATAGGAGTAATATAGCTGAATGGGTTGATAAGGTCAAAAAGCGACATTTTGAGCTCGTTTTTCACTCTATGTAAATAACACGCAACAAGGGGTATTCAACTAAACAGTCCAATAAGCCGGAACAACAGAGCAAGTTCTATGCTATAGACTCTGCAAATTGGTACAATCAAAAAGGAAAAATATAAAAGCAGAATGCGCGAAATTGAAATCGGGGAAAAAAAACTTGGAGATAAGATTATAATTAATTTTCTGATTAATGATATTAAATTGCTAGACTATCATTGCTCTGAGAACGTCACTAAGAGCGACCACGCCAACAGGTCTAATGTCATCGTCGACTACAATTAAGCGCTGCACCTGGGTCTTGCGAATAGTGTCTAGTACAGAAAACAGCGTGTCGTTTTGCGTGCATGTGTGGACGCCTGGATAGTCGTCGGGCCGCAAAGCCAATGCCTCGGATACAGGGATATTGAGCTCGTCCAGCAAGCCCTCGCGAGCAAGCAGGATAATGTCTGACTCGGCAAAGACATTCAGCACTACACCATTATCGTCCAGTATCGGAACAACAGAAATGTTGTTGTCTACAAACATGCGGATAATATCAATTACCGACACGTCCATAGTTGCTGTAATTAGGTCGCCATATGTGCCAATCTCCAAGTCGTAAAGTGAATGCTGCTTTAGCTTTTTCTTGTCATCAATATTCACTGCCATAAAGTTCAGTATCCGGTATATAGACAGTACAGAAACTATCACGTCATTACCGTTGTCTGTGTCTTCATCAACGAGCGCAAGCGTCGAGTAGTCGGTGGCCAGCAGTCGCCGTGAAATCTCATAAAGAGTATCCAGCGGATTGGCACATAGCGTGTTGGTCTGTCGCGACTTGAACCGCATTAACAGTTCTTTGTAGTTTTCAAGCTGAACCTGGCCTAGATCTTCAATGGCTTCGTTGTAGGAGAAATTGGAGTAGTAGTACTGAATCAGATTCACCAGATCTGTGGTTGTCAGCATGCCGGCATAGCACGCTTGGGCGGCATCGTACATTGGTGCTGACTCCACGCCTACAATCCATACTGTGAGATAAATGCATAGACAAAAATGGGGAAGGCTGCATGCACATAAATTCGCAGCGCCTTGTTGGTTCACGTGGCCATTGTCATAAGAGGCCCTGCTTGTCGTTTATACAGCGCGCACGAGGAGAGCGCAAGACACATATAGTATAGCCGAGCCGCGGACAATAGAAATGTCTTACCGTTTTGCACCAACGCCGACAGCGCTTTGGTCACCAGCAGCTTCGTGTCGAGCACAATGAGACGAAAACTGACTGGAATCATGTCGTATGCCGAATGCTGCTTCAGAAAAAGGCTTGCTAGCTGAGCCAGCTCCTTGCGTTTGGCTAGGGCTGACCGTTTGTCGTCCTTGGCTCCCGGAATATCCATTACCGTGGTGCGAATTAATGCACAAAATAAAAAAAAGACTTGCAAATGCAAAGGAAGAGAAAAATCTTTTTCTTGTTTGCACTTTAGAGAAAAATGAAGTTGGTGGCACAGGGAATTGCGGCGGCAGCATTTGTGGTGATGCTGCACTCGGGATACTCGGCACGCGAATACCTGCTATATAGCAAGTCGATTGGGCGGCAGGACTTGGCCTTGCCTCTTGAAATTGTGCTAGAATGTCTGGCCTCGCTACTTATCATGACAGTCGCGTTGGTTATTGGCGTTGGCGAGCTGAAGCCCATCAGCTATGAGGCAGAGATGAAGCGGTATTCGATTGACGGCGTGTTTTCGCGGCCATCCTTCCAGGTATTCAACCACCGTGGCCGCTATCTGCGCCCGCTAGTAGATCAGCCCGCGATAAAGCAATAAAGGCCAAAGCTATGACAAACTCCCACAACACTAGGCGATGGTATTTATGCGCTGTTAATAGGAAACTGTGATAGGTTTTTGTAGTTGGTACTTTTTCAAAATGCACAAAAACCAGAAGGATATTAGCAAAATAGATGCAATTAGCGACTTTTGTAAGTAGAACAAAGTGCGATATTAGAGACTTGCTCAATGACTAGATGCAGGCAGATGTAGTGGAAGTCTATATTCACGCAGTACTCTACAGTCGCAAGGTGTATCCCGTAAGTATAGCGCTTTAAAACAATAGCAATTATATGATAAGCTTGAGCTAAATTGCTAGTGTAGCGAACACTGTTTGAAGACCGCTCGGCTTATGGCATCCCTGTAAAATGCAGTCGCCATCCAGAGCTGAACAAGTACATTGCTGACGTAGTTCTGGCTATCAAAGCCGAACTTGAAAAGGTACAAACGACTAGCTCTTAAAAAGCTGCTATTGTTTACTAGACACAGAATGCATGTAGAATAAACCGGGCGATGTCATGATAAGGATACACGATGACGATGGCAATAGCATAGAAGAGTTTGTGTTGGAAATGTCGGCAGTCGCTGGTAATTATGAGCCAAGGTACAGTTGTGGCCAGCTTGACCTTAACTCCATGTGCTTATTGCAACTGCGTGTAGCCACGACGTTGAGCTTCGATCTGCGCTGATTCGGCTAAGTACACTTGAAGATGCGCCCGCTTTACGAGATGGTAAGCGTCATTCAACCTTATGATAAATCCATGCTTACTGGCAAAGCCTTGTATACTCCGGAAGCTGTGTAGATGCGACCTTTGAGGTGTGTTTTCGGACTAGAGATGGCAGCGCACCGTCGCTGGAAGCGGTAAGTGCACTAATGAAACACGGATAGTAGCAGATGCAAGAAATGGCAGTAAATAACCATAGGTTTCCTCTATTGATATTATATTGGGGCAAACGTTGAGTAGAATGCATGGGTGCCTCGCCTAGACAAGACTGGCGTCACAGATGGTGCGTCTCCGCCAAATGAGCCATCCAGACTGGTGCCGCTAAGCTCGATTGACAGCGCTGAGCTGAAGGTAGGGCATAACAAGAAAAGTGTAAATCCGCTTAGTGTAATTCAATTGGAGCTTGTTGTATGCTGTAGATGCAGGCCTTTGCACGATTGCGGAAGGACAGGGGGATTTAGTGTTTACAAAGAGAGTTTTTTTACGGCATATACGCCGAGAAAGAACGCACTTGCAGGTGGCGCCCACTTTCCGGTGGCGATCATCCCATCTCTTAACTCTTTTTTCTTCTCTACTCTTTTTATTTACATTTCTTTTTTTTTCTATTTTTTCTTTCTTTTTCAATTAGCACGACCGTTTCTTTCTTATTGCTCATTTGGATTTTTCTTATTATCATTTATTTCTCATTTCAGCCCTCTTTTCTTCTTGCGACTACTATAACTGTTCCTTAATACGAACTTATCCGAGAACTAACGTGTTTATTTAGATGATGGAAGGACCACCAGCTTCAGCAACCGGCAATGGCGCTTCAGCCAACGGAATCTATGCTGCTCAGCAGCACTCGCCTGGCCAGCAGGTGCCGCTTGCCATGAACGGGGGCTCGGCGCAGTTTCCCGGCATGGCACCTACGCCACAAAATTCCGACGATCTCCCCAACAGCTCAAAGTCGCTGTATGTGGGAAACCTTGACCCGCAGGTTACGGAGCAGACACTGTATGAAGTGTTTGCATCTGTACGTCCGGTGATGGGAGTCAAAATTATAGCCGACAAGCGCGTAAGTTCCGAAGCGACATTGTTAAATGCGTAAATGATCATATGCCTCAATATAGCAGAGATACTAAAAACATGGTGGTTCTTTTTACTATAGCAGGCAGGCGGGCTCAACTACGGCTTTGTCGAATTTGCCAACCATCAGGATGCGGAATTTGCGCTGCAGAGCCTGAATGGGCACCGTATTCTCGAGAATGTAAGTAAAGAAAACAACCATACTTTTTTACAAGCCTGCTGACTTTTGGCCAATGCCGTTTAGGATATCCGTGTGAACTGGGCGTTTACTAGCGGCACACCGTCACACGAGGATACCAGCAACCACTTTCCGATTTTTGTTGGCGATCTGAGCTCAGAAGTAAACGACCAGGTACTAGCCAAGGCGTTTTCGATATTTCCGAGCATGAGCGATGCGCGGGTAATGTGGGACATGACGTCGGGCAAGTCGCGTGGTTACGGCTTTGTGTCGTTCCGCGATCGTGCCGACGCAGAAAAGGCAGTGAGCCAGATGAACGGCGAATGGCTGGGCAGCCGTGCCATTCGAGTGAACTGGGCGAACCAAAAGGCAGCCAAGCCCAGACACGATAACCAGCCATCTCAGCCTCTAAGCTACGAAGCGGTACGCGATCAAACAGCACAATACAACACCACCGTGTATGTGGGCAATCTGACAAACTACACGACACAGGAACAACTGCAGGCGCTGTTTCAGCCGTACGGCTTTGTGCTTGAGCTTCGCATGCAAGTGGACCGTGGATTCGCTTTTGTCAAGATGGACACACACGAGAATGCCGCCATGTCAATTACGCAGCTTCACGGCATGTCGCTCAACGGGCGTCTGCTAAAGTGCTCATGGGGCAAGGACCGCTTGACCGACCCCAAGGCTGCGTTTGGTGCAATTGCAGCAGCAGCTGCTGCCAATCCCGCATACACGTACCCGTATGTGTATGGAATGCCTCAGCAGCAGTTTAATGTTGCCGGTAGCAACCAGCAGCAGCCGCCTCCTCCTGCCAACAATCCGCAGGGCTGGAACAACTTTGCGTATGAGTCGTATGGCGCATACTATGGAAATCCCGGATACCCACAGCCTGGACAGATGGTGCATCCGGGAGCACTGAACGGCGCTCCCAATGCTGGTCCAGGCGCTATGCCTGCAACCCCACACGATTCGCAATCCCCCGAAGGCAGCTATTAATTATCTTTTGACGCATGCCATCCATGCGCAAGGGCGCTGAATAAAATTGCCAGTGCAGGGCCAACTCTATTCAGTCTTGAGATTAAATTTTATGGAGAAATTATTCCAGAATCGATAAATAAGGATCGGCATGCATCTTTTAAAAAATCCCTGCACACTAAGAAGAGAAATAAAGCAGCTTTTTTCCCTTTCCTTTGTATATGTACTTTTAGACTAGCAACACTAGAGAAACGAGCCTTGGTAGGTTATCGACGATGCTACAGACCAAAGCAGCACTAAGTGTGATTAGCTATTTGGCTATATCGCTGCTTTTAACACTACATAATAAAATGGTGCTTCAATGGTACCAGTTCGGGTTTCCCTGGCTTGTAACGGCAGTGCACAGCTTAGGCGGCATAATAGGTATGCGGCTGCTTGTTTATACCGGCCATTTTACACCAGTATATCTGGACTACAGTCAAAAACGATTGCTGTGGATATTCTCAGCGCTCTATACGGTGAACATAGCAGTGAGCAACGTGTCGCTGCACTACGTATCGGTTCCCTTGCACCAGGTCGTCAGAGGCACTGTCCCTGTATTTACAGTGATCATATCTTTAGTTTGGAAAACTGCCCCAGAGGGATATTCTTGGCGTGTTTATGTCAGCCTAGTGCCGGTTGTTTTGGGCGTGGGCTTGTCGACATATGGGGACTATTATTCGTTTACTATTGTTGGATTTCTGCTGACGCTGCTGGGCACAATACTGGCAGCAACCAAAACTGTGGTGACAAACACCATCTTGGTAGGCGGATATCAACTGAAGCTGTCGGCATTGGATCTCCTCTATCAGCTAAGTCCGCTGGCATTTATGCAGACTATCGGGTGGGCTGTACTGACAGGAGAGCTGTTTGACGCTTGGGAATATGTGCGGCTGGTCCAGTCCGATAACAATTCAAGCAGGATGTACGCGTTGATAGTGGCACTGGTAGCTAATGGGGCCATTGCCTTTGTGCTCAATATTTCCAGCTTTACGGCCAGCAAAAACACGAGCGCGCTGGCCATGACAGTTGCAGGCAACGTCAAGGTGGTGCTAGCAGTGGTGCTGGGATGCATAATGTTCCAAGTAACGCTATCTCCACTTAGCACGCTGGGTGTGGCATTGACTATATGCGGCGGGGCAGCGTATTCAGCGGTTAAATACACGGAAGCACAAAGGACAAAATACAAATCATTGGTGTGACTATTGGTACCTTATTTCCGAAAACTTTTTTTTTTTTTGTTTTTGTAACTTGAATCGTGGTGTTGATAATTTGTAATTTGGAAAAAATAAATGAACGGGTTGGTGGAGTATCTGGTCGGCGTAGTGGAGTCGAGTTATGAAGACCTGGCACATTTGGTACCTTGCGGGTCATTTCTGGGGCTTTTTGACGAGCGTCCAGTAAAGCGAATACGCAAAACAGCACTACAAGCAAACGCCAATGGCCTGGGGTGGCAGAATGCGCTGTTTGAATTCGACACCAGTGAAGCTACTTTTAGAGCGATACTGCAGCTGACGCAAGAAGCGCTAGCTCAGGGCGCAAAGGCGGCTGACGTTCTACGCATAGTTGTCGATGCGGTCCGTAACATACATGATGGCAGCGCTGTTTTGGATATTGGATTTCGCGTGCTCTACGAGATATATCAGCAGCGGCTACAGTACCACAGCGTTAACCGATATCGCACCGATGCAGCGGATGCACAGGAAAACAACACTGGTGCAGAGACATTTGGCGAGGAGTACTTGCTGCTAGCACAGCTGTTTGAGCTGCATAGGCCACGCACGTGGGTGGCGACAGTGCGGCTGATGTCGATGGTCACAAAATCGGCAATCCGCATAATGTATGGCAGCACAACTGCCAGCGATGCAGGAGGAGGAACACATGCAGCGTCGCTGTCGGAGATCAGTGGGCGCAATCTGCTACCCGAAAACGTGTGCCGCGAATGCATTCGTCAGGTGTGGCGGCTGCTTCTAGACAGCGCAGCAACCGAACCGGTGCAAGCCAGCGTGCTGGGTGCTGCCCGGCGCACGCGGTGGCAGATTAGGTTTGAAGCAACCATGGAGCTGTTTGACAGCATGGTTGGCCGGGCCGAGCAGTGTTTGGGCCGTCCGCTTGTGTCGTACTATATGATTTCGCGCGAACTGGATCCAGGCGCTGCTGTTGCCGAGAGCGGAATGCTGACTGGCGAAATGCAGTGTATTGTGGACTTGTGTTTTGGACGCAAGCGCCGGCTAGGCCGCATTCTGCTGCCGCCAGACGGATCCTGGCCACTGATCTCACATGCCAGCCGCGCACATACTGTCAAACACGTATATGACCAGCCTGGTTACGCGCTAGTACGCGACTCGTTGACTCTGGAAGAGACACAGCGTGGAGCATCAGCCAACCGTGTGGTGGCCGATCTGCTGTACCAGCGCGCGCCAATTGATGAGGTGTTTGCGGCTATGCGTAACCACCGCATAATGCAGCGTAAAGCGATTGCGGCTGTAGCTAGCGAAAGCTATGTACCTAATAGCGCCAATGGCGTGAATATGATTGGAGCGGGTGTTGTTGGAGGCACAGGAGTTGCTGCTGGAGGCAGTTCTGCCAGCGACAGTGGTGAAGCAGAACGACGGGAAGCATCGATGCTGCTGCTAGATGCTATGGCACGACGAACGGAACAAATTGTGCGGTTTATCCAGAGCCAGTGCGATTTTGACACGCTTTTGGACGAACGCAAACTCAACAGCAACTCAGACGCAACTATGATTGTACCGCGTAACTTTTCGTACTGGGAATATATGAATGAGGTAGCCGACCAGTTGTACTACTTTGTGCTGACCGATACCATTTCGTATCAAGATATTCACGACAAGTTTTTCTCGATGGTATTTCCTGCAGATAGCGACATCCATCCGGGCAGTGAAACTCGCAAAGACAACAGCTACATCTGGCTTTTGCTGCAGCTGCTTCATATCGAAAAGGTCGCTGCTGGTCCAGTGCAGCAGGATCTGGCTGGGGACGAGGATATGCTTGATCAGCTAGTGCAAATGTATAATGAGCGGCAGATCGTGTCACGGGATGCGTTCTATCTGCGCGACTTGTCGCTACAGGCCACCATGAGCCATCAGCAAGGAAACATTCGCGACAACCATGGCGTAAAGTTCCGCCATCCACGCATTGCAGTGGCCATGCCGTTTGCGCCAGTGCTGTATCAACTTCAGAACGAGTTTGGGCAGCAGTTTAAAGAAGAAAACTACACGCTGCTAGAGGGCCGCGATACCTGTACAGTGATGAAAACGGCTACAGTTAGCCAGATCAGACAGTATGTGGTGCCTAATGCCCTGTACACGTACTTGGTCCCAGCACGCGAGAAAGTGCAGCGGCTGCAGAGCGAGGCGACAACATATCTTCAAGGCGGCAATATTGGATATCGACTGCTGGATTACATCAACGTTGGCGGTAAGCACCGGCTTTTGCAGCTGATTTACAAAATGATGCTGGCCCATGAACAAGGCCCGCAGTTTCAGTTTGACGGGCGACAGCCCAGCGCTCGATCGGGCATTACATGTGTATCGCCACATGTGGTGGACACGGTGTATATGCTGCTGTACAACGCGCCGTATTCAAACGAGCTGATGATGAAGGAGGTGCTGGAGAAGCTGCGGCGCAGCGATAAGGCAATGGCTCAGGGCAATGCCCGCTTTTCACCAGCAAACTTGCGCTGGCTATACACGGTATACCAGCTGATGAACTGCCGGCTTTTGCGGTTCTTCAAGTACTATGCACATGCGTCGCATCTGGTACACCATCTGCGGCATTCGTTAATCAACGTGACCCACTGGCAACTGTACCGTTCGCTTGAATGCTTTGCATTGTGTCTGGTGAATCTGCAGCACGATGTGGGATTTCTACAAGCCCTAATGAACCCTGCATACCATGGCGTGCCTCTAACTCCTCATCCAAGCACTCTTGGCGCGATCCGCTATTCAAAGCCCAAGGATGCCTGGTTTGAATGTGGAATGCTATCGCGTAATGCTGCCGTGGTCATTGCTCGTATCGAAACTATGCGCGGCTTGGGTGATGTGCCTGGCCTGGCTTTAGATGACTGCCTTGACAGTCTATCACCTCAGCCTCAACTATGGGCGCCTGCCGTTTTGCGCTATCTGCCGCGTGCTGTACGTGCGTACTATGCACGGCGTGCGCCCCAGGCCTGTCCACGAGCTGCTCCAGCAGCTATTCGGCAGCTAGTAGATGCACGGTCTGAGCATGCTGCGCTTCTACAGCAAACAGGCGATGCGCAGACAGAGGCAGCATTAACAGCGTTTTATGCGGCAAGAGAACGCCAAGCACTGTTTTTGTGTGTGGTTTGGGTGCTGTGTGAGCAGCAAAAGCCTTTGGCAATGGCAGTTGTACGCCGGGTGCTGCTGCGCTTCCCACCAGCGCATATGTCTGCACACACGTCGGCATTGGTAGACTTTATTGTAGCCAATGAGAACGAGCGTGGTCTTACAGGGCCCGGTGCAAGCACAAAGCAGCTTTTGAACGACTTTATGTTCCGCTTGCAACTAGTGCACCACGAACATGTGGTATTTGCTTTGACGCGTGGCGAACATGATTTGCGCACAGACCAGATGCGTCTGGGGCTGACGCGTTACGTGCTGTTGGAGTCACAGCAGTTTAGCGAGCGCTTGGACGAGTGGCACCGTTTGGACTTTCAAGGTCGCTACTGGGCGGACTTTACGCATTGGCAGAAACAACAGGCGTATATGGCCCGTTTCCCAGAATATTTCGAGTTTGAGGCTGCTGTGGAAGGTCCATTGGAGCCTCCACCGGCGCTGAGTCTGCCTGTGTACTATGAGAATGCAATGGTGCGGCTGCTACCTATCCTGGAGTTTGCATTGGGCCGTATGATCGAAGCGGAAGACCGAGAGCTTTTGCGTGATGTGCTTGACCGCATGGGCATTCTGTATCGTCTACATCAAGTGCCTCTGACAACATTGATGAACACGCTGTTTGTCTATTTTAACGCGCCCACACTTCATGAAGCAACAGTCGTACGCAGCCTTAACCGTGCGCTGCTGGATATGTCGCAGCAGAACTTTTCGCGCGAATTTGAGCAGTTTATGAGCGGTGATATCAACGACTGCTCGCATATTGGTGCACCCTATGTAGGCCGTATAATGGAACGCATTGCTCGTGCTATTTCGCGCCATTTGACTACTGCCGACAAGCAAAACTTGCCCGAGATCCACTATCGCGAGATCCCCAATCCCATTCTACTTGTTTTGACCGAATGTGTAGTTGAGCTGCTTACTTGGTGGTGCTTGCACTGCGCACCATCTAGCGATACTCGTCTATATAACCCAGCTACCGGCAAGCCATTGCCAAAAACCGAAGCTGAGTTCCGTGCCGAAGAACAGCAACGTCGCAAACGTGCTGCCGAGTGGCCGCTGGCCAAGTTGTGGCTGAAACTGACGATGGATCCTGCTCAACGTCCTGAGCCTGGCTTATATACTGGCGCCGCCTACATCCATTCCACCGGTGTGCTGGCCAATGTTCTGCCTGATGAGCTGCTGGCGTTCCCGATAATTGAGCATCTATCTCATATTGTGCTTCAAGAGCCGATTTTAAAGACCATTTCAGGGCCCAAGCGCTACTTTAGCTTTGTCGAGTTCGCCCGCACATCACGGCTACATGCCGATGATTCGGGTGCATCTACGCAATTTGCTGCTACTTCGGTATTCAACTCGTTTGAGCAGAACCGGCTGCACAATATGGCCAATCCAGCCAACACCTATTTGACGCTGCTACATAGCGTATTGCACTATGGCGGAATCGCCACATTTAACACGCTTAGCGATACGATCCATGAGCTGGCATCGGGCGGTGAGCTTTGCTCGGATATCCAACTACTGTATCTGTGTGCTACTGTGGGTCCTATCCTGTACCGTCTGGTAGACCACAATTCGCTGTATGTGCAGATTCTGGGCGACTTGCTTTCTATTCTGGTCCAGATTTGCCCACGTATCAGCCATCTCGACTCGGCATTCAGCACCGATGCCATAGAACAGATTATGGACTTTATCTGTTTTGTCAAGGACCAGTTTGATCCTGGCCGTGCTGCTTGGCGCCGTTTGGCACCACATATTGCTGCGCTACCGACATTGTTGAAATACCAACTTCAATGTGTTGTAGATCAATAAAAAAAAAAAACTATAGTTGGGCAGTTCCGTTCTTGTAAAGTAGTTTGTTCTGACGAGCCAGACTCTGATACTCCTTTACCAGTCCGCTAACCGACTTGAACAGCGGGCTGCAAGAGTCGCCAGTAAGCTGGAACATGACTGATTCGGAGCTGACAACATGAGCACCCGCATGAGCCATTCTATTCAGCGCAATATCGATCTCGGGCGCATTCATCGACGAAACGCCATCTGCCAGCACATGCACATCATATTGGTTCTCGAGCAGATCCAAGCACGTTTGCAGCACACAAACATGAGACTCTATTCCATACAAGACCACCGATTTGGCCTTCAGCTCAGCAAGTTTGTTGACCACTGCGGGAGTAAGCATAGAGAACTTGCTCTTATCTTCAACCAAACACGCATGGTCAATGGGGATTTCGGCTGCTGTATGGCCCAGCCCCTTGGAATATTGCTCTGTGACTACCAGCGGGATATCTAGGATCTTTGAAAACTTGCTCATCTTTTGCGATACTTGAACCAAAGACTCGAACGCGTGGATCCCTGAGCGGAACCGCTCTTGCACGTCACAGAGGAAGAATACGGTGCTTTTGGGGTTCAGCCGGCCTAGCTGCCGAGTCAGTGTTTTTGCTCCTGATGCCATAGTCAATTTTTACTGTTGAATGGAAGAAGAAAATAAACTGAGATAACCACAGCTAATTACGCCATACTTATTTGCCGCAGTTTTTTCCCCTTCTCCGCTCCCATTTGGTCATATGACCAGGAGATATCCCTAAATTGGATTAGTTGATTCTACGCGTTTAGCTTGGCCGAAAAGAGCCTCGAAAACATGGCCGACAATGTATGAAGGATGTTTGTAGTAGTTGGTTACAAGCTGTCTATGTTTATATGAGTATAAAGTGAGCCAGTTCTATCCATGATTTACCAATGCATCAAAGTACTGCTAGTTTTAAATATTGTATTTTAAACTAAGGAAAATGTTACAGTCGCATAGTCAAGTATTTAAAGCTATCAACAACTTCAAGAAAATACAGTTTGCTTTGCTTTTGCTTTATTCTACATTTGTCCCTTAACGTCCCTTAACCTTATATCTTGGCTTTTTAAAAAAAAATGCTTTAGCTGATAACCTGGCCTCCTATGAGGCAATTTGTGGCGATAGTAGCACCATGGCCAAGAGAACTGGAGCTGCTATTGCATCCCGTACTCACAAGCGGTTCTAAGCTATAGCGCTGGTCCATGGGATATTCACACAGTCCAGGGTGGATTCCACGAACCCAGATACAAGTAGCCATAAAAATAAGAAGACACGGTTTATTTACCAGTTCCTTCTTGATCCAAGCATACGCGAGGCAGTATGCAGGTTTCAAGACCAGTGCCTAGAGGTTCCGGCAGTGGCAAATTTCACTGCCCCGTATACCTTGCGTGTAAACGATCGCCTTGAGGACGGCTTCGTCGAGCATGCGGTCGTAGACTTGGGTCCACGCATCGCAACAATCCTACAGAGCACGATAGGGTTACAGGACGTCAAGCTACGAAAGCTCGCCACCAATAATGGGATTGACATGGAGCTCGTAGCATACCTGCCCCATGCTCTCCGGCCGCTGGTCGCTATGCCCATCGAGAGCAAGCGTTGGCTTATGGGCACAGCGGAAAACGAAACGGCGGAAAACAAATCGAGGCCAGAAGCAGTCAACTCCAAAAATATGTATTAAGGCATATTATGAGAAAAAGAAATTAACTCATTAAAGTGTGGTTGTTTTTATATGTTGTTGGTCATTATAAATACTTTGATAGCATAAATGGCATGACAATAGCAACATATGATAATTTGACTATGAATATAACGTTTAAAAAGCAGTTTTATTAAAATTAAAAAAAATTATACCAAGCACTTTGTTACCGTCACAGTGTGGGTTGATTTAGCTGGATAGTAATCGGATGACGACCATGTCGTTTCATAAGTTGTTGCTGGCACACCAGGGAACTGGGTTGCGGGATCGTCCTCAGTAGACGTAGTCACGGTGCCATTAAGAGGGTTAGTATAGGTACCATAGAGAGACTCTACGCAACAACGACCGAAATTCTCAAGGTGAGTGTCGTCAATCATCACACATTTTCCTTCAGGAGGTATCGTTTCTTCAATAGACCAAAATGGTCTAGCACCACAACATAGCATGAAATCATGTATGGTGTCGCAAGTTTCTTTGTCCACAAACAGAGGGTAGGGTGGCTCATAATGAGGAGCAGGAACAAAGTAGTAGTTGTCGTGCGAGCCAATAGGAAACTCGACAGGCTCATCTAAATGCGGCATATATCCAGATTTCAGCTCTAGCCATACAGTGTTGTTGTTATTGTCAATAAACTTGCTATGTACAATGTTGACACATCCCATTTGAAACTCGTTATAGTCTTCTTGATTTCTAATCTCGCATACATCATGACCTGGCATTCCAGCCTCAAACGTTCTACAGAATCGTGTTATAGCACCACCAGGACCAGCACCAGGGCAGTTGTTGTAAGTGAGTATAGTTGGAATCGACATCGTTGCTGCCTTTTTTGGAAGATGTAGCCAAGCACGATTAAAAAAAAGGGAGTGGTTCGACAGAGAAGGAATATGGAGCTCCAAAACAATCGATTATTCTTTAATTTTTATATAGTCCGTAGATAATCCGCAGCTCAGCCCAATTGCTGCAGCCCGCTAGTAAATATTCTGCAGCTTGAGATTCTGAAAACTAGTTAGAATCTGCTATCGCTCAATACGTCAAGTCCGATTAGGTACTACCCACCAATCATTAAACTGCTTGGTGAGATTACCCAATTCTCTGTCAATCAAGCAAATTCCGTATATTTTCCAGCAAGAGATTATCAGCATTGCCGGCCTTTGGCAACAAGCTATTCTTCAGCCAAAGGCCATGTATTCTGCAATTTCTTGTAGCAACACATTTATCTACACTAGCATGGCGCCGGCTTAGCAAGAAAGTATTCTCTATTGAATTTATAACATGTTCGATGTCGGATATCCCAGCTGCAAATAAACGCTTTTGCTGACTCAACTCTCCCTGGCATTAGATCGGCTCACCAGATGGCTCGAACTCATTCGTCAGCTACCATATTTGCCAAACATGCACATCTTTTTTCTGCTTTCGTCTTTGTTTTGGCTTTCGGATGATCTTTGGATTTTTGAAACGCAGCACTGCGGAGCTGCCAGAGGTTGATGAGAAAATTGAGGCTGCAAGCGACCTGGTGCCACGACTAGTTGCGCCAGCAGACCTACCTGTGGAACCGACGCCGGGGCCTACCAGCGACGAACAGCTAATAATCGATGCCATTGTTGAGCAGCGCAGCCAGTTACTGCAGAATCTGCCTGAAGAGCCCAATGACGAAAGCCCACGGTTCGATGCATCCAAATGGCTAGACGAGCAACGCATTCTGCTATATGTGAGAGCAAACAAGGGCAATAAAGAGAAGGCGCTGGAGCGGCTACGCAGCACACTCGAATGGCATTGCACATACCGCCCGCATGCCATAACACCCAGCAGTATGCGCACGGAGGGAGCTACCGGCAAGCAGTATGTCAATGGGTTTGACAAGTGTGGACATCCGTTGATCTACATGTACTCGCACCGTGAAAATACCCGGAACCAGGAGGACAACTTGCGCTGGGTGGTTTATACTATGGAGCAGGCTATCCGGTCGATGCCTCCGGGGGTCACCAAGGTCACCATGGTCATTGATGTCTCCAAATACACCATGTCGCAAGCCGTGCCTCTGTCAACTGCCCGCGAATTCCTGCATGTGCTAGGGTCTCACTATCCTGAGCGGCTACACAAGGCGTTGGTGCTAAGTCCGCCGTCGTATTTTGTCGTGTTTTTCCGCATGGTTTCGCGGTTTATTGATCCCGTAACCAAGGGCAAAATTGCCTTTGTGGATGTGGGCGGAGAGCGCGGCAAGAACAGCAAGCATGATGGCGTGTGGGTGGATATCCTGGACTATGTGGATGCCGAGATGCTGCAGACCGATGCTGGCGGATCCTGGAACTTTACGTACAAACAAAACGCATATTGGCCTGAACTTGAACGCAGTTTTTATGCAGCAAACAGACTGGAAATGTCATAACCAATCACGGCCTTGCATACACATAAAATTTTTCTTTTTCACAATTTGCAATTTACTTCAATTTTTTTATTAGTTTTGGCCAAGGGAGAAGCTGCGACTTGTATAGACCAATAGGCTTATAAACACAAATATGCCAGAAGATCGAATAGACTCAAGTAGCATCAACAATGTGCAGACGGACGACGAAAGCGTAGGGTCTGATGCTATAGATAGCGACGTGGAAGAGCGGATACTGAGCCACCTATACTACCAATCCAACGAGGCCGCAACTGCAAGCGCACATAGCCCTAGCACAACAGAAAAACCAACAGCACAGCCATTGCAGCCAGAAGAACCCGCTGAAAATACCGTAGATGACGAGCGGGAAGACAGCAAGTACAGCATCAAGCCAAAATCACGCGCTGCAACACCAGCCAGTCTCAATATTGTGAAACACACTAGCGATTCTGAATCATCGGATGAAGGTGAGCCTGACACAGAAGACAACGGCGTAGGATTGGCCAAAGATGTTGGCATTGCTACTCCAGTTGAGCCCTTTTCTAAAATGGGATTAGTCTCGCCAGTAGAAGCAAACATGAAGCAGCAGATGGTGCACATTGACGCGCTGATTAGCCCGACAAAGCCATCAGCGGATCAATCTGCAGGATCGTTAACTCACACCATATCTGTGAAGCGTGCACGCGACGATGAGAATGAGTACGACTACTTGGATGAGGCCGAGATCCAGGGCCGCAACCGCTACTTTATGGAGGAGAAAGAAATAATCTGTCACAAGTGCAATCGGCAGGGACACAAGGGCAAGGACTGCACTGTGACCATTTGTATGACCTGCGGACAAGAAGGCCATTTGGCTGTGAACTGCAAAGAAAGCGGCGTGGTCTGCCACCGATGCAATATGCGTGGACATTTGCTGAGGGATTGTCCGTCGAGTAAGCGAGGAAGCATACGCAACGGCACCTGTAGTCGCTGCAATTCGCAACGGCATCATACCGATGAATGCCCACAGATATGGCGCAAGTACGTGTATACAGCTCCGCCACCGCTCAAATACAACGAGGTCGTGCCCTGGTGCTACAACTGTGCACAAAAGGGCCATTTCGGCGATGACTGCAACATGTCCCGCAATCGCACTTCGTTCTTTGGCAACACCGCTTTCAATCAAGGCAATTGTCCCGGCAAATGCATCGGCGTTACACCGCGTGTTGACCGGCGCCATAGCCACCACTTTGACCGCCCTTCGCGGAGAGATAGGGAATTCAATACACCCCGTGGCTCGTCTTCCCGACGCCAAGGCCACAGCTCGGCTTCAGGCCGCTGGAGAGGCCCGGACTCTAAAAAGCCCAGCCGGAGATCAAGAAATCGGGATAACATGGAGACGCCGACCAAAAAGCACCGACCCTTTAACAAACCTCCTAAATCCAAGAACAAGGCCAAAAAAGCAACAGCATAGAGTTGTATTTTGAATATAAAGTGTTTTTTTAACGGTTAGACTTGGCAACACGCTCCAGCTCATCCTTTCTCTTAATAGCATACGAGTTGGACGAGCCCTTGGCAGCATTGATCAGCTCGTCGGCCAGGCACTCAGCAATGGTCTTGACATTGCGGAACGACGCCTCCCGAGCACCTGCAGTGATCATGGCAATGCCCTGGTTGACCCGACGCAACGGCGACACATCCACCGCCTGACGACGCACCGTACCGCCGGAGCCAATACGAGTAGCGTCTTCACGAGGACCAGTGTTGATGATAGCATCGACCAGCACCTGGATGGGGTTCTGGTCGGTCAGCAAGTTGATAATCTCAAAGGCGTGCTGCACGATACGCACCGCCTTGATCTTCTTGCCGTTGTTACGGCCCTGCATCATCATCGAGTTGGTCAGACGCTCCACGATGGGGCACTGGGCCTTACGGAACTTGCGGGCGGCGTAGCGACCAGCGGTGTGAGGCACGTATACCGGGTTGCGGATCTGTAGGTAGTCGGTCAAGGAGATGTCCTTGATCTCTACTTCCTCAAACGACCATTTGTTGAACAGGCGGACTCCAGGAGTCTCGGAGCGAGCTTCGGCAGGCAAAACAGCGGCCATGGTTTAAACCTACAATTGAGGGGCAAATTAGTAATTGTCCAATGTCTAATGGCTGAATTTCTGAGTTGCTGTTTTAGAAACACTGAGGCAGTATCTGATGCTCTTTGTATGGAGCGTGTCTTCCCATCCATTCCGATTGCGCATCCATTTTTATCGCATTTTTTTCGGAATGGATACGCGTATCCATTATTCTCCTGCCATTCGCAGTTTCTGCTCTCTTCGTTTAAAGATACGTACGCTAAAAAAATGAGGGTGTTTTTTTAAAGCTGCAAAAGAAGAGGAAGGGACTTGAGCGCGTTTTTGACGAAATGGGTACTTTGAACGAATCACCTCTGATTGAAGATTGAAATCAAATCACCGCTTTTGTAGACTTCATCAAGCTGGGATGGGATTTTGGGACTTCTCCTTTTGCATTTATCGACAATGACTGCCAATGCTTCCAAGCGCCCGGTAGTAGTATTTGGTCCTTCGGGGACCGGCAAGGGCACGTTGCTTAAGCGGCTACTTGCCGAATACCCGGATGAGTTTGGCTTTAGTGTCTCCAACACCACTCGTAGCCCGCGGGCTGGCGAGGTCGATGGCCAGCACTACAACTTCCTTACTCGTGAGCAGTTTTTAGCAGCGGTTGATCGGAAAGAATTCGCAGAGTATGCAGAGTATTCCGGTAATCTGTATGGTACCACGGTGCAAGCGGTTAAAGCGGTAGCTGATGCCGGCAAGACATGTATTTTAGAAATTGACGTGCAAGGAGTAAAGTCGATTAAAGCTACTGACTTACACGCCAAGTTTGTATTTATTGCTCCACCCTCGGAAGCTGAGCTAGAAACCCGGTTGCGCTCTCGAGGCACTGACGATGAAGCCAGTATACTTAAGCGTCTAGAAGCCGCAAAAAGCGAGCTAGAGTATGGCAATCAGCCCGGCGCATGCGACATCAAAATTGTCAATGACCAGGTAGATGTCGCGTACAAGAAACTAGTCGACTTTATCTTTGAATCTCAATAAGTATTTGCTATCTATGTCACAACCGAATCACGACGTTTCCGGAGCTTGGAGCCACTGGGGGTTTCCTCAGGCACCTTGTATTCGCGACGGCCAGAGATATGCGCCTTGTACATGCGGACCAGTCGGGCTTGCGGTCCTTGGACTGGCGAGGTGATAAACTTGAAGATGACACCAAACCATGAGGTGTGTGCGTAGAGGGGATCGTAGAACTCGGCGGCTATACGGCGGAGCTTATAAATACGGGTCCAGGGAATCTGCGGGAAGTCGTGGTGCTCATTGTGTAGGCCAATGTTGAGGTAGAAGATGTTTCCGGTTCCATAGTACGAGTAGGTTTCCTGGCCGTCCCGGAATATGTAGTGTTCCTGGATAAAGTGCGCAGCTCCTGGGTGCAAGCCATAGCCGAAAAACACCGATACGCCCAGGTATGCCAGGGAGCGGACGGACATGAAGCGAGCAATGAGGACATCTACAACAACTATAAATGCCCAGTTGATCAGCTCCCACCGCTGAGGCGGCTTTTTCATGGCCAGGCCGCGGGCCACGTACATGCCCCCGTAGCAGAGCACCCAGAAAAACTTCAGAAGCGGGTTGTTGTGAATATGCTTTACTTCGGCGTCCAGGGGCAGGTCAGGATCTCTTCCCTCGACGCCCTGGAACTGGTGGTGTTCCAGATGGTACCGGCGGAACGACTGCGAGATCGGAACCACCATCGGGAGATTGACCATCAGGCCGGTAAGCCGGTTATACAGTGGCCGCTTAAACACCAGGTTGTGGCCAGCCTCATGAATAACCACGCCGTAGAGTGCCGAGATCGTGCCGCCCAGAAAGTATGCAATGGCGAGTATGATGCTCCAGTGCATGTCGGTCCATACGCATCCGATCTTGTATGCTGCTGCCAGCTGCACCGCCGTGGCAATCGCTCCTATGACGGCGGTCAGTGGTTCGTTCCCGTACAGCTTACGCACCTCGGGGTGCTTGGCCAATATGGCCTTTTGTCTCTTTTGGTGAGGTTCGTCAAAGTCATCAAAGACAAAGTCGTCGAAATCAGCCTCTTGCGGCCGCTTCCATTTGCCCAGGTACAGCGGATGACGCGGATCGTCACGCCGGACGCGTTCTGTCTCTGTCGGAGCCGTATCGACAGCGTGCGGTGCCATCTGATAGAAATGTGTTAAGGTTGAAAACTCGTAGCGGATAGAAGCGTGTTTGCTATACTAATGCAGGAATATAATTTAGTTTGAGTGAAAACAAAAGCGGCTGTAAAGCTAATTCAGGCTGGGCTATGAAGTACAGTGAAAACCCACTGCAGCATGACGTCCAGTCAATCTGTAGATCTACACAACCATGAAAGGCTACCTTTTGGCTAATATACAAACGCAATACTCGTCTATAAAAAATCGCTTTAGAACTGAAAACTCCAAATAAAGCAAAAAAACGTTTTAAAAATAAAAAACTCCAAAGATAAAAACTTGTTCTTTGTTATTGCCTTGGCATCACACAAAGAAAATAAAGTGAGCAAATCACAAAAGCACCCAATTAACCAACGTGGCTTGAATTTAGGGAGGATCAAAGCAAACTACTGTTTCGGGGAGAGGTTTGTAATACACAACAAACGAGTGCAGTAGAGGAGGTTTGCCCTGCACAAGCCTATGCGCATCTCAGCAGCTGACTGGGAAAAAAAACCACCATATTCGCGGATGTTTACCGCATGTGCAACCAATGCATTAAATGGGAGCGGAGTCTGGTGACAACTAACCACTGCGGAAAAACTTGCTTTATGCGGAAATTCTTAATTAACGGTCCTCCCTTTTTATTTGCTATATCCTTAACTTACATTGAAAAATACTAGGAAGAATGTGTGTTTAGAACAAAATTGCTGAAATAAAGGTGTTTGGCAAGCGATATGCTTGTATTTAAAGTGCCAAACTGGTAGATTCCCTCATAAAACGCCGTTGCAAATCACAACATAAATTCTGGTCCAATGCTGTATGGATTTGAGGAAAACGCCTCAGCCTACTAGGCACTATATTCGTTTGAAAGAGCGCCTTTGTGGAAAACAGCCAATTAATGGTGTGATATACATTCTTGCATATTGGAAGAAGAAAAGAGCATTTTAGAATCTGTAATAATTCAATAAGCTCTAGCTTCACGTGAGTTGAGAAGATTACCTTGCGTATGTTGTGTATGTTGTAAATCTTGAGATCGGGGAAGGGATCGGCCAAGACATTGACAGCGAGCTTTAAATCCAGAAATAGGCTTTTCCAATTGCAATGTGAAGAAATCAGCTGTTGCACTTTGCAACAGCTTACCAGCTAAACAAAGCGTTGGCGTGGTCTGGAGGAGGCAAGCCGAGGTAGTTTTTATGCCACTGAATAGATCTATCGTAGAAACCGATGGAGCTGCTAGCTCGCGGGTCTTCCAGGCAATCCGTATGGTTCTGTCCAACATAAATATCCCCTTCTTCATTCATAATCCACAGCTCGGTGTTGTGGTGGCAATAATCGACCAGGAACTTTGGCGGCATGACCACAACTGGATCGGCAAGGCTTGTCACCCGATATGTGACATTCCCCAGTCTCCGATTATACAGTGCTGTAAACTGCTTATCGCCTAGACGAGGCTCGCCAAATGTCCACACGCGTGCTCGAGATTGCAGCCCCTCAATGCGTCGTACAAGATCAAGGGCACTGATGGCTGCCTCGGCACCGCCTTTTGAATGCCCAGTAAAAGTAACCATGTAGCTGGGATACTCGCTCATCAGCTGTTCCAGGTTCCTGGCAACTGCATCTATTACTCCTCGTACTGAGTCAAGGAACCCGCCATAAACCCCGATGCTGGTGCCTGAGATGTATGGCAGGGGGAATACTGCCATATCGGTAACAAGCGCACGGTACCGGTGCGTGCCTGCCCAAGCAACTACTATTTCTCTGGCTCTATGGTGCACAGCAATTAGCCCATCGCTTAGCGGCAAGTCCATATGCCAGGTGAAGTTGAGCATTGCGTCTTGCACGTCGTTGGTTGAACATGCTTGGCCGCACCCAGACCAGCCAGCTGACATATCAACGAATGAAGATGCTGCTGTTGAAAACCGCATGTACCGTTGGATTGCCCCATGTACTGCTTGCAGCTTGCTGGCTGCATAGTACTGCCCGGGTTCCAGCCATATATCCTGGTACGCTGCTATTATTCGTGTCTGTAAACCAGCAATATACACAAACGCTAGAAAATATTTCCACATTAAAGACTTGGAAAGGAAAGCACAATTTCCACATAGCAAAATGTTCATTCAAAAATACTGCTTAGCGGCTTATATGCCTATATGCACTTTGTTGCCATGCATATTTCCATAACTCATCAGATAGCAAAATCCATTTGTTTATTGATCGCGCAACTCACGCAAACGACGAATGTTGGAGCGGATGGTGTTGGCATGCTGAGATGACAGAGTCCAGGCACCGCCAGCCACCGACCGACGGCAGGCACCGCACTTCCAGATACCCACGGCAGCCCGCTTGACGGTGTTCTTACCGCAGAACGTGCACTCGTAGCGGCTGTGCTGGGTGATTTCCATCTTCTTTACCACCTTACGCAGCGAGGCACCATAACGAGTACCGTATTTACCGGTGATTCCAACCTTCTTGGTGCGCTTGGCCTACAGTAAATGTCTTTTAAGTTTTTTTTTTTTTTTGCTGGCTGGCACAATGTGCTTTAATACACGGGCAATTGCGGCGATTTGCAAATTCATTCAGAATGAAATTGCATTCCTCAGCTGGACTGTGGAATTCTGTCGTGCTTAATTCAAAATTCACAATTCCATCCGTCGTGTATGGCTTCCACCCCGTATCACCAAAAAAACGATGCGCATCCATCCCGCCTGGTTCTCATCGATAATGGATTCAGACACTAACCATTTTTTATCTTTATTGTAATATCCTAGACAAAAATTAAGAGAGCGAAAAGAATACGAAAAAACCTTTAGGCTTGACCTTGATTAGCAATCAAATTCTGGGTAATCTAAATCATGCTATTTTGGCTCTAACGCAGGTTCAGCGCCACACGTGGCGTTGTTTACAGAAAACCTGTTTTTGCTTGTTCTTTGCTAAAACAAGCGTTAATTTTTGTAAATACACACGTAAAAATACAAGTTTTTTTTGGGATACCGGCCACATTTAGTGATTACAAATCGGGAATTCTAATATAAAGATACTCTATTAATCCACGCACATAATGTTCAAAGCCATATTTATAAAGTACCCGGGATTGTCACCATGGCCGCCACTTGTCGTTGGCAGCTGATGGCGCTTCAGATGGGCTTAGCGACACTGGGACGGGCGACTGTGTGCAGACATCTTTGGATGCTTCGCCACTACCTGGACCAGACTGCACGTTGGCTAGCACGGTTCCCAGGCTTGGCAATGGTCCGGATTGACTGCTGCCTGAGGGCTTGGCTTTGCTATCAGATGCGGTTGCTGTTTTGTCTGGACTGCCATTGGCGGATCCAGAGCCGCCTGCTTGTGCTGCAGACACTGGATTCAGGATCTCGGCCAGCTGCACACCGCGACCATGCTCCTGGACAGAGGCCGGTGCATTTCTGAGCGCCGATCGTGGCGAATCCATAGTCAGCGACGACATGCATGGTGCTAGCGACGGGGACTGACGCAGCGAGCTGCAGGCCAATGGGCTGGGCGTCATCTGCGCTCGAGCCGTATGCTCGGCTGCAAGCGTCACTGAGGGCGGAGGAAGCAGCATCCTCGAGCCCTGAGAATTCTCCGAGCCTCGTTCAGAAAGGCTCCGGTCGCTGGGCGTAAAGGCGGATCGCGCGGCACCTTGTTCCTCGTAGCGCATAAAATGTGGATGACTTGCGTGCCGTTGGTGGTGCAGATGCTGATACCCACGCTGTCTAGAGGGCGGAGGCAACATGCTTGCATGCGATGGCTGTGACTGTTGAGAGGCCGGCTGGGCGTGCGAAGGTCTTTGGAAAAAGCTCCCATATGGTGCTGGTGGCGAAGTCGTGAAGCTTGCGGAAACAGGCGACGTGTTCTGAGAAGCTGACTGCTCATAATTTGATGTATGGCGTGCTGGCATAGATGCCATATAGTGCACGGGCGGCGTTGGAATTGCTGGCGGCGGTGGCGGCGGTCCGTGTGAATAGCGGAATGGTGACTCTGGAGGAGAAATCACCGGTGCTGCGTATCCGCCGGATGCCGGCAGCGCCAGTTGGGGTAGGTGAGCAGGTCGCGGCTGCTGCCGCTGCATCGATGTCTGAGCACTAGGCGAGTGTGTACGGCGCCGCATCTCCGCGCGCTCTTTTGTCTTTTGGCGCTGGTTCTGGAACCAGATCTGCACATTCCGTGGCGTCATCATCAGATTGGTGGCCAGACGAAACCGCAAGTCGCTTGACGGGTACTGAGTGCGCTCCCAAACACGAAATAGTACGCGCAGCTGGTATGGCGTCAGCGTGGTCCGTGTCCGTCTTCGAGTAGTCTCGGCCGAACCTGATGATGCGCGCTGGGATCCGGAGGTTGCATTGCTGCTGCCTTGCCTCCCAGAGCCGGGTTGTGACGTGGCTGTGTTTTGGACTGTCGATTGCGAGCGCTGCTGAGGCACTGGGGGCGCTGGCCATAGGGTGTTTTGGGGTAAAGGAGTCTGTCCGTCGTAATGAGGGACCAGACAGTAGGGCGCTGGCAGCCCGCTGATGTTTTCGCTCTCGAGGATTTGGCGGAGCTCTTGGTCGGAAATGTCCGTGGTTTCGCGCGAATACGGGCTTTTCTGCATTGACGCATTGACCGCCGATCGGCGTAACAGGGCTTCGGGCGGAGTGCGTGATACAAAGCGATTGGGCTTTTGCAGCGGGTGCGGGTGCGAAAGCGGATAAATGATAGAGGAGTCAAGGGAAGAAGGGCGGCTCTGGGAAGTGGAGAACGTGGAGGTTGCGGCGGCGGCGGTACCTGAATCTGCTAGCGAAGACTTGACTGGATGCGGCAACAGTGGTGGTGGCTGATCATGCACGCTGGTATACATTGGCTGAAAGCGGTGGTTCTGGTAAATGTGCACGCAAAGCAAATTAAGCAGGAGCGGTAAGAGTGGGGAGATATCCTCACAATAGGACGCTTGCAATTAAAGCCAGACCAAGCGTCAGTTTTCACTATGTGCGCAAATTACCAAATAATATGCTCTTTTGGCAAAAAATAAAGAAAGTCCTGTTGTGGTAGAAAGCGGGCGGGGGAACTGAGTGCCAGTGTCGGAGGGAACGGCAAAGATGTGTCTTTTAAACAAACACAGCCCCCGTCTAGTCAATTGGCTTGACAGAGGGATAAATGCCAAACAAAAAGGTTATGATCGATTAGTAAGTTCCTACATAGTATAAAATAAAGAAGGCTTAGAAAGTCCGTATGGCATTATTAACTTCTTGTGTATCAGGTTTCATTACTTGATGAATGGCAATCTCAGGTTACGCATTGCACGTAGGCTGGAAATTGCTGCTCAGTGCTATTGCCTATTTCGGAAGCGACAATAATGAAGCAGGCTGGTGGCAATTGCTACCACTACTAAAACGCCTCCAAAACAGCACAGACATATTTGGAACACTGCTAATTGTTAGCACAGCAGGAACAATTGCTTGCGAAATAAAGACGCATTATCAGCAATGTCAAGATATTTGCCCACAATGGCCCAAATGTGTAATTTCTGCGAAAGAAGCAGAGCGTATTTGTGTGGAACAAACGGACTGCTAACAACAACACCTAATTTGTTGCGGCTGGGACAGCTACAACAATAAGCAAGCTGCAGACAAGTGGCCCAAATAGCCTGACGTGAAGTAGCCAAATAAACGCAACAATTCACCGTACTCACAGATATGGAAAAAGCCGAGAGGGCCACCAATGTGCCTCATATTAGCACAGACTCACGCATAATTGACCAACAAGTACTTACCAGCAAACAAAAGCCTCTCCTTATAAGCGGCTCAGCCTGGTTCTTTCTTTAAGAATCGTTTTTTGCGCAAAATAACGTGATTATAGCAGCGCTATAGATATGGCTAAATTCGTGCCCGGCTGAATAAATAATTCCTTTGCGCTGGTAACTGGAGACGAAAGGGGGGAGGGACTACTCTATAAAACGGCTGGAGAGAGTGGTTAAACTTCACAATAGAATAAGAAAGAAAGAGAGAGAGACAAAAGACAAGAATTGATGTGGCTAGAGAGTCAAACTTTTGTGTGTGAATAAAGAAACGTCAAGACGATGCTGAGATAATGGCAGCGAGGCGTTGTGTCGTTTGACGATATGGCTATGAATTGTTTTGTCTATGTGCGTATATGCGTGGAGAGCACTATGCGTTGCAATGTGCTCTAAAAACACAACCTGGTTATAACAAAGGCGGCTGAGAGCGGCTTTGAAAAAAAGGTACTGGAAACAACCAGTCTAAAAATAAATAGGGTTTTTAGATGTAAGGATAGCTGCCAGGAATCGGTGCAAGAAACAAGTTTGAGGCCTGTAGAATCAAGTGGAAACAAGAAGAGGAAAAAAGTACAAGCTTGAACCCAGAAAGACTTGGCCTGCTGCGTGCACTTATATGAGTATACCGCATTGCGAACACCCCCTGGCTACCTGTTTTGCGCCTATTTCCTGAAAAAAAAAGCGATCACTCTGTTGGTCTGTTGTTGTTTGGAGAACAGAAAGCTTTTCCTGCTTTCAAATGACATAATCTCTGTTTCGCCGCTCCTTTTAACGCATACGCTGTTTTTTGTAGAGAAATTGCAGGGCCATGATGGGTAAAAACAAGGGTACTCAACACCCCCCCTTGTTTTCGTTATATTCTTAATTGCGTGCGCTTGCTACTCTCCCCCTCCCCTCTAAAACCCCCCTCTGTTCGGTGCTGCTGCCAAAGAAAATATTTTCAAGCATCCTTTCTATATCCAGATAAGTCAGAAGCACCAGCGTCAATCATCGAAAAAATCATTAGTTTCTACCAGGGAGTTTTGCGGTTTTGAAGCTCGGTCATTCGGTCTGGTGATGGCGGGCAGCGTGCGTTGGTGCGGGCTGAGCCACGCATGTGCGCTAATATGTTTCAAGCCAGTGCATTGTACCTGAAGCCTCCTGAACTTAGCTTGTCCATGTCCGCTTGATGCAGGCTTGGATGTGCTTCCACCAGTATATCTCTGGCACGTTTATGTTGATCCGCCGCGAGCTGTCCGTAAACACCCAATTTCCGCATATCCCACACAATCCTTGGCTCCGGACCCTGCCCATTGCTCCGCACACGCTCCGGGTTGCTTTGGGCTGGGGGAATGGCCGCCCTGTCAACGACGAAATGCCATGAAAGTAGTTTAAGTGATACCTACAGGTGGCGCCCGATGGCGACCAAAAATAAAGGCAATTATTGTACATGCAATCAATACATATTTGCGCATTTGGCTGTGAAGAGGCGCTGGTGCTATGTATTCCCATTATCCAACGCAATGCAAGAGAATTGTACAGCAATTCACGTCATAAATTGAGCCAAAACAACATAATTACCAGTATGCACTGCACTTCATTCGACGCCAGTTAAGCATTCCTTTCTCGAAGCAAACTGGACATAGTCCCTCTTTTTCTCTCCCAACACCGCGAATCCAGCGAGGTGTATACATATCGTCAAATGCGCGAATCATATTGGGCTCGCAGCCATTCAAAGCCTCCTCAATGTTTTGGCTATTGGCTTTTATCGGCGAGCTGGCACCGCCAGCGCCATCCGCTTTGCTGCCCAATGGATGTGTGTTTGCCTCTTGCAAGTTTCTGCCTGTTGACAACAGACATTCACCATCGTCAGCACGATTTGTAGATTTCACAGCTGCAGCCACTTCCAGTATCTCTTGGTCGAATGATGAATCGCTGAACCAAAAGACATCATTGCTGCTGGCATCCTTATTGCTGCCCGGTGCCGGATCTGGAGGATGAGCTTGTGGAGTTCCTGTGCCATTGCCGCCATTCGAATTCCAGTCCAGTAGCGTCGATGTTGGCGATACTGTGGCAGTAATGTGCCTTTCATTTGATTCTACGCATACTCCATTCAGAAACCATAACAGCAATCAGCAGCAAGATCCTTTGCGGTCAATCAAACAACACTGCTTCATTTAGTAAATAAGGGATCTCTGTTGTTGCGTCTGTAGGAAAATACAATTCTAAATTAATGCTTCATTCTTTCAGGCATTCTGCAACAAAAAGGAAAGAGGCGAGTCATTGATTTTCCCTGCGCATAAGCAATCCGTCAGCACTAATCGTGTTAATGAAAAGAAAATATGTCGGCAAAAAGAAATGTCTTGGCAAGCATAAACACGCAAATGGGACCACTAGAAAAGCGGTCTGGCCTACGATCATTACAGCCAAAGCGGGATTTTGAAATTACAACCTCTTCAGCAGAAGTACTAAAAATAGATTCCATGCACAAAGTACGTAATAATGTGGACCATTTCCTGTTTTGGTTCTGGGTTGTTCACAGACCCACAGTGATCAGAAGAGCAGTGTTCAGTGTGAGGACGGCGCAAAAAGGGTGCGATCTACCAACAAGAAAATACAGGCAGCGATCGGCTGTGCTCTGGATGATTGCCAAAAACAAAAACCAAAATAACTGTTCGGTTGCAACATGCAGGGGGAGCCGTTTTTACAAAGCAACTTACCCCAAGAATCCACCAATAGCTCCCAAGCATGCAACATCTCTTCTAATCCTGCTGCATCACTACTGCCTTCTAGCGCCAAATCTGAGAGTGTATCCGCCATATTGCTATATTATCAAGTTAGTGCATATAGCCTAGATGGAACGTCTATAGCACAGCAGGCATGTGAAAGCTTCCAGCTGCTGACCAATTGCTTGCTGCAATGTTGATTCTCAAAATGCGGAAGTCAGCTGGAAGGGAGGATATACATTTTGGTTTTGCTGATCTCTAGGAATTCGGTGCTTGACGGGCTGCAAAGACATTGCAATTCAAATTTACAGGCATCTGACATGGACACCAACAGCTCGGGTAGGTGAGAGCATATTCGGGTGAGCGACAGTTTATGGAACTGCCTTATGAGGACACTGCTTGCATGAACTGCGTTCTGCGTGCAGATCGCAATAACGGCTCTCAAAGGCCGGGTTTGTCAGTAGGATGGGCAAAAGCGTCATCCGCTTCTAAATACGTAATCCAAGAGAATAATTTGAAAGCATTATATCTGCATACGGATTTTTCCATTGTTGTGAACATCCAAAATATGCCACTGCAAAACTTACGGTTTAGCACAACAGAATGTATTACAAAGAAACGTGCCTTTTAAAAAAAGTGATATGCAAATTCAAAAACATGGAAATCTGGTACTCTCACCCGAAGCTTCGTGCATATAAGGAATTCCAGCAACAGCAAAAAATTGTGCGCTTTGTCGTGGGCTGAATGCTTTGGATTCTGGGGATGTGAATCGGGAGCTAATTTGATAGCTTGGTACTAGTTTATCAGCTCACGCAGCTAGCTAAACAGTATGCTACGAGCTCAGTCTTCGTTTACTGCAAGCCCCCCATCTTTGAGTTGAGCGCAAATCAGCTACCCATTTGGCAACTTTTCCTTGAAAATCAATGAAATGTTGGATCCAAATATTCTCGCGTTGATTGCTTTTGTTCCATAAGTCAAATAATAATTACCGCTATCAATTTCCGCTATAATTTATCTGCATCTTTATGGAAATGCAACTTAAGCTAATAAGATGGGCAGAGCGAAAAAATCCGTGCCCCAAGCGCCAAATCCTGTTTCATGGCCAAAGCTGCGTCCCAAAAAAGGGCTGGTTGTCTCCGAGCTCGTCACTGATCATATCTTCCTTATACGCAGCCTTCTAGATCGATCCGAATGCGACGCCTTCATAAACATTGCCGATTCACAGTGCATTCCCACCCCAGGGGTCCCTAAACGCGGAGAGGCATTCCGCAACAATGCTCGCTGGAGCACTGTTGACGAAGGCTGCGCGCAGATGCTTTGGGAGAGCACCGGAATGAACCGCTTGCTCAGCGGCTGGAAACATTCCGATGGGAAATCTCCTGCTGGTCTTTTCGAGAACATTCGTCTGTATCGGTACGGGCCAGGCCAGCGATTTGGGAAGCATTACGACGACTATTTTTTTGACAAA
The DNA here is from genome assembly GCA_027578955.1 of Coemansia sp. RSA 1250. Lineage (NCBI taxonomy): Eukaryota > Fungi > Kickxellomycota > Kickxellomycetes > Kickxellales > Kickxellaceae > Coemansia > Coemansia sp. RSA 1250. The sequence continues at coordinate 184,663 of JANBTS010000016.1, read as the reverse complement.
AAGGGTCGGCGTTCCGAGTATACGCTGCTTGTGTATTTGAATTCTGTAAGCGACGAAAGGTTTGTGACCGGACCGCGGCCAGCAGGCGGCGAAACTGTGTTTTATGCTGGGCGGATGACTCCGGTCAGCGTCAAACCCGAGGCAGGCATGGCTCTGCTGCACAAGCACGGAGCCGACTGTCTTCAGCACGAGGCGCTGGAGCTGCGCGATAGCTTCAAGTACGTCTTGCGCTCAGACCTCATTTTCGAATGATCTGTTTTTTTTTAGCTGGATTAGGTGGTGATGTCACTGTCCAATCTCCAAACAATTTTTCTTCTTATTTTATTTTGAAATGCCACCTAGACGACATACATTTAAACGCTCACGCTCTCATGGGCCACCACAGAGTAAATACAGTTTGCCCGTTGAGGGCAGCCGGTACTCTGCGCCAACCACTGCGTCCAATACCCAGCTAGTTCCATACTCGCCATGGAAAGTTATTTTGTATCGGCGGCCAGCCGGTCAGGTTGTGCTGTACAACCAAGACAGCAGCGATGTGGAGGTACGGCACGTAGTGCCTGAGACTCTGACATCTGCCTATTTACAGCCGCCGGCGTCTAAGGATATGTCGATCGCACATCGAAAACAAAACGATTCTCTTGGCGTCCAGCCATACACACGCTATATATGCCCGACCTGCCTGCAGTCGCTGCCTGCACATACCACCAGAGCATGGGAAACACGGCTGGATACTGGAGCAGACAGTCATTCTTCAGCCGGAGTTATTTCAGATCGGGACTATTTCAACATGCTAGCCCGCTCACTTCGGCTACAGCAAACACCGCTGGCGCTATCTGACGGCAGCAGCATATCTCACAATGAAGAATACCGCCATTTAGTGCAGGGTAAAAGCAATATAGCATCAATGCCAGTTGTGCCTGTGTTGGAGACTGGTGCTTCTATGCCTGCAGAGATACCAGAAACTGGCGGTGTAGCTGAAAGCTCCTTTAACCAGGGCTATTACGAGCGGTTCTTTGCTGAGCAGCGGAAGCTAGGCAAAGGGCTGCGAGGCTCGGTGTTTTCCTGCCAGCATATCCTTGACGGCGTATATCTGGGCCACTATGCGGTTAAAAAGGTCGCTGTGGGCAACAACCACCAGTGGCTCAAACGCATGCTTCGCGAAGTCAAATTGCTTGAAAGTCTCCGCCATCCCAATGTGGTCGAGTATAAGCACTCGTGGCTAGAAATGCACCAAATGACTGCATTTGGCCCCAAAGTACCGTGCTTATTTATTCTTATGGAGTATGCCAATGGCGGCAACTTGCAAGAGTATATGGAGCCCAAATCAGCCGAGCCAGGTGGCAGTGATTCCGAAGTATCGCTAAAGCAGAAAATTCTCAAGATGCGGAGATCTAAAGGCCACAACGCACAAGTATCCAATAAAGCAACAGCTGGAAAGCGGATTCTATCCATCGAGCAGATTTGGTCGTTCTTTTCGGATATCTGCAATGGTCTGGCTCACTTACATCAGCTGCAGATCATCCACCGCGATCTAAAGCATATGAATCTGCTGCTGCATTGGAAAGACTCAGAAAACAAGGATGCAAATGGCGAGATGCCTCGACTTATGCTGACCGACTTTGGCGAGTGCGAGGTCCTATCGCATATAGAAAAGCGCGATCGGACTGGAGCCACTGGCACCATGGAATTTATGGCGCCAGAGCTGCTTGAAGTTGATGACGCTGGTCGCTATCTGGACAGCTACTCGACCAAATCCGACATGTGGTCGCTAGGGATGGTCCTTTATTACCTGTGCTACTCGCAGTTGCCGTTCCAAAACATTGACGATGTGGATATTCTGCGCAAAGATGTATTAAAGTTGCGCTATGCAGATTTCGCCAAGGCTTCACGATCACAAGGTGCTGAAGAAGTCCCACCAGAGCTGCGCTATATTATGAAAATGCTCTTGAAGCACAATGAGTCAGAACGTCCAGATATTGGGGAAGTTATCCATTTTGTTGCCGAGCAGCGTGATCTTTGGCGCAGTCGCAATTGCGATGAATCAAGGTTTGAGATCAATGACCTGGATGTGTCTAATGTTACCACGCCCAAAATTGAAAGCCCTATACCCAAAAGGCAAGAGGGTCAACATAACCCGTCAAAAATGCAGCTTACTTCAGACCTGTCTCGGTTCTCACCAAGTATCAATGAGAAGTCGCTTGAAAGCATGAATTCATTGCCTCCACTGGCGCTGGTTCCTGCAAACTACGGTGCTGCGTCAAGTACTAATACCCATTATAATGGTTTGTCGCTTGCTGGATTTAGAAGACATAGCACTGGCCAGGATCCATTTGATTACAGCGGAGCATCATCTCCACTGACTGAAGATTCAAGCGATGATAGCAGCTCTAGATTTGCCAGTCCTGTTCTTCCAGAAGAGCGCCATGACAGTCTGATTGAGGAATCCTCTACTTCCAAAGCTCACAACAGAGATAGTAGCCGCAGCAGCAGCACCACCACCAGCAGCCATGTAGCCATTACAAAACGACAGCTGGCCAACTATGCTAATAGCGAGGAACACCCTGCTAAACGACAGCGACATTCTGCAGACCTCCATGTTCAGCCTGCATTCTACCTAAAAACTGCCATTTTACTTGCCAAAGTGCACTGGCTACATCAGCTTGATATGGCAAATGAGAAGCGCCCTTTACACATGGCGTATTTAGCCGGAATCACATTGATTATGTCAGCAGTAGACATCCAGCAACAGTCTCTCCGCATGTCGCTTATACTGCTACTGGCAAATATGGGACTCGCATATACCTGGCTATATTTATTTGGCTAAAGGCCTTTTTTTTGTTAAATAAAAATGTATTGTTTCTAACACCAAAGCGTCTCAAGTTGGCAAACAATATGCTTTTCTCACGTTGGTATGAGTCTCAATGGTGCTGCTGTCATCACGATGCAATCTGCCTTGGGTTCCACGAATATGGAAATACAGCTTCATTAGTGCCAACACGATGTCAAGCAAGACAACCACCAAGTAAGTGATAGAGGCCACATAGTCGAATGTATGGTCAAAGGCCAAGCTAATGGTGCTGAAAACCCCACCCAAAATATCCAGCATAATGAAAAAGTTGCTCATTTCGACCGATTGTTCCTTGACGCATACATAAAACTCTGGGAAAAATCCCACGGCAATAAATATTGCCGGCAGAACGCCCAAGAACGTCACCGCACCATCGCTGTGGTTAAGAACTGCGCGCTCATCGGCTTTCCAGAACCCGATATGAAGACCAGCATAAGCTACGCACAGAGCTAGCCCTGCAATAAATACTCTTTTTTTCCACCTGTAAGTATACCAGTACACTTGCAAGATGTTTACAAGCGTAAAGAAAGCAAACAGCTGTGGCTGGATAATCAGGCCAAAGTACAGATCATCGGCAACAGCGTATGCGCCGTAAAGCATGTTACCAATAAACCAGAGATACAGCATGATCACTGAAACGCCCTCAGTAGACTTGCGACGGTAGTTTTGCCAAGCTACATTAGAAAAAAGCACTGGTAGGAAATTAATTCTTCAAAGATAATAACCGACATGATGTACAATCAGCAGATACTGTGCCTTGAGGTGCCAGCTGGAAGCTCCAAAATATCAGTCCGAGCCAAGCAAAAGCTTCGTTTGCAGTTTTATTATAAGCCATCGAGTTTCTGATAAAGATGGAAAGAAATAAATTTATTCTTGATAGAGAGGATATTGGGTTCTAGAAATCCCCCTGACTCGACTCACGGAGTCAGCACGCCTGAGCCACCCCCAACACCGCTACCATTGCCCTGCGATGGGGTCGTTAAAAAATATAGCATTGCTTACTGGTGCTCGCGGATACTTGCTACTTTCAGCAGACAGGAATCCAACAAAAAAAAAACCATTTTACTGGCTATTCCGTTTGTATAGGCTATAGCTACATCCAATCAGTCGCTGCAATAGTTTATTATCCTCAAATTTCATATTTTAAAAGTGCAGTTACGAGTAGTTGTGCTTGGATATATCTTGAACGGTCTCTTTGGCAAGCTTGGCCGCCTTGGCGGCAAGTTCAGAGCGCCTTTCGGCTTCAACGTTGTTAACGGAGGCAGCACCCATGTCGGTATCATAATCAAGCTCGCCATCAATGATTGATGAAAGCGCCTCGTTCTGGCCCTTGGGATGCCTCTTGTCAAGTACTTCCTGGGGGGTCATGGGCTTGCCACGCTGCGGCTGAGAACTTGCAAGGTTACCAGTGCTGGGATGTGGTGCATAGTAGCGCTTGATCGCCGATGCTGCTGACATGGTTACTCTAGATGTGCAGCCCGTGTTGCCAAGAAGACCTTGGCGCACAATTTGAGCGCGCAGCACATTACTGGTGATCATGGTTTGAAGAAGGAAGAAAAAATAAGCTAGTTTTTGCTCTTTCAAGCTCCTGTGGCTCCTGTTTATATAGCCTAAAGGATGCTGCTGACGCTGGCATGATAAAGTTGCACATTATGCAGCACCGCTTATTCGTGCACACATGTAAATGGCATATCATGTAGAACTGGACGTCATGTGCTTCTTAATCCATGAGCAATTTGTATTTGCTGGATCAGACCAGGTGCGCTCTATTGGCAGAGCTAAAAAGGACTCTCCTCCACGTTGCAGTTGATTCAGTCAAGCCAGATGGCTTAAGGCTTGCGCGTGATTTGCCTGCTTGGCTGCAGCCAATGGCATGTGGCCAAGTCTCCATATAGCTTCTGAAAACCACATTCATAAGCTACTTCTTTTTCTTTATTTGTATTTTTTGTTATTATAGAATGCGGTGTGGAGTTTTAACAAGTACGGTGCTGGCATTTCTGGTGCTGACTCTGGCGCTGGCCGAGCAAAGGACCACGCAAGAGTACCTGGATGAAGCCAATGGGCTTTTGCAGCGGGGAAAGTACCATGACGCAATAAGAAACTACGACAGTGCGATAGAAAAGGACCCGCAAAACTATCTGACGTACTTTAAGCGGGCGACCACGCTGCTCAGCATCAACCGCCATTCATCGGCCATCCGCGACTTTACCCGGGTGATCGAGCTGCGTCCAGACTTTGACCAGGCATATTTCCAGCGTGCTCGGGCATACATTAAGGAAGGGAGCTATGCCAATGCTGAAGACGACTTGGCAAAAGTGAAGGGCGGCACCAGCAGCCTGCAGACCAAGGCGGCCGAGCTCCGGGAAAAAGTCGAGCTGGCGCAAAAGCTGAGCAAGCAGCTTGCCAGCGAGATCAGCGCCAAAAAGCATGAAGAGTGCGTCAAGACTGCGAGCTCGGTGGTCCGCATCTCGCCACTGTCTGTGTCGGCAATCAAGTCTCGGGCCACATGCAGAATTGCCACGGGGGACCTGGAAGGCGCCAGCGCAGATTTAGGACGGCTGGTGCGCATCCACCCCGGAGACCTGGAGACGCAGAACATGCTGGCAGACCTGCACTTTTTGGCGCTGAATGAGCCTGAGCGTGGAATGGAGCATGTGCGGGCGTGCTTGAAATCCGATCCCGATAACAAGACGTGCAAGGCAACATACACGCGGCTGCGGGGGCTGGACCGCAAGCTAGCCAAGCTTGGCGAAGACAAGGCCAAGAGCAAATGGAACACGTGCAACCGGATGGTAGCGCCGCTGAGCGGAAAGGGCGGATTGCTGGAGAGCGTGGACAGCATGTACGCGGAGTTTATAGTCACGGCAGAGATTCCCGCTACAGTGCCATCGAAGCTGGCGGGGTATCTGGCCGGCATTGCTTGCGAGGGCTATTCGCATACCAAAAAGTGGGACAAGGCGCTGGAATTCTGCAAGCGCGTGCTGGATGTAGATCCCGACGATGTTGCTGCGCTGGGAAGGCAGTTTGATGCACAGCTCGAACAGGAGCAGCTGGACCAGGCTCAGGACACAATGAACAGGCTTGAGCAGGCAGCAGCCAACAGCGGCAAAATGCGGGAGGTGCAGGAGCGGCGGGTGCAGCTGGAACGCAAGAAGCGGGTGGCTTCGCGCAAGGACTATTATAAGATTCTGGGCATTTCTCGAGATGCCACGCAGGCCGAGGTCAAGAAGGCGTTCCGCAAGATGGCACAAAAGTGGCATCCCGACCGCTACCGCGGCGATCTGGCCAAGGAGGAGGTCGAGAGCAAGATGGCCGACATTAACCAGGCATACGAGGTGCTGATGGACGAGGAGAAGCGGGCCAGCTATGACCAGGGCCACGACCCGAACGACCCTACTGGCGGAGCTGGAGGCGGGCCCGGCGATTTCGGCGGCTTTGGCAGCCAGTTTGTGTTCCAGCAAGGCGGCAAGCCCGTGTTCTTCCAGCAAGGCAGCGGCGGTGGCGGCAAGCCATTCTCGTTCCAGTTTGGCGGAGGAGGATTCCCGTTCTAAACAGCACAGCTTTATTTTGGGCTAAAAGCGCCTTCAGTTTGCTGATTCGAATAAAGCCGATCGTAGGCATGGCTGGCAACAATAAATTAGAGTGCATTGAGTCTTTGGGCAGGCATTATTCAGCTCTGTCCGTCCAGAAAATAAGCCATAAAACCCGTATGCAGTAGACAGCAAAGTAGAGCTGTTGTGGAAGTTCTTGGTTTATAAGAGGGATATGGGGACAAAGGCGAGCGGTTCCAAGACAAGCCACAGCACACAAGGCAATGTAAAAAAGCAGGTGCTCCCCAGTCTGGCTCCACCTGCTCCCTCATTTGATTGTTCTCGAGTGTTTTTACTTTAAAACACACCAATACCTGAAATGCTATTGTGTGCGGCGTCGAAGCTCTTGAGCATTTACGATGTAGAAACCCAGCATTTATTGTTGCAAAATCATCACAAACTTTTTTTCTTTATTTGGTGCCACACTATTTATTTCGGCCAACATCCAAGAACCTTATATTGTTAGCTCTGGCTTGCCGCTCAACTCTAGCAGTTTCCCGTTCTATAATACTCGAGATCCCAACAAGGCGTGCAGCAGCCGAACCAAGCACAGCGAGAACCGTAGCTCTTTTCAGTAAGTTGGTCCAAGCCGCAATAGGCAATATAAGGTTGGGCTTGAGCCCCAAGCAGCCTTTCACAGCACCGTAAGCGGATAAATCTCGCCTGCTTCAGCAATCAGACCGAGTCCCATGAGCACATGTGGGCCGCAAGTCAATCCACGTTTGTTCCTTGTGACCTGGACCAAGCGATTTGCCCACTAACTGATTTGCTTGTGTAGGAAAAAAAAAACGCAAACGATCGCCCCATCTTTGTGTGCATCGCTCATTCGCGCATTCTGCGTTTCAGGTAAGCAAAACACGAAAAAGCCGCCAAAACCTCGCGTCTATGATTTTCCCATCCGCCTTCTCCGTGCATAACTTGGCTGCGCATGGCTTCTTTTGTTTACAAAGCTGAGCCACACCGTTCTGGCTCGGGCTGATCCCGATAACCAGGGAGCTTTGGTACCAGCCCAGGCACTGCTGCAGGCGGTGTCCAGCGCCCCGCCAGCGGCACTGCAGCGGGGAGGCGCTGGCTATTCCCCCAGGTCCTGACCCAGAAACATGTGCAATTGCTGGGATTGACACCTGCAGATTTTTTTTGCGGCTCGCATTCTTCACCGCACAAAAATAAGCCAGCTGACAGACACTTGGTGCCTGACGTTAATGCCTCGCTTTTCTCTTTCACTTTTTTTTTGCAAACTGTTACTATTTTATTTCTATTCTGGCGTGATCATTCCTATTTATCACCGAACCAAAAAAAAAACTACGTTCTTCAGGTGGTCTGGGTGGTCTACTGTAAATACTCACGCCTTTCGTTCTTCCATTCTTTTGCGGGTCGGGCACCAAAATAAAAATTTCTCGGCTCAAACCAAGAAAGCTCCCCATTCCCTATACCTGGCCGTAAAGGACATATTTGTAACTTTTGAGCTCCACGACTCATTTTTCTCCTTCCATCGCAAGGTACTTTTTTTTTTCTGTAGAGCCGTACTCTGAAAAATTTTCAGCAGGATATCTCTGGCGCTATTGCTAAACAGCCTTTTGCAGATAGAGGTGAATTTATAGTAACGATATGCCGCGGGCGGTTACCCGAGTAGCACGCAGAGATGTATCAGTAGGAAGCGACCAGGTAGGCGGGCTCGGCGATAGGCTGTCGAGCGGGATTGGCAGCGGAGGACTGGGGCTGGGGCACTCGGAGATGCTGCGGCGCAAGCGCTCCCTGGACAACCTGGAAAACATCCCGCCGTTTGGACTGGACGGCGGCGCACTGAGCGCCGGAGACAAGCCGGCAGTTTCGCTGCTGGACCTGACGGCAGCACAGCACTCGCAGAGCCAGCGCAAGCAGCGGCGCACGGTAATCACAGCCAGCTCGCCGGGCGGGCACCAGCGAATGGCGACGAACCCGCGGCGGGCCACCATGCACTCGGACGGAGTCTCGCAGCACAGCGGCAGCATCACGCCCTGCTCCTCGCAGACACGGCCGCGGCAGCAGCCGCCCGGCAGCTCCAGCGGGCGGCAGACGCCGGCCATGCGCACGCCGCTGGGCGCAAACGGCAGCAGCGGCGGGTCGTCGCGGCTACGGAGGCTGCCCAAACGCAACCTCAAGCCGCTGGACTTTTCGGGGCTGCATGGGCCAAAGACACAGGCAGGCGGGGCTACTGCCGCAGCTACTGCACCTGCTACTGCGACCAGCAGCAGATCCGGCGGATATGCGCCCATTCTCGCCCTGCCGGTATCGCCAGCGCAGTCATCGCCGCTGGAGCAAAAGACACAGCGCACTCCGCCCAGCACAGGGCCACGGCAGCAGGCAGCGTTTGCAGGCGTGCTGGCATCGGCGTACCAGCGGGCATCGGGGCGGCGCGTATCGCAGCGCACGCTGCGCTTTGAGGGCGGGAGCGAGGCAGGTCTGCAGGAGAGCGATCCGGTGCTGGGGCCGCGGTGCCCAGTGATTGGAGCGCCCCGCGGGGTGTTTGGAGAGGCGGCTGCGGAATCACCGCAGGGGCGCGAGGCAGCGCGGCAGGCGCAGGCGGCCTTTGAGGTGGCGGTGGCTGAGCAGAGCACCACGCGCGGACGCTCCGGGCGGCGCCCGGGGCGGCCGGCGGGGCGGGGCCGCGGGCGGCGCGCAGTGTCGGAGTGCAAGTACTGCGGCAAGCAGTACAAGTACCACTCGAAGCTGGCGTCGCACGAGCAGCACTGCGCGTCGCGGCTGGAAGCGCTGCTGTACTCGGCCGACGAGAGCGAGCAGCACGTCATCCACTGCGTGTGCGGGCCGCGGCACGGGCGCGCGGCGGGCGCCCGCGACGAGCAGGCGATGGTGCAGTGCGACGGCTGTCTGTGCTGGCTGCACATCTCCTGCGTGGGCATGGACGAAAGCAGCCTGCCCGCGGAGTTTTTCTGCCCACGCTGCACTCCTGCAGACGACCCGGCGCCCACCACCCCGCGGCGGGGCTCGGCGCGTGCTGGCAGCGGCATGTCGCCCGAGTCGCACCGCCTGGCTGCGCTGCTGGCGCATGTGCCGGACAACGACGGATCCGAGACCGAGGAGGAGCCAATGAGCCTGCGCCTCAAGGCCCGTGCGCGGCGGGGCAGAGGCTCCGTGCAGGCAGCAGAAGGCAGCAGCGAGGACACCATGTCCATCTCTGACGTCGCCGAGGTTACGCGCTTCCACCGCCAGGGCAGCACCGTGCGCGCGTGCCGGTCGCCTGTGGCTCCACGCATGGCGCAGAGCGAGACCAACGTGTCGCCCGCAGCCACGCCGCGCCGCCGCCGCGTGCGTGCTAGCGCCAGCACACAGCCCACGGTCCACACGGACGCGCCGTCGTCGGACTTTCTGGGCCTGCCGTTCCCGGAGTCGATCTTCAGCGAGAAGCCCAGCTTCGGCGAGGGCGGCGCATCTGCCGACCTGCTGCCGCCGGTGCCGCCGGGCCTGTGCGGGCCCCAGACGTCGATGGACAATCTGTCGCAGTGGTCGCTGGCACAGCTGTCCACGATGCTGAGCGCCACAGCGCCCCCGGCCTCTGGGGCGCCCGACAGCAGCTTCCTGCTGGGCAACTCGCTTGCTGACCTGGGGCTGGGCCTGGACGGCGCCGGGCCGGCTGATCCGACTGGCGACGCCCAGTTTGGTTCGGCTGATTTGAGCCAGCTGGTGGATATGCCAACTGACGCGCAGTTTTCGGCGCTGCTGGATTCGTTTGCCAGCGGCGAGGCTGCAGATGCGTACTCGTCGCTGGGTGCCGGCAGCAGCTTTGGCAGCGATGGGCTGCCGGCAGTTTCGGCGGCTCCGGGCACCGGCAGCCGCCTGCTGGGCAGCCGCATAGCCGGGAGCGTTGATGTGGGCCACGGATCGTCGTCGACCATCACGCTGATGCATGATGGCAGCAGCGCGTGCGAGCAGGACACGGCGCCCGTGCTTCCGGCGCCCGTGCTTCCGGCGTCCGCACGGCCTCCGCCGGGACTTCCGGGGATGATTCGCGAGCGCAATGGCGGGACCAAGCGCAGCAGCCTGGTGGGGACGGCGCACAGCTCGCTTGTGGGCCCGGCGATGAGCGCAGCGATGGCGCTGAGCCTGTCGTCGAACCCGCCGTCGTCCTCGGGCATTGGCGATCTGGACGTTGGCCAGATGCTGAACTTTCAGCTGGACGGGGACGTGCTGGAGCGCGAGCTCGAGGGCCTTATCAACTTTGATGCCTAATTCAACTTCCCCCTTTTTTTTTGCATTTTAATTTTATTCTGGAGCTTTTGTCAATTATGCCGTTTACAATTGAGCAGGTCAAGGCGCTGGTGCGCGAGTACCCCGACTTTCCCACAGAAGGGATCCTGTTCCGGGACATATTTCCGATATTCCGGGAGCCCGAGGCGGTAGAGTGCCTGGTGAACCACTTTGCAGAGAAGATCAGAAGCTTATCGGCATCTGTAGACGTGGTGGTGGGGCTGGATGCCCGCGGGTTCCTCTTTGGGCCGCTGCTGGCCATGAAGCTCAACGTGCCGTTTGCGCCGGTGCGCAAGCGGGGGAAGCTGCCGGGCAAGGTGTGCCAGGCGTCGTATGCCAAGGAGTACGGGCTGGACGTATTTGAGATGCAAGAGGAGGCGGTGGAAAGCGGCCAGAACGTGGTCATCGTGGATGACCTGCTGGCTACCGGAGGAAGCTGCAAGGCTGCCGAGGCCCTGGTTGAAAAGCGCGGCGGCAATGTTCTGCTAAACGCCTTTGTTATCAGCTTGGCTGGACTGGAAGGCCATAAAAAGCTCCATGCTCCCGTATACTCTCTTATAGAATGCTAATTTTCTCTTTTTATTTCATCTACTAGATTGTCCTTTTTTTTTTTACACTATGTTGCAGGAAGAGCCGGCTGGGATATCGGGCCCAGACTATATGCATACGTTTCGGGCAGCTACCGCCAAACCGTTAATATCACAGATACTGGAGCACGAGTTAGCCGATGCAGAGTACAAGAGCGACGAGGTGCCACAGCTGAGCCAGAAGCTGAGTTCGCTGATCAATCAGAGGCTGGCGGCGGAGCCTGGATGGACCCGGTACAAGTTTATAACCAGCATATCGCTGTTTGAAACCAAAGGCCAGGGCGCATACATGGGATGCAAGACTGTCTGGGACACTCAAGCTGACTCCATGGCACAAGTAACTTTGATGACTCCAAATATAAAGTGCGTGGCAGCAGTTTTTGCCATTTACGTGTACTAAGTTTTTTTTTTTTTTTTTGCTTTTCTCTCTTTTTTAATTTTTGTTTTTCTTAGAGAATGTGTGAGCAAGAGACAGACTGGCAATTTACACGAGAAGATTTGCAACGAACGCCGTCGGTGGGGTGTGGATGGACGGTTGAGCGGGAAGAGCTGGACCGGGCCAAAGCCTGCGCCTTAATATACTCAGCATCACGTAAGCTACAGCTACCACAAATAACCTCGTCCACCGCATGTATCTACTTGCACCGGTTTTTCATGCGGCATACATTGAAGGAGTTTCACCACTACAACATAGCCGCGACCTGCTTGTTTTTCGCCTGCAAGGCTGAAGAGACCTTGCGGAAGCTCGACGTGTTCATTCCGATCATCGTGTATTATGCGTCAAAGGGCAACCGCAAGGCAACGCCGGGCACCAGCGAGTTTGACAAGTGGCGAGCGGTGATTTTGGGCACCGAGGTGGTGCTGCTGGAAGCGCTGTGCTTTGATATGGTGGTGGACCATCCGCATGTGGCGCTGGCTCAGCTGCTGGAGCGCCAGCAGGTGGACCGGAGAGTTGCTCAGATGGCCTGGGGCTTCATAGCCGACTGTATGCGGCTGCCCATATGCATTGTCTATGGCTCCCGGACCATCGCCGGCGCTGCCGTGGAGCTGGCTACTCGGGTGGCTCCGCAGGATGCGCGGACCGGCTTGGACCCCAGCTGGGCTGACCGGGCTGGTCTGCAGCATTCGGAAGTTGATCAGGTTGTTCAGTGGCTGCTGGACTTTTACTCCCGTGAGGCCCAGGCACGGCGCGCCCAACCAGCTGAAGCTGCGCAGACACCGGCATCTTCTCCGCCGGCCAACTCATCGCCTATGCCGCATCAATCGCCTCCAAAATAGCTTCCCCCCCACTTTGTACACTCGCTTTTCAATCCTTCATAGTTTGTGTAGCTTAAGCCATGTGTTGCATGATGTTTATACTTTGAGATACTTTGGTTCTGTTTTAGATGCTTTTTTTTTTCATTGCTATGCGGAAACAGAAATAGTTATTACTCTTTGTGTTGCCAGCAAAGGGCATTTCTGCTGCGGTCACGATCTATAAAAAAAAAGTATAAAAGACTCTTGATCCAGGGCTGCCAGTGCTATATTTTCCATCTTGTTCCGAACCTATTAGTTTTAAAATCATCTGCGATCTATAGCAACGTGAATATGGAAGCGCCTGTAACCAATGAGCCGCCAAACAGCATAGAACCCGGCATAAGCAACAATGAATCAGCTCCGCTTTTAAATGTTTCCCCTTCAGAAGCAAGCTTAGAGGCTGCCAAGCGCGATACCACTGATCCGTACCCAAAAGCAGCACGCAAGGAAGTGCAGTGGATGTTGTCATCGTCCTCACTAACAATCCTGACGCTAATGCTTGAGATGTCGTTCTTTTTTGTAAACCTGCTTGCTGTGAGCCATCTAGGCGCAAAGGAGCTCGCGGCAATGTCGTTGGCTGTAACATGCATGGGTATAATAGCACTGGCGCCGACATTTGGCTTGGTGTCGGCTATGGATACGTTTTGTAGTGCTGCCTATACGGCCTCAAGCGACAAGAAGCTGGTTGGCTTCCACTTCCAGCGTGGACTTATTGCGGCATTTACACACTTTATAATTGTTGTCCCCGTCCTGTGGTATTCCAAGAGCATTTTGTTGGCGATAAGGCAGGACCCTGAAGTTGCACATCTCGGCGGGTTGTATCTACGCATTCAAATTCTGGGAATTTTGCCTTGGTCGATATTTGAAGCCTGCAAGCGCTGTTTGCAGGCTCAAGAGATCATGCGTGCCGGCACTATTGTTATGATGATAGTTGCGCCGTTTCACTGGATAAACAACTATGTGTTTGTGCGTTCAGAGACATATGGGCTGGGATTTATTGGCGCTCCAGTCATCACAGCTGTTTCCAACTGGATGCTGGTAATTGGCATTGTTATTTATGCCTGCAATAGCCGAGCTAAAGAGGCATGGGGCGGATGGGACAAGCGGGCATTCTGCAATATGCAAGAGTTTTATAAACTAGCTATCCCCTCGATAATAACCGTTTGTGCTGAATGGCTTTGTTTCGAGCTGCTGACTATTGGAACCTCGTACTTTGGCGCTAATCAGTTGGCTGGACAAGCGATCGTATTCAACTCTGTGCTTCTTATTTTCCAACTAAGCAACGGGCTAGGGTTCGGAACAGGTCCACGTATAGGGAATCTTATTGGCGGTGGTAAACCCAGACAAGCACGTATTGCGGCTGATATGGCCTTAGCAGCATCAACTGCTATAGGCATAGCAGGAACTTTATTCTTGTCCATCTATGGCAACTGGTGGATTTCGGTATATACGGATGATCCGGCTGTAGCTAAAGAAGCAGCTAAACTAATGCCCATCGCATGCTTGTTCCTAATTAGTGTCGGACTAAATGCTGTGTTGGGTGCAATTTTACGTGGATTGGGACGGCAGCAGATAAGTGCAGGCGTCTATATGGTTGGATTCTATATATGCGCTATACCGGTTGCTAGTTATCTTGGGTTTAGCAAACGCATGGAGGCATATGGCTTGTGGATTGGTCTATGTTTTGGCGTGCTTGTTTCAAGCGTGCTTCATCTCCTGTACATTTACATGCGGATTGACTGGAAAGATGAAGTACGCTTGTGTTTGCTGCGTCTTCAACAAACCCACGAGTCAAATAGCTAGAACTAATCTCGTCATTAGTAAATAGATTATGAGCTATTTCCCAACAAATTAGACTTCGCTTGGCCAGCTCAAGCACCAGACAATGCTTTATTATCCTGAATAACTTTCAGCAATTTGCTGATTGACACCAGCTTAACTTGTGTAGTTAAATGAGTCAACTTACTACCAATTTTGGCGAGGAAATGAAAATCAGTAGGTGACACAATTGTGAAAACCGCAGCAGCATATATCTCTCCTTGCAGAGTAGGGAACATGTAGGTGGGTCAACAAAAAATATATTTCAATAGTAAATGTCATTGTTTGTATTTCTCACGCTAACATAGTGATTTTATATATAATTCCTTATTTTTATCACAACCTGATTCCTATTCAATCATTTTTATACTCTGAATCCTCTTTTTTTTTTTTTGCTTTAGCATGACAGAAGTATCCAGCAGTGACACTCCTGACGACATAGAGTCTGGTGGGGCCAGTATATGCAGCAGTGAAACGACTCCCCTGCTAAATGTTTCGCCATCCGAGGCAAGTTTGGAAATAGCCAAGCGCGATACCACTGATCCATATCCAACAGCAGCACGCAAGGAGGTGCAATGGATGGTGTCGTCGTCCTCGCTAACAATCCTGACTCTAATGCTACAGTCATCTTTTTATTTCGTAAATGTGCTTGCAGTAAGTCACCTTGGCGCAAAAGAGCTTGCATCAATGTCATTGGCTGTTACTTGCATAGGGCTGGTTGCCATGGCACCAACCGCAGGCCTGATGTCGGCTATGGATACGTTTTGCTCGACTGCATATACAGCCTCGAGCGACAAGACTCTGGTTGGGTTCCATTTTCAGCGTGGTCTGATTGCTGCTTTCATTCATCTGGTAGCAGTTACCCCTATCCTGTGGTATGCCGAAAGCATTTTATTGGTGATAGGGCAAGACCCCGCTATTGCACACCTAAGTGGAATGTTTCTACGCATACAGATCTTGGGGGTGCTGCCCTGGTCGATCTATGAAACCTGTAAACGCTATCTGCAAGCTCAGGAAATTATGCGTGCCGGCACAATTGTTATGGTGATAGTTGCGCCATTGCATTGGATAAACAACTACATTTTTGTGCGTTCAGAGACATATGGATTGGGATTTATTGGAGCGCCTATCATTACCGTTATTTCCAACTGGCTTATAGCTCTAGGGATAATTATATATACGTGCAACAGCCGGGCTAGGGAGACGTGGGGCGGATGGGACAAGCGGGCATTCCACAATATGCAGGAATTCTACAAGCTGGCTATTCCGTCGGTGATAACCGTTTGCGCAGAGTGGTTTAGCTTTGAGCTGCTCACTATTGGAACCTCGTATTTTGGCGCGAATCAATTGGCCGGACAAGCTATTATGCTTAACACTATTGGCCTTATATTTCGGATTAGCAATGGCTTAGGTTACGGAACAAGCCCCCGTATAGGGAACTTGATTGGAGCTGGCAAGCCCAGACAAGCACGAATTGCAGCTGATGTGGGCTTGATGGCATCGACTGTTATAGGCATAGCGGGAACCGCATTCTTGCTTGTCTATGGCGACTGGTGGATCTCAATATATACCAATGATCCGATGGTGATATATGAAGCTACTAAACTAATGCCTATAACGTGCTTGTTTCTGATGAGCGATGGATTGAATGCTGTGTTGGGGGCTATTTTACGTGGACTGGGACGGCAGCAAATAAGCGCAAGTATCTATATATTTGGGTTTTACCTATGTGCTGTGCCCTTAGGCTTGTACTTGGGATATGGCAATGATATGCAAGCAGTTGGACTATGGTGTGGACTGTGCTTTGGAGTGCTGGTATCCAGCTTACTTCAATTTATTTTTATCTACAAGGTCATAGATTGGAAAGATGAAGTACGCTTGTGTATATTGCGCCTTCAGCAAAACCGAGAGTCTAACGACTAGAGGCTGCTTTAATTACTAGTGAATACATTGCCAGATTCCACTTTTAAAAACTAAGATCTTCTCATGTTGCTAACCAGTCGCCGCAAGTTCTCGTTGAGCTTAGAACGAGTGGCTGGCAATGATGCAGTGTCGCTGGTTTGTTCCGCAGCGGTTTCATTGATGGCATGTCTGGTAATTCCTAGCGCGTCATGGTGCGGACCAAGAGGCATACGTCCCATGCTATCACTGTTTCCAGCTGCCGAAATATCAGGGGTGGGCGAATCAGAGGGCCCAAACACCATGCTGGTAGAGCTGCCTCCCCGTGTATGCTCGCCCATCCGACTGCGCTGCCGGACCAGAGGAGCCGATGCAGGAGCACTCGAGAGTATATGAGCAGGCAACCTGGGATTGCGCAAATCAGGAGTGTTCTCTTGGGTCTTGGCAAACTGCTGCAGTTTACGGATAAAGGCTGGCTGGTCAGCAGCTGCCACTCCCTTGAGACGCAACACTTGGCGGAACACTTCCCGTGGAGCTTCAGGAAACAACAGAAGAAACCGGTCGATCAGTGCCTCTGCTGGCTCGCTCGGTACCAAAACTGTCTTCAGCAGCGATTCAGCTCGACCCACGCCCTGTGCAACTATCCGGGCGTATGCTGCTGAAGGCTGCTGCTGCGGCTGATCTGCTTGGGTGTTGGTTGTTGGCAGCCGCATCAGTACTGATTTCAATGCCTGTGCATCAAGCAGCAATTGTTCGGCACCAACTTCCGAGATGCGTGTGCATTGGGCAACAGCTGCAGTGAATCGTGCAGCTATCCGTGCCGCCAGCTTATCGCAGTAGGAGCGGAAATACCGGGCACCGCTCAACGCCTGGCGTACAGTTACCGTGGCAGTATCCACAGCTGAGGCGATCTGAGCCACATAAGCTGACTGGTCTCCTACAGCCTGTACGTGGCATGCGGCATCCGAGATCGTGGTAAGAGCTGATTCACACATGCTCTCTACTCCGTTCACTAGCGCCCCAATACTTGCGTTGACACTGCCCAGCAGCGCATCTCGGCTACTGCTAAACGACACCTTGTCGCGCAACCCTGCGTCAACACGTTCAGCAATCTTCTGTTCCAGCTGAGATGCCGCTGATGCGCAATAGTCGGCGGTATTGGCTACCATACATGCCTGCTGCAGAGAATCAAGGGGAGCAGCAGTGGCAGCGGTGATCCGCGGCAGCCGGGCTTCCAGCACCAAACGAGAATAGCTGCTGAGCACCTGCGCAAACACATTAGCCAAGTCAACCATTGCTGCTCCCGTAGATAGCCCTGCACATTGCCGCAAAGACTCACGGAACTGAAACAGCACCTCGGTGCTTGACGCCAGCACACCCAGTTCCTGGTCGCTGTCCAAGGATCCTCGCTCGTACTTGCGAATCAGCTTCGTCAGCTTGTCCTTTTCTCCTTCCACAAATACTGCCATATATGGTTCAAATGCACACGATATCAGTCCGCCAAACGTCTGTGCCGGCTGACCACTGCCCTCATATACAAATCCTTTCTCGCGCTTCACTATCCCAAAGTTTCGGTCGCTTTGGGCTTCAAATGCCTGAGTCTCTGCAACCGCTGCTGTTAGATGCTCGACGTGGATCTCTCGTGTCGCCAGAATCTCGCTCAAGTGGTCTCGCGTCACACAAGCAAATCTCCGACTCAGCTCCTCGCCCATCCGCCATGCGTCAGGGAACGCCGGCGCATGTTCCTCCGCATAGTTGCGTTGGATTCTCCTTAGCCAGGCGTACCGCCGCGACACATTTTCTAGCTGCGACACATCATCGTCCAGTTGGAATATCGCCGTATACGCGCGTAACTGCGTATCGCAATATGCATCAATGATCTGTGCTTTCTCATCCTCATTGCAGCAGCATAAGCAGGCTGCTCGCATCTGCTCTGGTTCACCCACCAGCAGCCCTTGCGAGTCAAACCCCCTCTGTACCTCCTGTACCGCCATGCTAGCCAGACTCCGCTGCAACCCCAACGCGGCCTCGTCGAGTCGTGCAATAGCTCTAACCTCTTTGTACTCCCCGAATCCTTCACGCAACCCAATTATTGCCGGCAGTATCTTGGCTGCTTCCGCATACCGTTTCTGCGCCTTTAGCTGTCGCAGTTGTTCAACCGCGCCTACCAGCAACTGTAACCGTCGCATGGTAGCTGTCGCCTGTGTCACGTTGCGTTTGGCAAAATCCAACGCCTTAATATCCTGTGTGATATCTAAAACAGTACGTTCAGAGGTTTGCGCTTTGGCTTTCATCTCAGATATCCGTTGGTAAAGCTCATTGATGGCTGTCTTGGTGGCTTCGATGCTCTGCGCTTGCTGCTGCTGGCTATCGGATTGCTCGCGAAGTTGTCGCCGGATCTCTTGCTTTACAGTAGTTAGTCGGTGCCCGATGTTGGCAGTTACTATGTCTATTTTTTCTAAAGATGCTTCGTCGGGAAACTGTCGGTCGATGTAGTTGGCTAGCGAGAACCCTGCACTGTCCAGCTGCTTGGCTCCCTCGCTTACAGTGCTATCATTGCTGCCTGCTCGTTCAAATGCTGCCCCTTTGCTCATCTGTATTGAGTCTATAATGCAAAATAAAAGCTTTCTTGAGCCATTAAAGGATTCCACTGCAATTCTAGATTATAACTTGAACAGTCACAATTATGGCATGATGTTAAAATACCGCATGTGATATACGGAGGTTTCTGCGCCTTTAAAGTTAAGAGAAATCAATATGAATGCAACACCAATAAAGAAACTAAGGGAAAAAGAAGTGAACCTCGGCCCGGTAGGCTATATTTTTTTTACTTCAGTAAGGGGCGTAAGCTTGAGAGTAGCCTTGATGCTGCATGGGTTGCTGCTGCATGGGTTGCTGCTGCATAGGCTGCTGGAATCCATACTGCGAGTTGGTCTGAGCAAACGACACACCCTGGTATCCAACCGTGTTGGCCGCCTGCCCAGCATACGGCGCAAACTCGTCATCGTCGTTAAGCAGCTCCTTAACCTCCCACGTATTGCCCTTTCCATCAACACTGAATTCCAGATCCTCCTTGGTAATCGAGTCCCAGTACTTGTACACCATCATAACCGACAACAGCGTGCAGATAGTTCCAAAGAACACGCCGTCCACGTAGTGCTTGATACCTTCGCAGATCTTGTCGCTCAAGAAAATCTGAATGACTTGGCCAATAACAAAGAACACCAGAGCAAAGCTGATGTTGCCCAGAGGCCAGTATTCGTCCAGCGTGTTGACCACCACAATGACCTGCAGCACCACGTATACAAGCAGACAGAACGGATTGAAGATAAAGTACATGATGAACAGGCCTATCGGATGGGCCTTGGTCAAGCTACCCACGTCCTTGAACGTTCCGATGGAAATAAAGTACATGATGCCGAAAATCAGCAATGATGTCAGCCGGAACGTCCACAAGGATGCTGCTGTTCCGTCTTCTGTCCACTGGAATCCCACAATACCGTTGAGCATCAGGCACCAGCACATGGCGCTGGTTAGCCCCAAATATCCAGCAACAAAGTACGGATAGACAACTGACGAGATAGGGATGATACCCGAGATGGTGATAAAGTCCAGAATAATCATCAAAAAGTAAATGTAAAACACCATGACCATTTCCTTGCGCCCGACAGCCGTGTACTTTGAGCGTACATGGACTATCATGATGATGGTCATGAACAGTGCAATAATGTCGATAATAAGCGTGGCCATCTGGAATATCAGCGCGTTGCGCACCTCAATGTTACGAGCATAGCATGTGGGCTCGTACCCAACCTGGTTGTCGCCTAGCAGCGGGCATGCTGCCATCTGCACCGTTCCGCATATCGCGTCATAGTAGCCAAACCTATATGGTACTCCCATTGCTGTAAAAGCCCAATTCTTCTAATTTTAGAACGAAAATAAAGATTTGGGTATGTAAACAAAATAACACTGGCCCCCGGCTTTATACACAGACAGCTTTATTTTCTCTTGGGAAGAGTGCTTTTAAAAATATAAATTCAAGATGCTGGAGAAAAAGGAGTTAAGAAAAGGAGAGAGAGAAAAATTCTTCACACACGAAGCTATAAAAAGAAAAGAACGGCCATGCAAGTGTGGCTGCCAGTGTGATCAGTTCTTGCCCCCAAAAAAGCAAAAATAAGTGGTCAAACTTCAAGCTTTATGCATCCAATAAGGAAAGCCTCCATATAAACGGACCAGTTGCACGTGGGGGGAGCAAGGAACCTATGCATTTTCACCATTGGGTTTACTGCCTGCTGTGGGCAACGAAAACACTTAGCTTTACCACATCTCCCCGCACAAAATACGCCTGAGCTGCTTTTCAGCAGTTACAATCCACATTATGAGCAAGCAAATTCCGTGTGTGGAGTAGCACCTCTAATGAAATAAGCCAGTCGTTCCAACTCACCTGCGCATTCTTGTCGAGTACTACAATTGCTATACTATACGCTATGCACAATGGAACGCCCGAACGTGCAGAAACTTCACGCCACTCGCGCGACAAGCTATCAACCATGCCGATAGACTCGCGTAGCATCAGCAGCAGATATTCGGCTTTGCGGGCCAGCCACAAACAGCTGCTCAGCCAAGCAGCTTACAGCACAGACATGAAGTGCTTGCTTTGTGCATGTACCGGCAATGATCTCGATAGGTTTAGCCACAGCCTGCGCAAGCTGAAGGCGCAGTCAACTTTAGGCATTCGCTTTGCATATGGATATACGCCGCTTATTGTTGCTTGCAAGTATGGATCTGTGCGGGTTGTTGGGTGGATAGTCGATAATGACCGCTTGGCTATTGGATCCAAAGGTAAGAAAAAAAATGCGAATGCGATCTGTACCTTTCTGAAACTACTAAACCGCTTTGTCTAGACGCGCAAGGGAACACGGCCTTACACCATGCAGCAGCCGCAGGAAACGCCAAATGCATTGACGCGTTGGCACCATATGTCAAGAATCTAGAGGAGCATAACAAGCAAGGATCGGCGGCAATACACTTTGCTGCCTACCATGGACACAGAGAGGCGGCTAAAAGCCTGCTTGCATTCAATAGAGCGCTTGTGGATTCACAAGACCACAGTGGTAAAACGCCTCTGATGCTGGCTGCCTTTCGTGGACGCACCCAGATGGTGTTTCTATTGCTAGATCGTGGTGCGCATATAGACACGTGTGACCGTTTAGGATGGACAGCGTTGATGTTTGCGGCATATACGGGGCGTATAGCCATATGTCGGGAACTTCTAGAGCGTGGAGCTAGCCGACATCTGGTTGAGAAAAAGCACCAGAGAGATGCTGCACGGCTGGCAGTTCAAGGTGGATACTACGAGGTGGCAGATATACTGAATGGCAAAGCCCATGAGCAACGCACGCCCAGCAATTTGGATGTACAGATGCCCAACCTCGCTATGCCGTCAGGTTCCAGATCCAAGCCTGCTGACCCAGCTCCCATTCCTCCATTGCCGCTCCGTCTGGCTGTAGAGCAAGCCATTTTGTCGGCACCTCAGTCCCGCCATTCGCTAAAATCTAGCAGCCGAAAAACACAGCCACCAAGTGTGAAACCACAGCCTCCCATTCCCGCTGCACAGCGACAAAACAAGCTGAGTGGTTTGGGCATTTCTACCGACAAGCAGTCAAGTAGAAATGTAAGCTTGAAAGTTCATCCGCTGCCTTTAGCTGAAAAGAAACCAGCAGCGCAGCCTGTGCAAAATGGCCATGGTAAGCATAATCGCAGTGCCAAAGACCCGCAACCACTGCGACAGAAGGCAAACCGACTAGCTCGTCGGGACCAGCCTGGAAAATCAGCCACCAAGCCTTTAGCAATAACCAAACCCGAGTACACACACATTGCCATTGAGCCAGAACCAGCGGTAGCTCAAGACACAGCCAAACAACCCGCAACATCCAGTATATCGGATCGGATCAAAGACACAGTATCCAGAGCATCGCTTAGCTACTTGGATTCACGCAGCAAAAAGCACATAGGTGTCCCGAAAAAGCCAACACAGCTAACTGCCAGTGCAAGCAAGCACACAAGACGATCGGTGCGCAAGCTAGCTAGTCCATATAAGCGGTTTCATGATAGCTCATGGATTGGGCCATACTGGCGTATCCTAGCACGTATTCTGACCCTGTGGATACCGGACTTTGTTCTAAAGTTGTTTCGCAAAGAAACGCCAGGGAAGCGCCAAGCGTGGCGAGAAAAGCTAGCACTCTGTATGATTATAGTAGCAATCACAGCGGTTGCTGCGTTTGTCTCGTTTGGCCTGTCGCTGATGTTGTGTCGACCGGTTGAGCCTGTATCTCGGCACATGTTGAGCAATCACTATGGCGCTAACAGCACCCGCAGAATGGTAGCAATCCGTGGACGTCTTTATGACGTATCAAGCGAGTATGATGCAGATGTGCTAGAGATCTCGGAGTTTGCTGGCCAGGATGTCAGTGGGCTGTTTGCTCCATTTCCTGAAGAAGCGCGGCGCTGCTCACGGTGGCCGTCAAGCCAGTTGACTTTGAGATGTATGGGTGCTCAGCATGACAATGGCCCGTGTTTGGCTACAGCTAGTGTGTGGAACAGGCTGCGACGACTACAAACGACAAAGTGGGTGACTTATACGTGGAGCGATATTGTGAAGCGCAGCCATAGCGAACAGCTGTTTGTGTATAACGAGAATGTTTATTCACTACGCGAGTATCTGGCGGGCAATGCGTATTTTGGCACAAGCGCGACTCGGCAGATGCAGATGCTGGTAGGCACTGATGCAACATTGGCTGTAGCCCGTAGTCGGGAGCTGCAGCAGCTGGTGGGATGCTGGAACGCACAACTGCGTGTGGGCCGTGTGGAGGGCGGGACAGTGGGCTGTGTGCTGACAAGCGGAGTGCAGATTGCAGTGACGGTGATTCTTAACACGATGATTGCAATCAAGCTGCTCTGTGCAGTGCTGTTTGACTGGGCATTCTCTGTGCAGCTACGACGAATCACAAAGTACTTTCGCGGCAGTCGACGTGTCCCTCATGTGCTTATCGCAATGACATGCTACAACGAAAGTGAAGCAACGCTGCGAACGGCATTGGATGCCGCAGCACAGAGCAACTACTCTCGCTCCCACAAGCTGTTGGTTGTCGTTGCCGATGGCCAAAGCGGAGATATGGAGAGTACGGCCGATGTGCTGCGCAAGATGGTACGATGCACCCGGGCATACGCGGCATTGCCGTATATGGCGGTGGGCGAGGGTGCGCGGGCGTTCAATGCGGCCGAAGTGACAGCAGGCACGTATCGCAGTAGCAATGGCACTGTGGTGCCCTGCATTGTAGTGGTTAAAGTAGGAACACAGCATGAACGCGCCAGAGAGCCCAAGGCCGGGAACCGTGGCAAGCGCGACTCACAGCTCATCATTCTGCAGTGGCTGCACAGCGTGCTTATGAACGACCGGCTTACCCCGCTGGAGGCTGCTTTGTGCCAGGCGGCCTTACAGACATGCGCTGGGCCCGATCAGTTTGAATACTTGCTGATGGTGGATGCAGACACAGCGGTGGATGCCGAATGCGTGCCACGGCTGGTAGCTGCGATGGAACGGGACCACGGAATCATGGGACTATGTGGTGAGACGCGGGTGGCCAATAAGCGGGACTCGTGGGTTACGCGTATCCAGGTTTACGAATACTACATTTCGCATCATCTGAGCAAGGCATTTGAGTCGCTGTGGGGCGGCGTAACCTGCCTGCCTGGCTGCTGCTCCATGTACCGCATATACGCGCGGCACGGTGATGCCCGCACCCCGCTGCTGGTGGCACCCGACGTCATACGTGCGTATAGCGCAGCTGCTGCCCATACACTGCACCAAAAGAACCTGCTCTTGTTGGGTGAAGACCGCTACCTGACCACAGTGCTTCTGCGCGCCTTTCCGCATCGCAAACTCATTTATGTGCCGCGGGCAGTTTGCCGCACCACCGTGCCCACTACATTTTCGGTGCTGGTGTCGCAGCGCCGGCGGTGGATCAACTCGACCATCCATAATTTGCTAGAGCTGGTTCTGGTGCGCGATCTATGTGGCACATTTTGCTGCTCCATGCAGTTTCTAGTTTTGATGGATCTGCTGGGCAATGTGGTGCTGCCTGCCTCAGTGGTATTCTGCTATTACCTGATTGCTGCTGCTTGTTTTGGCCAGCCAGTGTCATTGCCGTTGCTTCTAATGGCTTTGGCGTTTATTCTGCAGGGTGCCATGATCCTGCTTACCACTCAACGGGTCTCGTATATCTACTGGATGCTTATCTACATTGCTGCCATTCCTATCTGGAACCTGGTGCTGCCGCTTTATGCGTTCTGGCGCTTTGATGACTTTTCCTGGGGCCGTACTCGCAGCCTGGATACTTGTAATTCGGAAGCATTTATCACCGATGATGAGCGACAAGCATTGGAGCCCATTCCTCTTATGCGTTGGAAAGACTGGATACGTCAACCATGATTTATTTAATAAAGCATTATTCGTCCTTTTCTTGATCGCGCTTGGCCTGCAAAGCACGGATCTTGCCTTGAGTGTTAAAATAAGTTCCGAAAGTGAATGCGACCAGGTTAAAGAAGGGCACCCATACTAGGGGCGGCAGTGCCTTGGCAGCAAACAGCTGGACGCAGGGGAACACGATCCACGATACCTTCATCATTCCCAGCAACCTGGACTTGACCACCCGGGCAACTGCCTCGATCCGCCGCTCCCCAGCAATAACTGAGTTGGCTGCCAAAAACACCGAATTGAGAATAGGCGAAATAATCAGGTTCTGGGCCAAAATAGTCAGCAACGTGTTGAGCTTATTCTTGGGTCGATTAGCAAATACACGGTTAAGTATCTCGTACAAGAAATGGTTCAACGGGCCACTGATCAGCAATCCATATAGGGAGAACTGCAATACACGTTTGTTCACCACACGTTCCAAAATGCTTTTTGGCTTGCCTTCTTGTGCCCGCATGCCGGAGCATCTCTGGGCTATTTCTTCTTGCAGAAAGTTTAAGGTTGCTGTTGTACAGGCTTTGGTTACTAGTGGTTGTTTGGCTAGTATGGTTAGGTATGCTGTTAGCACGGTTACTGCTAGGTTTTGACGTCCCATGGGTTTAGATACTGCTGCCATTATAAAAAAAGATAAATAATCCTGTAGAGAAGAAAAGAACCTTATGCGTACTCCGTTTTTAAAAGAGATAGAGATAGCGGAGGTTTTTTTTTCCCATTAAATGAGAACAAAATCCGCCGCACCAAAGAAAACATGCTTATTGACTCTCATCACATGAGCTTCGAGAAACGGAGATTTACCAAGATATCATCAAGTATATTAAACTAAAAAATAAAGACCTACTATATGGTTAATTACAAGAGATTAGTCGCTATGCGTATATACAACGGTTGTAACTCAAATTAGAGAAGGGGACTCAGTCATATAGATTTTGGTAGCTAGGGGTTTATCGTCATTAAACAAGCCGGAGTTTTTAATGTTGCTTCAAAACAAAGCAACGGAAAAAACAAAAAGCTCGAGTAAATAAAGTCAAATGCCTGACTCATCATCGTCCCCTTGTATTCACTCCATGTCCATTCCAAACTGTACCTTTGTTGAAATAATAATACATCCTACAAAAAACCCCGTTTTGTTAGTTTATGAATTCGAACTAAAACTTTTTTGTTTTAGAGTTTTGTGTGCTCAGAGATAAGAAATAAGGTAGCTAGGGGTTTGTCGTCATTAAACAGCAAATAAATGCTGGATAAATAAAGTCAAATGCCTAAGTCATCATTGCCGTTCTCTCAAGTCGCCAGCCAATTAACCAACATACCTTGCTAAAGAAATAAAAGTAAAGTAAAGAAAATTTTCTGAGGATTCTTTGTTTATAAGCTGGAAAAATTTTAGATTAGAAAATATTAGATCACTCGGCCAATTCCTTGTAGTATCCGGATAGCTCGGTGTTGCTGGGATCAGCGGTTTCTGCCAACAGAGAATCAAACTTGTCGCTAGCCATTGGAGCGCTCTTAGCCACTGGCACAAAGGCAACCAGGACAGAAACACTGGACTTCAAAACCGCATGGTGCTTTTCGATCTCTTGGCTAACCACCTTTTTAGGCAGCTTGGTGGACTGGACCTCGCGAATAGCATCGGCGATATCGTCTAGCCGTTCTGCATACAAGGGTGTCAGCGCAGCAACCGACTCATGAATGATCTGTAGCACAAGTAGACGGATATCATGGTCGTCGGATATGCCTCTGACCACGCTATCAACGACCTTGCGGCCATCGACAGCATCGGGCAGCATGCGGACAAGCATATGGACACATTGGAACGCGCATCTGCGAGCATCTAGCCCATCATCCACACGCTTCTTGATTAGTCCCATGTTGATGGTCCGGATGAGCGACTCGTTTACAATGGTCTGTTGGAACAGCGAGGGCTCGATCTCGCTTACATGCTCCTCCAGCAACCCTGGCTTGCCCTGGACTATCGCATACAGAGCAAGCAGACTGAGTCGCCTGATGCTCACATCATCATCGGCAATACCGCTTAGAGCACGAGTAAGGACCTGCTTGATCTTGGCTTCGCACTCGGCAGATAGCTGTCTGTCAGCCAATATAGTGCGGAAAGTCGTTATAAAGAACGCCTTGGTACTTGTGCGGGTGGTAGAGGCAATTAGAGAGGCCAGCTGAGGAACAAACTTTATCGGGAACGTGGTTGCTAGTACCGCCAGAGTCTGCGCTAGTACGTCAGGCAGCGCGTCTTGAATGTTCTGAACATAATTTAGGACCATTGACCAGATCGAGTCAGCCATATCAGAGTCATGGCCAACTCCGACAATCTGCTCCACAGCCACCTTGACAGCCTGCAGTTTGCTCACCGCATAGGTGCTATCGCCGCCTCCAGCTGCCGTAGCGCCGGCAAACAGACTAGGGAACAGGTCTGTGTAGCAGCCCACATAGCGGCCCAATGCCATGGCAGCTTCGCTACGCACATCATCTGAAGCAGATTGCAAATGGGTACTTAGCTGTGCAGACAGCTGGTCGTTCTGCGGCACCTTCTTGTCGGCAGCAGCGTAGCCCAGAGCACGCAGACCCAGGCAGACCTTTGCTACCGCATCGTTTGATTTGGGAGCTTGGAATATGTAAGCGCTGAGGAAGTCGCTGGACCAGGGCTGGGCATCAGCCTGGTAGCGGCCCGTGTACAGAGCATTGATGCTCTGAGCAGCGTTGGTGAGCACAGCTGTAGGGAACGGCGCCTGAATGGCCTCGTTGCTGCTTTCCTTACGCTGCTTGGCGTAGTGCCCATAAGTAACCAACCAGTTCTCAGCAATCTCCTCTCTCCAGCCATCCACTAGAGCACCAAATGTATGCCCCACTGCGTAAAACAGCTCACTCATGGCGTCTGCGCTCTGTCCATCATACACGTTGGTGGCTGAAAATAGCTGAAGCAGCCCCTTGCTGATCGAGCGCATCGTGCCTTCCGACACACTAGGACATACTGCCGCGAACGCATGCAGCGCACTGACTGGTGGTGACTCAGGCGCTCTGCTGATCACGGCAATGATGCTCTGTAATACGCTGTCGCTGTCTCTGCCCAGTGCTTCGGGGCCATATTGCGCCAGAGTCGTTACCGTGTTCAGGCATGCTGCAACTACCGCTGCTGTCGATCCCTGCCGAAGCAGCGCACCGACTATCTGCAGAACACGCGGTGCAGCCGCAACTACTGATTCTTTGGGCAGTTTCGTGGGCTGAGATACTGCTTGCGCAAAAGCCCCTAGCACAACAGGAGCATCGATCGCTCCGCCCTTCAGCTGTACCAGCACTTCAAGCAGCTGCTCTCTGGTTTCAGCCTTGATCTGATCGCCAAACGTTTGTAGGATTGCTCCAATAAACACGTATGCGCTCTCCTTGGTGCCTTGATCATCTGTGTCCACTAGCGATGCCGCCAGACGTGCCATGTCCTCATACCACCCTATAAACTCTGCTGATGAGCTGCTAGCATCGCTCGCCAACAGCGCAACCATACCGGTAGCTGCATTGAACGAGGCCGACGGGACCTGGAATGTCTTGCTGGATAAATTATCTTTGACCCCGCCTTTGACTGCTACCAGAAATTCTGCTGCTTCATTCGTCACTTGGCTGCGCAGAACAAACACATGTATAAAGTCCAGCACTTCCAGCTTCAAGTTGGCCTTGACCAGTTTGCTAGGTGTAGACTGCAAAACTCCCGATGTGTCGTCTGCCTCTAGGAACGAAGTCACCAGCGGTAGGATCTCTGGGAGCGAGCCGTCCAGAATGTCGTGTTTGGCCGAGACTAGTCGACTGAATATCGCAAACACTAGCTGTTTGGTCTCTGTTGAGCGGCTGTAGTTTTGGATCGCGCTTAGTGCTGATTTCACTACCTTGGGAGTCTGCTCTTGCAAGGCATCGGCTGCTTCTTCTTGAACTGTGTCCACCATCCCTGCATACGTAACCAAAACTTCTGCACGTACCGCATCCTCCCGCTCTTTGAAGCTGGTCACTAGTACACTTCCAATATTCTGCACCACTTCAGCGCTCGTGTACAGTTTGCTTTTGGCCAAGGCCGCCAGCAACTTGACGCCGCCTAGCCGCACGCTCCACGAGTCGTCGTCTTCGTCTTCGTAAATGTCCTCCTCGTACTCGTCGCCAAGATCGTCTCCCTCGCTATCTGTATCCATATCGTCCATTTCAAAGTTGCCGTTGGGGTCGTACCTGATGGCATCGACTCCAATCTCATACACCTTGTCACGCCATGGCGCCATGGCTTCTGTGCAGTGGCACACTAGCGTTTCAAACACGAGCAAGGCGGTAGTACGTGCGTCATGGTTGTCCTCATCCAGAGTTTGAATCTCTCTGTCCAGAATCGCTGGAACCAAACGGGACACTCGCTCTGGGCACTGCCGAGCAATCGTCACTAGGACACGCAGCAGAATGCTCTTTTCACTGGCTTGAGAGCATGCTTCGTAGCGCTGGAAGATAGTTTCCAGTGCCTGTTCCGATCTTTCGCCTGGCACATGAACCACAAAAGCTCCCAGTACCGCAGTTGCTCGTCTGCGGACACCCATGTTGCTGTGGTTGATAAACTCTAGCAGTACGTTCTGGATCTGGTCAACTGTCTCGTCATCAGCAGCTACCTGAGCTCCAGCATAGCTGAGCACATCCGATAGCGCACTAAACACATCGGTAACCACATCAGCTGGCAACGAGGGCTTGTCTGTAAGCACAGAAACTATCGGACAAGCCAAAGACCCCAGCAGAGCCTTATTCTTGGCATTCTCTGCAATCTTGCTTGACATTACCCGTAGCCCTACGCTCAGCGCAGTGCTTTCGGTGCTAGCTCTGTTTTTGATTTCAGTGCAGATGCTGGTTACCGCATCTTTGGTTGTTTCAGAGTCAACCATCCCGATAGCCTGCCCTAGACACCCCATTGCCAGGTTCTGTATGTGGTTATGCGAGTCGTAAAGCAGCTTGACAAATGCTTTCATGCACCGGTCTCCCTCGTCTTTTGCCAGCGTGCCCTCGGTTTTCTTCAGCGTATCCAGAAGATCACTGGTGGCCATTGCCCGCAGGTCCTGGTCTAGGTCTCGCAGCTACAAACATGTGGAAATCTGCAACCTGTCAGATACTCTCTCTCTACGCCAAGTGCTCTTGCTTCAGAGCAAGAGACGCCAACAACAGCGTCTGTGACGACCAACTTACCTTGCCTAAAAGTACGTCAATGTTGTTTGTCTCCATCGCCATTCTGAATTTAATATTCCTAAAAAGAAGAGTAGAAATAAAGAAAGTTGTTTAAAAGAGCTGGAGCATATAAAGGCGAGAAAACTTGCGCTGCTGCGGGCTTAAAAAAACGTCACCATAAATCGCTCTATCAAAGCTCCACGACAATCGCAATATTTTCTCCGAACGCAAACTCGGAAAAAAAAAGTTCCTCATAACGTTTTTCTCTACCTTTTTTTTACTTTCCAAGGGAATCGCCTAAATGTTTCGTCAATTTGCAAACTCTTCCAAAAGTGCGCTTCGCACTGTTGCTGCCAAGGTACAAAAAGGTTATTTTCAAGGTTCAAAACTGAAAAAAAAAAAACGCTAATCTGTTTGAGGTATAGAACCAGCAAGTGCGTAACTTGAGTATTCATGAGTACATGTCGGCCAACCTTTTGTCCGAGGCTGGCGTCAAGGTTCCTCAGGGTATTGTGGCTACGTCTGCTGAGGAAGCCTACCAGGCAGCCAAGAAGCTAGGTGAGTTGAGAGAACGCGATTGAACTAGTAGCATTGAAAAGCAATAATCCTTACTCCGCGTCTTTTCCGAAGATTATAAAACGAGATTCGCACATAAACACTAAAAATTTTTCCTTGTGTAGGCACTTCGGATCTGGTTATTAAGGCCCAGGTCTTGGCTGGTGGCCGTGGTAAGGGTCACTTTGACAGTGGATTGAAGGGCGGCGTCAAGACCATTTACAGGTAAGCGACATTGGGGGTGTTTTCCCAGTCGACCTGATTTGCAAGTACCCGTAAATGCAAATCAAACTGTCTATAAAGAGACCCAAAAGGAGTCAGATGTGCTAAAACTTTGAGAGAGATAGCCCCGAGGAGGCACGCGATCTTGCTGGCAAGATGATTGGACACAAGATATTTACAAAGCAGACGGGTGCGCATGGCAAGGAGTGCAGCAAGGTGTTTATTGTTGAGCGCAAGTATGTGCGCCGCGAGTACTACTTTGCCATCCTGATGGATCGTGCAACTCAGGGACCAGTTATTGTGGCGAGCTCCCAGGGTGGCGTGGACATCGAAAGTGTTGCTGCTGAAAACCCCGACGCGATTGTCAAGCTGCCTGTCGATATCAAAAAGGGACTGAGCATGGAATCTGCCCAGGAATTGGCCGACAAGCTGGGCTTTGTAGGCAATGCTCGCGAAGAGGCAGCTGGCACTTTTATGAAGCTGTACAAGCTGTTCTTGGCCAAGGACGCGACTCAGATCGAGATCAACCCGCTGGTAGAAACTTCGGACCATCAGGTTATGTGCATGGATGCCAAGTTTGGCTTTGACGATAACGCCAGCTTCCGCCAGCAAGACGTGTTTGCTCTGCGCGACCCGACGCAGGAGGACCCGCGCGAGGTCCAGGCTGAGAAATGGAACCTCAACTACATTGGTCTGGATGGCCGCATCGGCTGTCTGGTGAACGGTGCAGGCCTGGCCATGTCTACCATGGATATCATTAAGCTACATGGCGGCGAGCCTGCTAATTTCCTTGATGTCGGTGGTTCGGCTACGGCCAAGCAGATCTGCGAGGCCTTCAAGATCATCAGCTCAGACGCTGGCGTATCAGCAGCGTTGGTCAACATTTTCGGTGGCATTATGCGCTGTGACGTGGTTGCTCAGGGCATCATTGATGCGGTGAAGGAGCTGGATCTCAAGATCCCTCTGGTGGTCCGTCTGCAAGGAACCAATGTGGATGCTGGCAAGAAACTTATCAACGAATCGGGTATTGCCATCTTCCCCTGCGACGATCTGGACAAGGCTGCTGACTTGGTGGTTAAGCTCAGCGACATCACTTCTCTTGCGCAGAAGGCTGGCGTCCATGCCAAGCTTTCTGTTGCCTAAGCTATAGATTTATTTCAAAAGATAATTGGCAATTCTTCTTTCTGGCTAATAAAGTGCTGAGAAAGTTGGTAGTCAGTTGGTTCCTGGGGCAAGCCATGGCTTTGAGCTCAACGGACACTGATTATCGATCCGGTTGCCCCACCAATCCAACGTGATTTTGTTCTGTGCCAGTGCCAAAAACTGCAGAATCCCTGAAAGCGCAAGCCCCGAGTCGAGCCCAGCAGACAGCGTAAAGTTGTACTTTTGCCACCACGAGTGCCAGTAGCGGCGAATGACAAAGTTGAAAACAAACCCAAACAGAAACCACATGGGGAAATCGACTGGTGGCATTGGCGGGAGACCAACGATGCCGGAGAGAATAACGGGAATGTATATGTGTTTGAGCCACGTCTGGCTAGGGAACTTGCGCTGTAGCAGATATACCGGGATGGGGAGCACAATCCCAAAAAGAAACCCCCATAGCAATGGACTGTAGGGGGATCCCTCGCCAAACACCTTTACTGGTCCGATGAGGTTCCAGATAATCGATGCGCTGTATACCAAGTTGGTAGACCGGCAGACCCACGGATAGCCTCCAGGCAAGCACATGTTGGGGATCCGGTCAATAAGCCAAAAAAACAGACAGGTTTGGATAGTTACGCTGATAACTATGCCCACCACCTGGTATATCAACACATGGCGAGGGGGAATCTTCATGTAGTGTGCCAGTTTCATATCCTGTGCATAAGATAAGGCCTGTGCCAGACTTCCATGCCCGTAAAGCTTGAGAATCGAATATCCGGTCGGAATTCCTTGCAAAACCACTCCTGACAGGAGCTCGGCAACCAGGCTCAGCCCTGGCTGGCGGTTAGAAATAGCCTGGATAATGCCAACTGGAACCACCAGCACAATAGCAATGGCAAAGGATAGCATGTATCCCCACCACGGCACGCCTATCTGCGCACCCATACCAACTGCAATCCCTAAAGCACAGCTGGCTACTAGCAAGACAAGGTACCACCAGGCTTTGACTGGCGGATAGCTCATCATCAGCTTGCCATGGATATCGTCGTGCTTGGTTTTGCTCTCACGCACTCGCGCAACTATCTCTTTGCCGTTGTATAGGACAATATGGACCAGAATTGACATGAGCGCGGCAAACCCTATGCCATAGACCCAGGAGAACTCTAGCGCCATTCGTAATGGGCTGTACTCGCTATACGCCTGAGCATCAAATACGCCATTGCGCATGACCCTGGAAATGTTGTATTCGGTGCCGTTAGTGTTGAATACATTGATACTGTATAGCGGCAATGTAGCCGACCCCCATAGATCTTTAAAATAAGCAATGGGGAGCGCAACCCAAAACACCAGTACGAAGCCTATGAACAAATTGCAAGCAGCCCAAAACGGCGTGGCAATCGGACTCTGCAAGAACGCATTAGAAAACACGCTCCAATCCAACGAGAATGCCAGCATCCCCAGTCCTCGCTTGCCGTCGCCCATCATATTTGCCAGATGGTTGTTGGGCGCTACCAAACAAAGAACAGAAACTGTCGATAGCAGCTGGAAAAAGTATCCCGGAACAAAGTACCACACAAAGCTGCCAGCAAAGCATATCCAGAAAAACCGTGTTCGGGTGATTCCAGTGATTCCCTTTCTGCGCCATTGCCACCGCGACCGGATAGGAGTGCTAGCGGTAGGAGCGCTAGCTTCGCTGGAGGTATCGGTATCTTGCGCCGCTGCAATTACAGCTTCTTGGCGTTCGTGGAATGTGCGAAACAGCGAGGCATTGATCAGCGAAGAGGGCCAGATCATGGGTGCCGGAAGCACCAGCAGTGTGCGCGAGAGACCAGCTAGCGCATATGCAAACAGTTGGCCGCTTAGCAGCAGCAATAGTGCTGCCCATAGTGGAAACTCTGGGCTATAGTAGAGCCGTAACACTGCAAACACATCCACTGTCAGGGCCATAAATGCACTGGCATTGGACATTAGCGAAATCAGCACATGCTCTTTGACAGTGAACTCTCCGGGATTCATTGTCCACTTGTATCCAAAAAGGTTCCATGTCCGCTTTGGCAGTGCCCACGCCATGGCTACCCCCATTGGGTAACATAGAAGCTGCACTATTAGCAGATTCAGCGCAATAGGGTTGTCTCGTTCCCAGTAGAACTGGTTAACAAAGGAAATCAAGCCAACAAAGAATATACCCAGTACATGTGTGCGAAATGTCATTGACGGCATGGATGGCAGGTCCTTATTGCTAACTGCTGTTCGCACCACCTCAAAGGGGCTGTCTTCCTTATCATGAGAGTCATCTGTATCCAACTTTTTCTCATTTTTAAGACAATCGCTTGTGTCCTCATTATCGGATGTGCAGGAGCTTTCAGAGTACTTTGCTGCGTCCATTTCCTCGGAATTGTAGCCAGCTGTGTTTTCTGACGAGCTTGGCGTAGCGCATTTTAATGGCGATGTTGGTTGGCTTAAAGATAGCACTTGTACTATTTCTTCTGTCAGATGCTTGTCTTTCTGGTAAGGCAATCCATGATCAGAGCTCTGATTGCTTTCTCTGAGTGACATACGATGCGTTTATACTTTACTAATTTGCCTGTAAGAAATAAAAGTATTAGTATACAAGTTGGCATAGCAACTAGCTACGTATACAATATATCAGCCTTTTCTTTGGAAAAAGCGATAACTAGTGGCAGAACTGTTGTGTTTAAGTAACTGGGTGCTTTAAGAGGTCCATTGACCAATACAAGCATTAGTGGTAATGTTTTTGCATATTAGTAAGCCAGTATACGTGCACATGCAACTAGAAGAAAAAGGAAGTCACAATAAAACAGTGGTTTATGTGCTAAGTAGTACTGCACACGAGTTATTTTTGTAGAAATTACAAGAAAATTTATTAGCAGTACTTACAAGTTGCCAGAAATGCACACTTTATGCTTTCTGTATTAGATAGTTGCGATTGCAGAGAGATAAGGCTATGTGCTTTAAAGCAAAAGAGTAACTAAATTGTGCTAATCGATAAGGCTGTAATAGTTAAAAATAGCGGCTGTAATAATTAATATTCTCAAATTTTTAATTACATGCAACAGAATTAAAAATATATATAACCTAATAGTGTTTGCTATAACGATGCATGGCTTTGGAAATTCTCGGAATGTATTTGAGCTAACGAATATATAAGAATTCAATTTACAAGCTCTTGCGATTTGTTTGCTGCTGTTAAACATAGGTTTTAAATTGTGGTGGCGGCACAATCCAACTCATCAGTGCCATATAAATACATAGGAACTTATAACCAGTGGGGGTTTTCTTACGCAGCAGCTCCATAAACCCCCTGACGGCAATAAAACATGGCCAGCCCATACTGAATTTTTTTTGCTAACTGCATTCAGCAATGGTTCAACGTGTATAGAAAAAACGCAGTGGTCAACGTATCTCCTATCTACACGTTGATATGGTGGCTGAAAACATAAGAAAACGAGGCAAAGGTGGCAATTTTCCTCACTGGGAATGTAGACAATGCAAGGCGAATTTCAAGGCCAATGTGACAGCCTGCGCATAAATCAAATGCCTAACATCTTTGCCAATGGAATTTAAAATGTATCATGATGAATACTAGTTGGCATTCCGTGCCCTTTAATGCAACGCCAATCCATTCAGCTGCTAATATACGCATAGCGTGTGGTCACAAAAGCACATATCCTTGTTCTTTAATTGATTTAAGTAAAATGAATCAAGTATCTTTCTTTCTCACACATGACACCATCCATGCATCCAGAGATAAGCTGCTTTGTGGTATTTAAGCAGAGAGGCACTATTATTCCTCTGCTTGACGCTGGGTAGCGCAATAATTTTTATTGCCATCCCCAACGAGAAAAAATGATGCATGCGAATCAGCAAGTGTACCAAAGCTGGTGAACATGCGGGACATTGAATACGATGACATGTATGAAAATGCATGTCACTAGATTTACACCACTCAAAACTGTCAATTTACAATGGGCAGATACTATTTTGAGAGAAGCGACAGCCTTGGACATGTGCTAATCAAATTTGCCCAACAGAGAATGCAGCCTGCTTCTGCACAAGCTATTATAAAAACAATAAAAGCCAAATATATGTGCAAAGAAGCATCCTTCCATGTGTCTATTATACACACAGCTGTGCACTTGTTGTGCCTGGGCAATGCATACAAGAGATTTCCCAAATAATATGCAATTAATGCAAAAGAGATATGGAGTCAAATGTTTCGGATTAAGCACCCTTTTGTGTATTGCTAACATTGATAGAGTGAAAATCTCTAAATCTGTTTTTGGCATTTCAAATCCTGCATACATTTAAAATTGGATGTCTGCAACCGCTGCACATCACTGTGCCGTAAAAAGAACAGATCGTCTGCAGAATATGTTTATTGTTCAGCGAGGTTGGCGATAGGTTGCCGACATAAACCAAAGTATCCGAAAAATAAAAATAAATGCAGCATGAAATTAGTTGCTCGCTGTGCAGTCTTGATGCACGTCTACAACAACCCGCCGCATCCGGTCATGCAAACAAGTCGGGGCACCTGCGAGCAGCGCTCTCAAAGAGACCATAGGCTTGGAGATCTACAGTATGCATAGAAAAATTTTCGGCCACATATTCAAACATGGCATTCCGAAAACGCAGTAGTCAAAGCAGATTGACAAAACACAAAGATTAGCTTATTACGACAAACATTACTCAGGATTGTCCCTCTGCGTGATCCCTCCCGCTTCCGCTGCTTGCAAATTGGATTGATGTTCCAAACAATAATCCATTTCACACACAAAAGGGAAATGTTTCCCTTTTGCAAAATGGAGCAGCGCAGCTGCACGCCGTCTCATAGAAAAGCCATAAAGGAGGCTCAGAAAAGCGAGCAGGTTGTGCGCAGGCATGGCATGACATAAAAGACAAATGCCTACTATGGGAAAAGGTGTAGTTGCACTCTGGCAACAAAGACTAAATCAGGTATACGTGGGCAGATGACAAAGAGGGAAAAACGAGTGTGCCTGCTGCCATGTGCTGCGCGCGTGGAAATGTCTTTCTGGCAATAAGCAAATCCCTCTGTTGGCGACGGCAGCACCCTGCCTGTGGGAGCAAGCGCCTGCACGGAGAGACACGGGCGTCCGCGCAAACCCCCATTCAACGTGCAGGCTTGATCTACACGGGCGTGGAGTGGGAAAGAGCAAGCTTACCGAAATTGTCAGAAAGGTCCGTTGCGGTGAATCCGCTAACCGCGCCGTCACTCTCGACCTTGCCGAGCACCTCGATGTGCTGGGCATTGTGCGTGCACTCCTATGTTTGTTTGGGTTAGCATGATTGTTTGCGTTATGCCATGGTTAATAATAGAATTCGCAGTCAACAATGTCAGGATTCCAGCTGCATTGATCGGACAAGGAAATGGAAAGCGGAAGCCCGCAGAAGAGCGCACAGATTGGCATAAAGCAGACAACAAATAAACGCAGTTAAGCGCAGCTCACCGCGGTCACGCCTGCATATCTGGGCCTTGCACGTCACTCGGTTGCAGGCTGCAAGAGCGCCACTTGCGGATGATATCAGGGAACTTTTTTTATACACACGACAATACCAGAAAAAGTCACGGCAATCTCGGCAATGCGCACAGAGAGTGATCACCGCTGCTGATTTTTTTCGCCCAAAAGTCCATCAGCGACACAATCCAGAAGCCGCTGCAGATACGTTGCCACCTTTCCCATTGTGTCCGTTGCCAACAAGCGCAGCAACAGAAAAAGGGAGTAGGGGGTGGCCATGCCCCGGGCTGCTTTGTTGGAATAGAGGAATGAACATGAGGCACAATTGCCAGGCACAAAAAAAGACAGCTTGCCTCATTTGAGTTGCCACAATTGCAGGCGCACCGCAGGCCATTGCTGAAGCAGTGGGGGAGAAATGCGAAGCAGAAATAGGACTGGGCATGCACAATGACTGCGTAATATTGCAATATCGATGCCAGCTGGCCAGCCACACCACAGCAGGGCCAGGAGAGATGAGGGCACTCTTTTCTGTCATTCGGGATATGCAATATGCAGGCTTGGCGCACATGCTTGCTCACCAAAGAATGCACTATTATCCTGTAGTTTATTACCACGTCTGCAACGAAAGAATCTGCGCAGTGCCTCAATGCCACGGTCGCAGGAAGCCCGCACGCAAGGGCGATCTGTGCGGGAACACACGGATACTCGAGCAATGCCTGCCCAGGCACACAATGGGCGCAAGCCGCACAACAAACAGGCATCAAGCCGCGCAAGTACACGCAAATATTCCCGCTGCGGTGGCCAGTGTGTGAGATGGAACAAGGTTCATTGCGTGCGTTAAATTGCGTACATCACAACACATGAGCACACTGTGATTGAGAGAGTGTGTGCCATTTGGCCCAGGATGTCTGATATTGATAAACTTACCACTGCCGGATTGATGCACACAGTATTGCCGTCAGATGTCTCGAGAATAAAGCTGTTTCCCTGCGACTACAAAAGGGCCAAATCAGACACAATTGCCAAGCATATATTTAGCACGCCGGCTGATGCAAATGGTGCTGATAGTGTGTGAATAACACAAGCACAATCGCCAGCTGCCGAATAAATAGAACTTGCGATTATACGCTGCGTAGAAACCACAAGGCTGCACCAGCTGGCCAAATAAAGCAAATGCTGCTCAATTGCGGCGCCCATTGACACACAACCCACGCAGCACTGGCATAATCAGGAGCCGAAGGAAATAAAGGGCGACATCTATAGTGCAACAAGATGTTCTGGCATACATTGAGATGTTACAGAGAGGCTTAGGTGGGGGTGGCCACATGGCCATTTTCTTTGCCAGCCTCTAAACATTCTCACTTTTGCCTGATAAACAGACCAATTTTGCATGGTGTGAATCGCAGGAGGCTGCAGAGCAGCATTCTGCCAGGTTACGACACCGGAACACAAAAAAGTAGTGAACCGACAATGCACTTGCGTGTTCCAGAGACAAAAATGATGGCGCGGAATTGCACGCCGCCGCCCACCAAAGAACAAGCACTGGCTGTAAGCAGACACCGTTTATGACCAGGCATAGCGCAAACAAGGCCAAAACTGGCGACGCCATGGGAGCGCCTCCCCTGGCGCTGGAGGATAAATCAGCTTACCTGCACAACACGCCCCACAAGCCGAACCGTAGATGTGGTGTACTGCTGGATCATGCCAGCATTGATGCGCGGTGTGGGCTTGTCCATTTCTTAATGCAGTAGATGTTGTCGATTCAGCTGCTTCAATAAAGAGGGCTTTTTCAGACTCAAGCGTGTCAAAAACAAGTAAATTCAACAATAAACAACAACACAAAACAGATTGGTGCAACAAAACGAGAGTCAAGGTAGAAAAAAAAGCAGTTCTCCTGGGCTGATAAAATAAACAACACGCTGCGCAAACTAGCAAGGTACAACGCGCGCGACAGCAGCAGATTATCGCTGATCAGATCTGATCAGGATATACGGTTGGGAAAAAAGACTGTGATGCGGAAACACAGCCTCCGCGTCTTTTTCCGAGCATAGTCAGATCACTTTGAATGGCAAAAACGCCGGTGTGCCCGGAGCTGATGCAAAGCAGACAGGATGTCCGGTTGGGGGTGGGTCGAAAACCCCCCGTTCAGTAGCCTCGCTTTGCAGCGGGCCGTTGGTTGATGAAATAGAGGGGGTTGCTGTTTCGGGCTGGCGCCCTCCCCCAATTTCTTGCTTTGTCGTCCTTTCTGAGTGCCAAAAAGGGGGAGGGGTAGCGCCTAAATTCTGTTTGCTGAGCATTCTGTTTGCTGGACATTCTGTTTGCTCAGCAAGCAGCGCACAAACTGGGATGTGCTGTGTGAGTCCAGAGGCCCATAAAACGCAGGTCTGATGCTCGCCAGGTTCTGGACTTGGCCGCTGACACTTTTTTGTCCTACCCTCTCTTCTTTCCAACTCCCATTCCACCCAAAGTGGGGTTTTTTATTTGCACAGGATAAAGACTTCGCTTACCAAACATTAGCGCTTGGCGCATCACCATTGGCTTCCTTTTTTGCCCACATTCAGCTGTGTTCCAGTCAGCGGAATTTCTTTTTTGCTATTTTTGGGTGCTTTACCCCCTCCCCAGCCCCCTCCCCATTCTGCACCTTCGGCTATCAAGAAATAAATAAGACCGTCTTTTGCCTGGTTTCGCATTAGTGTTCATATTTTCTATTTTCTTCTTTCCCCTTTTTCATATACCCCCTTATTCTGTCTACTTTTGCATACTTTAGTATTCCTCGCCTTATTCGCATATCGGGAGGAATGGAATACACTCTAAACAACGAGCAGCTGGCAGTGCTGGCTACGCGGACGTTTTCCAAACTGTGGATGGCACGGGCGGCCCGCGAAGCCCTGCAGCCATTCCAGTCGTTCTGCTACGAGCTGCTGCGTTCGACACAAATTGCCATGCCAATTGTTGTATTGGCGCTGCTATACGTGCACAAATTCAAGCAGCGGTATCCGGGATTACACGGCGGTAATGGCAGCGAGTACCGGATGTTTGTGGTTGCGCTGATGTTGGCCAGCAAATACCTGGAAGACAACACATTTACAACGCAGACGTGGTCTGAGGTGTCGCACCTGCCGGCCAGGGAGCTCGCCATTATGCAGCGCGAGTTTTTGCTGGCCCTCGATCATCGCCTGCATGTTCCAGACAGCGAATACAACGCCTGGATTACTCGCTTGCAGAAGATTGTCAGCAGCAAGGACCCGAGCGCCAAACTGAATACGTCGCCAATGTCAGCGTTTACCCCGGTGGAGGTACACACGCCTGCAGCCACAGATTTCCAGGTGGTGCCGCCCTCGCCCCAGGATCATGCTCCACCAGTGCTACCTTCGCCGCCCGCCAAGCGCATGCGCTGTGCACCAACATACTTCTCCAATGCTGACACAAATACGCGGATGCGCCCAGAGGCCTTGTCTATTCCGTCATATCCAGCTGCGCAGTCACAGCTATACACCCCTCCCTCCACCGCCTTTGGCTTTGCGCCTGGAGACTTTACATTTAATGTACCGGCAATGCCGGCATTTGGACACCACAATGGCTTGTTTTTTGCCCACCCCCACTCTGCTAGTGTCTCGCAGCCTTCGCAGATGTATGGTGCTGGTGCGTCCAGATTCCACCCTCCCTCGCTAGCTACCTTCAATGGCGGCATGCCGCCAGCTTCTTCCAGAAGCTACGCGATGGCGTCAGCTGGCTATGCTGGTGCTCAGATCCATCTCCCGCAGCAGCCCATGTCTGCCTTCAACGGCCTGGCATCGCGCAGCATGCAGCAGCCTCTCGCTCTGCCGTCGACTGCTGCTGCCATGGCCACTGCGTCAGCTCTGGCGACGCATTACCCGGGAATGTGCTATAACGCAGCCAGCATGGATGCTTGCGCAAGCAACCCAGTGCCAATATACAACTATGGTGCCTAAAACGCTAATGGGGGCTTCGGAAGGGGCGGTGTTGAGGCGCAGGCAGTGGGAGAGGGGGACACAAAAGCAGGCGTATATTGCTTGAACTGGCTGCTCAATGCAGACAGAAACTTCCCCCCGAATAAGCGCATAAAGTGATACAGGCAATTGTTTGCTGATTATTCAATCGCTCTCAATTTGAACATTTGAGTGGCCCAGCCAAGGAAAAAAGGGGAGGTTTTTGGGTGTAGAACAAGCCTCCCCATTCTCTCTCAACCATGCCTGAATCCACCACACACACAAACCTCTTTTCCTGTATAGTAGCATTTTATGATGTAGATTTTTTTATTGTAGATTTAAGAATTCGTTGCAAATATTTACGTTCATGCATAATTGCCACCGCTTTAGAAACAAATGCGGATTTGCCACTTGCTTGAAGCGTGGGCATTTTTGTTTGTGAACATTGGGCGGATCACCACAACTAGGTTTAGCAGAAATCAACTGGACCCCCAAGCTATAGAGACAGCGATTGACCTGTGAAACATGCATGCTCTTTACAGATATGCGGAACCTCTGTAATTGGCCTCAAACTCCATATTTTTGATAGTCCGCATTATTTTTGGAAGCGATTTCAGTCAGCACAGGTGAAACCGGGCAACGGAAATTATGCTTCGTTCTCACTAGCATGGCCTGCTTGAATTGCCCAATGGAGATGTCTGGTGATCTTCATTAATTGCCGTCGTTGCCGTTTGCCATAGGGTGGATATCCCAAAGAATAAACGTGACTTGCTGCGCTTGCTTTGAATGCCTTGCCATTGAAGACGCCAAGCAATTCTTTTCTTGCTATCGCTCCTTGCATTGTCATTGAAGACAATAAGCTACGGGAAATTATTTTAGGGAGTGAGAGCTGCCTTTCTTGCTGGCTTAGTGGGTTTGTGGGCAAAAGGGCAATCTTTGGCTTTGGATATTAAAAATAGTGGATTTTGCCCAACCACAAGCTGCAATTCTTTGAAAAGACAAAGAACTCTCAGCAAAAGGTGATAAAGCTGGCTTTAGGGAGTTTTTGGCTGGCCATTAATCCCAATCACAGCATTTTTTCTTGTGATGTACGTTTAGCAAATGTTTCCTTCCTTTTGGGCTGTTCTTGCACAGAACAGTTTTATTTTTTTGTTCTTTTCTTCAATGCCAATAATAGCAGCAGTCAATGAAAAAAATAAAACAAACACCCCCTATTTTTTGCTTTGACATGGAATGGAATAATTGCCAAGCTTATCCCTTTTCCATTCCCTTTCAGACAATTATTTCTACAGCGTTAATTCCAATGTGGATTTATAGCCTAATTTTGTTATATCTAAATCTAGCCAGATATCACCATAATCAAATCAATCGCGCAGTAAATGCGAAGTTTTTCTTTTCTTTCCGCTATACTTTAAGCAGCAGTAAATGACCATTTCCAATCGCGGAATGCCTATTGACGCCAGAATAGAACAGGATGTACACGGGAACCCGTCGCTAAAGCGCATGCGCGAGGACGATGAGATCGATAGAAACAGCTATAGAGCAGATATGCATATAGATACGCCAGAAGCTATGCCCGCAGTCCAGCCAGATTTTGTGGTGCAGAAAGTCCCAAAGTGGCAGCAGGCAACCGAAGCGTCGTTTAACGGCATTGTATCTATCCGGTTTTCCCAGCCCATAGCCTTTGACACCGAACAGGCAAGCTGCGCGAATGCCACCGGGTTTATCGTGGATGCTCAGCGCGGTATAATCCTTACCAATCGACATGTGGTAGGTGCTGGACCGTTTGTTGGCGAAGCAATCATGCACGATCACGAGGTCATAGAGGTACGTGCTCTGTACCGCGATCCGATTCATGACTTTGGCTTTCTCAAGTTCGATCCGAGTCATGTAAAGTATATGAAGCTGGTAGAGATCCCGCTTGCGCCGGAAAATGCTCAAGTTGGTATTGACGTGCGGATCATTGGTAACGATGCTGGCGAAAAGCTTTCCATCTTGACAGGCTCCATTTCACGCATCGACCGCAACGTGCCAGACTACGGTTCTTTGTCATACAACGATTTGAACACGTTTTACCTGCAGTCAGCTGCTTCACTGAGCGGTGGAAGCTCAGGCAGTCCGGTCATTGATATTTATGGCGCTGCCGTTGGGCTTCAGGCTGGCGGTCGCACTAAAGAAGCCACAAACTACTTTTTGCCGCTGGACCGGGTCAAACGTGCACTGGAGCTTATTCAGAAGGGCGAGCCTGTGCTGCGTGGCACTATACACACGCGGTTCAAATACGCGTCTTACGACATAGCTCAGAAGCTGGGTCTTCCCGAGGAAATCGAAGCGGCAGTGCGCCGTGGGAATCCTGCTGGCGTTGGCATGCTGATTATTGCATCAGTGCTGCCGGAAGGCCCAGGAGAACAAGCTGGGCTTGAAGAGGGCGATATTTTGCTTCAGATCAATGGCAAGCTGGTCACTCATTTTGTGACTCTGGAGGAAATTCTGGATAGCCACATTGGCAGTACTATTGACGTTGTTGTCAACCGCGGTGGCAAAGACATAAAATCCCAGGTGCTTGTAGAGGACATGCACAAGTTCACTCCTACGCGTTTGGTTACAGTGGGTAGCTGTGTACTTCATGACTTTTCGTACCAGCTGGCCTACTCGTGCAAGCTGCCGCCTCGTGGTGTGTTTATGACCTCAAGAGGACAGTTCGAAGCTTCTATTGATGAGGAAAGTGGATATATTGTCGAAAAGGTCGATGGAAAGCCTGTCAGCAACATAGACGAGTTTGTAAAAGCAATCCAAAAGATAGGCGATATGGCGCTGGTACCTCTAGACATACATTGTGTAATCGACACACATACCAAGATGGATCCTATAGTGTTTATATCGCACCAGTGGCAGCCAATCAACGTATACACGATGAACTCTACTACCGGGCTGTGGGACCATACCCGTATAAAGTGGGAGACGCATCCATTAGACGCCAATCCGGTCAATCTGCAGCTTCAAGAGCTCGAAGATACGCGTGCCCACAACTGCAAAGACCTGGCGTTATCCATTGTGATAGTGCGGGGTTTATATACTCTGTCGCTAGAATGTGTATCCTCCACCAAATGCGCTTCAGTTGGGTTTGTTGTGGATGCGGAACGGGGCCT
This sequence comes from Coemansia sp. RSA 1250, assembly GCA_027578955.1. Taxonomy (NCBI): domain Eukaryota; kingdom Fungi; phylum Kickxellomycota; class Kickxellomycetes; order Kickxellales; family Kickxellaceae; genus Coemansia; species Coemansia sp. RSA 1250. Next base: position 140,152 of record JANBTS010000016.1, on the reverse strand, counting down.
GGTTGTAGTGAGCAGATGGGCAATAGAGCTGAGTGCGTGCGCGGCAATGGTCGTATTTGGAAACTCGCTATCCATTCCAGCAAAAGTGCGCTTCCTACATCCGACTCATAACTTTGCCATCGTCCAGTATGATCCCAAGCGAATTGGCAAGAACAACATCAAGCAAATAACGGTTTCAAAAAAGCCGATCAAGGTGGGTGATCCGGCATGTATGGTTACAATAGGTGATGCGCGCAAACTCACATGTATCAACACTGCAGTCAGCGACACACACGAGTTCAACGGAAAGGCTCCGTTTATTCCAACCTGGCGCTGTATAAACACAGAGGTTATAAGCTATGAAAGTGCTTTGCTATCACGCTACTTAGCTGGCATAATTGGAGATGAAGATGGACAGGCGCAGTCGATATGGGTGAATTTCCCAACTGGAACGAAAAAGTCTTTCAGTGGTGGGTTGCCGGCACGGTATATTTTGCCGGCTCTGGAGGCGCTGCAACAAGGCGAAGAGCCTCGTGTGCGTAGTCTTGGTATTGAGGTGTCCGCAGCCAGTCTGCTCAGTGCGCGCACAAGGGGACTCAGCGAAAGTCGGCTGGAAGAATTCCAAGCAGCGCTCAAAAACCAAACTCATATTTTTTATATCGCCAGGGTTGAAATTCTAAGCAAGGCACACGGCGTGCTGAAGGATCTGGACATCATCATCAGTATCAACGGCAAGCTGATGCTTCATATAGACGATCTAGAAGTCCAGAACTCGCACGATTTCCTGGAGATGGTCATTTTACGCGATAAGCAAGAAATGACGCTGCGTGTGGAAACGACCGAGTATGATGGCGGGGATAACAAGGTAATAAAGTGGTGCGGAGCGACATTCCAAGCGCCATACATGGGTCTGCGGCTGCAGTCGTCTGTGGCCCATTCAGGAGTAGTCTGTGTCGCTTGTGACTTGGGATCTCCTGCAGAACAGTATGGTATGCATTCGCTTTGCTGGATTACTCATGTCAATGGCATTAAGACGCCAGACATTGATACATTTGAAAAGGTGGTCCGCAGCTGCCCTGACAACAAGTATACTCGCGTCAGATATGTGTCCTTCTTCAACGAGCCAGACGTGCTGGCTATCAAGACATTCTACCACTACTGGCCAACTTCTACGCTGATTAAGGATCCGTCATCAGCCAGCGGCTGGCGCAGCTCGGAAGATTAATAGCGTTTTTCGGACATTGCAAGGACCCGGCGGCCCCGATAGCAGATTAGCACGTTTTTTCATTTTCGTCATCAATTACTAATGGATACTGCTCCGATTGGCGTTTGGTTGTCGGACCCGGCGGATGTAGGGCTTGTAGGAAACAGGGTGTTTTGCGTATATATTAGCCTAGTCTAGACCTTGTCTTCATATCTAGTGTTCGTTTCTGATTTCGTTTTTATTATCGCTTCACAAAAACAATAATGTCTGCCAATACTATTGTCACCTTGAACAGAACAATCCCTTCGGGCGCCCCGACGCTGCAAGACTTCAAGATTGCATCTGGTTCAACACCATCCAAGAGCGAGCTGAAAACCGGCGAAATTCTTGTTCGCACTCTCTACCTGTCGTGCGACCCGTATATGCGTGGACGTCTTTCGGGGCGTACTGATAGCTATGTGGCCAGCTTTGAAGCCGGCAAACCCATTGATGGGCTTGGTGTCGGCATAATCGAAGCCTCAGCCAACTCTGACTTCAAGGAGGGCGATATGGTTACTGGCGCTACTTTTAAGTGGGCGAGCAGGTTTATCACCGGCGCCGCCGGGCTAACCAAGATCCCGTCTTCTTCCGGAGTTCCTCCAGCATACTTCTTGGGCGTCCTTGGCATGCCGTCGTTCACTGCTTATGTAGGCACCATTACTCTTTGCAAGCCCAAGGCAGGCGAGACTATTCTTGTGTCGGCTGCTTCAGGCGCGGTTGGCCAAATAGTGGTTCAGCTGGCCAAGGCCCGTGGTCTGCGTGTCGTGGGTGCTGCGGGATCAGACGATAAAGTCCAGTATATCAAGGATCTGGGTGCCGATGCCGCTTTCAACTACAAGACTGTCAAGAGCCTGGAGTCTGCTATCAAGGAGGCTGCACCCAAAGGCATCGACATATATTTTGACAATGTCGGCGGCGAGTTCCTCGACGCAGCTCTCAAGAACATGAAGCCTAATGGTCGCATTGCCGAGTGCGGTATGATTTCGCAGTACAATGCCACAGCCGAATCTGCCTACCATATCCAGAACCTCGCTTATGTTGTGATGAAGAAGCTGACCATCTATGGTTTTATTGTCAGCGACTATTACTCTACGCCAGCATACTCGGAGTTTATCAACGAGGTCTCGGGAATGCTTAAGGAAAACAAGATAAAGTACAAGATGGATGAAGTTAGCGGTCTGGAGAACGGCCCGCAGGCTCTGCTCGATCTATTCGAAGGCAAGAATTTCGGCAAACGTATTGTCAAGGTATCTGAGCCTGGCCACCGTTTGTAAACTTTTTTTTATTAACAACATACATTTAACATGTGTCCATATCCGTGTTAGAATGTTGGCCTGAATCGGCTATTCTTGCACCTGCTAGCGCAATATCAATTGTTTCGGTGTCAATTGGTGCCTGGAACTTTGCTTGTGCGAATATCCGTTCCGAATCAATGTTCTTCTTGGCATTCACCAGTCGCTTGATAGTGTAGTCGTTTTCTAGCTCCAAGAGCCCGCCATACTCAACAAACAGCTCCCGCAGTCGTTGAGTTGAGAAATAATACGACAAGGTGCCGTCTTGGCGTACATAAAGGTTATCTTCCAGCTTGTGGCCTGGTTTAAAGCGAAGCTGAGCCAGATCGTACATTCCATAGTCGCGGAATAGTATCCGGCCACCGGGCTTCAGAATCTCAACAATATTGGCTACTGCCGCAGCCTGCTTTTCTGGAGGCAATGCTGAAAACACAAAGATGGCAGACACAATATCGACCGAGCGAGGCGGAATGGTATCGGCCAGCCGATCCTTTGTTATATCGCATACAAACGCACAGCACCGATCTTCCGAGTAGTTCTCGTTGGCTTGAACATATCCAACAGCTCGTGGCGAAAAATCACATGCAAATATCTTCAAGTCGGGATTGGACTTGAGAACCGGCCAGATAAAGTTGCCGACGCCACAGCCAATTTCCAGCAGCACCGGTTTCTTCTCCGAGAACGTGTGCCCTGGACGGAGCTCTTCAAATTCGCGGTCGGTCCAGTGCCGGTCTTTGAAAAAGTTTGTGGCATTGCGGTTATAAAACTTGTCCCAGTTCTTGGCTGCCTCGGCCTTGTATTTATTCTGCCAGAACTCAGGCACAATGCTTTTATCCTGTGCCAGTGTCTCTTGCGCGCGAGCAACAAACGCTTCGTTCATAGCAAATAGAGCAAAATATAGAGAAAGAAAAAAAAAAAAAGAAAATCTAAATGTTGATCACAAAATCAACCCAATTATTTCAGCAAATCGACTTTTGCCGCTTCTGATATTTCGCCCTTTTCCCCTGTCGTCACAAAAAAAAAACACTGTTTCATTTATTCTCGATAGTGACTAGTGTAAAAAATGGGTAGAGTGCGTATCATACGGATGGATTCGACATAAAATGGATATGTGCAGTGGAGGGATACAATGGATACGGGCGAAAATAAAAGCTGCCAGTTTGCAGCTTACCAAAAAAATTCCTTGATGGATGCGCCCAAAAGACAAAGTATAACCCAAGTACTAATGAGATGCTTTGTGCTGGCAACAAAGTAGCTTGTTATGAAATGACTGTTGAAATTCTATAAAATTCGACAGCCAATTCGGTGCTTGGAGGTGGGGGGTAGTTACCGCTGTAGAAACATCGGCTGCCACAATTCACTGCAGTCAGCTTTTTTGAAAGCAGCAAATTGCAGTTGCTGCTGCCAACAGTATCGGCTATTTTGCTGTAAACACGCTACCAGCCACTTTCAGATACTTTATGAACATGCTTATGTTTGAACGGATTGTACTAATTATCATTCGATCTATAGCTTCACGAGTACCAGGTTATTGGCCGCAGACTGCCGTCTGAGCAGGAGCCGACGCCCAAGCTGTTCCGCATGCGTATTTTCGCACCCAACGAGATTGTTGCCAAGTCGCGTTACTGGTACTTTTTGTCGAAGCTGCACAAGGCCAAGCGGGCTAACGGTGAGATCGTGTCGGTGAACGAGATCTTCGAGAAGAACCCGACCAAGGTGAAGAACTTTGGCATCTGGCTGCGCTACGACTCGCGCTCGGGCACTCACAACATGTACAAGGAGTACCGCGAGACCACCCGTGCTGCCGCTGTCGAGGCTTGCTATCAGGATATGGCTGCTCGCCACCGTGCTCGTTTCAGCTCCGTGCAGATCATCCGCGTTGCTACCGTCAAGTCTGCTGATGTCCGTCGCCCCTACATCCAGCAGCTTCTGCAGCCCAGACTCAAATTCCCGCTGCCCCACCGCGTCCAGCGCCCTGCCAAGAAGGCCGAACGTGCCCTCATTATTGCTCAGCGCCCATCAACTTTCTACTAAGCATATTTTGCAAAAGTGTGTCTGGCATGCCAGTCCTAATGTTCTGGTAGTCCTGTATGCGCTTTGGTATTTTTTGTTTCAAGTTTAAAAAATATTGGGTGTTTTAGCTATCAAAATCGAGATCATTGGGTTAATTCTGCGATCAGAGTTTTCTCTTCACTAATTTTTTTTCTAGCTACCTCTGCAAACTTGCAGTTTTTATAGATATGGAAGCTTGTAAGTAACTGCTGCTGGCCTAACGAGAGAACACTCCACCCATGGTTTTCCTTGTACAAGTATTCTGTGTATGAGCAGGCCAATTCTAACTGCCATATCTTTTGAATAGTGCTTAACGTATTGGTTATTGGCAGCGGCGGGCGGGAGCATGCACTAGCATGGGCCCTGGCTAAATCTGTCAGAGTGAGCAAGGTCTTTGTTGCGCCAGGAAACGGCGGTACGGCTGCTGCTGGTGGCAAGATCGAGAACGTGGCTATTGGACACAGCAAGAGCGACTTTTCTGCCTTGGTAAGCTTTGCGCATACGCAGCAGGTGGGTCTGGTGGTTCCGGGGCCTGAGCAGCCTTTAGTGGACGGTATCACCGATGTGTTTAAGAAAGCCGGTATTCCTACTTTTGGACCGACCTCCAAGGCAGCGCATATCGAGGGATCAAAGGCATTCAGCAAGGACTTTATGAAGAAGCACAATATCCCTACAGCAGCTTACGGAAACTTTACAGATTACGAAACGGCCCGCGAGTTTATCGAGCAAGCCAACTTTGATGTGGTCATCAAGGCGTCAGGCTTGGCAGCTGGCAAGGGAGTCCTTATTCCCAAGACAAAGAGCGAGGCATTGAAGGCGCTCAAATCGGTGATGGTCGATCGCGAGTTTGGTGCTGCTGGTGACGAGGTGGTAATTGAAGAGCTGCTTCTGGGCCAAGAGATCAGCATTCTGACTCTATCTGACGGATACACCGTTACAAGCTTCCCAGCTGCCCAGGACCACAAGCGTGCTTACGACAACGATGAAGGACCCAATACCGGCGGCATGGGTGCATATGCACCAGCACCAGTGGCAACTCCTGAGCTGCTCAAGACCATCCACGAAACGGTACTCAAGCCCTCGATTGACGGTATGCGCAGAGATGGATTCCCATTTGTGGGTTGCCTGTTTACCGGATTTATGCTCACTGCCAACGGACCAAAGGTGCTCGAGTACAATTGCCGCTTTGGCGATCCTGAAACCGAGGTAGTGCTTCCGCTGCTAGATGACTCGTGCGATCTGGCCGAGGTGTTTTTGGCAGCAGCTGAGGGCCGGCTGGATGCAGTGCCTCTTCGGTTCAAAAACGGCTATGCAGCTACGGTAGTCATGGCATCCGAGGGATATCCTGGCTCGTATCCTAAGGGCCGGACAATTACTTTTGACAAAGCGCCTGCAAACACCCAGGTCTTCCATGCAGGAACCAAGCGTGATGGTGATAACGTTGTGACTTCTGGAGGCCGCGTGCTAACTGTTACTGGCGTCAGCGACAGCTTGCAGGGCGCGCTTGACTGCGCATACTCTTGTGTCAAGACAGTACACTTTGACGGCGGGTTCTACCGTTCAGATATCGGCTTTCGTGCTATAAAGTATCTGCACGAAGCTGCCGAACGCAAGACTGGACTGTCGTATGCTGACGCTGGCGTAGATATTGATGCGGGAAACCGCCTGGTGGACCTAATCAAGCCCATTGTCAAAGCAACCCGCCGTAAGGGCACCGATTCCGATATTGGTGGATTTGGCGGAGTGTTTGATCTTAAAGCAACGGGTTACCAAGACCCCGTGCTGGTATCAGCAACTGACGGGGTGGGAACCAAGCTCAAGATTGCTCATGACATGAAGATCCATGATTCCGTGGGCATTGATCTGGTGGCAATGCAGGTTAACGACATCATTGTGCAGGGCGCCGAGCCGCTGTTTTTCCTGGACTACTATGCTTGCGGCCATCTAGATGTCGAGGCTACTCGAGACTTTATAAAGGGCGTGGCAGATGGATGTCTGGAATCTGGCTGTGCACTTATTGGCGGGGAAACCGCCGAAATGCCTGGCCTGTACGCCAAGGGCGATTACGATGTAGCCGGGTTTGCAGTGGGTGCAGTTGAGCGCACCGAGATTCTGCCGCGTATGCAAGATATTGAGGCAGGCGATGTGCTGGTGGGTCTGAGCTCGTCAGGAATCCATTCGAACGGATTCTCGCTGGTACGCAAGGTCGTTGCTCATGTCGGCCTGGATTTCCACAGCGTTTGCCCCTGGGATACTTCCAAGTTGGTGGGCCAGGCGCTGCTGACACCGACACGCATCTATGTCAAGCCGCTACTGCCTCTGGTGCACCAGCGCTTGATCAAGGGTATGGCGCATATTACCGGTGGCGGATTTACTGACAATGTGCCACGTGTACTACCCAAGAGCGTCCAAGCTGAGATCGACGCATCTACTTGGGAGCTGCCACAAGTGTTCAAGTGGCTCAAGAAGGCAGGTGACATTGCTGCAGACGAGATGGCACGCACGTTCAACTGTGGAATCGGCATGGTTCTTGTGGTATCACAGGACAACGTCAGCGCTGTTGTAGAGGCGCTCACGGCTAGCGGCGAGCAGGCATATGTGATTGGACGGCTGAATTCAGCCAGCGGCGAGCAGCAGGGCACCGCCATTGTGACCAATACCGATGGTTGGTAAGATGCGCACAGACCTGCTTGTTTTTTGTTTAGTTCTGGACTTGCCTTAAGATTAACTATATGGTCCAATAAATTTCCCTGCATAAATCACTGCTCCGTTCTGGAATACATTTCATTCGAAGTATGCAATATTTAGAGATGGTTGCCTGGATGAAGTCCTTCCCAGCAAAGCACAAATAGCCCTTACTGTTCTCTTGAAGAACCTTACTTTTCTTTCCAACTGTATATCGCGGCATTAACTGACCGGGTTTTATACTTTATCGAAATATTTTTTTACACTAGGCAAAAGGATATTGTCTTGGGTATTAAACACGCTTCCAGTATATACAGTTCCACCATTATTTAAGTGGCAATACTTTTATGTCAACTGGCGATCAGAAAAAGGCTAGCAGCGTGGCTGTTATAGGCTCGGGGCTAGCAGGGTTAACTACCGCATATCTGCTGCGTCGAGGCGGATATGAGGTAGAACTGTTTGAAAAGGCGTCAAGCATTGGAATGGACGCAGGCTCAATTTCCGTGGATGGAGTACGTGTCGACGTGCCATTTCGCGTCTTTACACCCGACTACTACCCATACTTGTACAGCCTATATCGGCACTTGGGAATAGACTTTTCGGCTGCCGACTACTCTTTAGGGTTCGCAGATGAAAATGCACACACCCTGTGGTCATACACCAACCTGACATTGGGCGATTTCCAATTGCCAGTGATAGACGGCATTACCAAGGGTCAGCGGCTGATAGTCACACGTGACTGGATTAGATTGGTCTTCATATGCGTACGGGCTGTGCGTGCACCAGCAATGCTGCGTCCAGGCGGACAGCTGGACCAGATGACTATAGGTCAGTACTTGGACAAAGAGCAGTACAGCCGCATTTTTGTCAATCGTGTGTTTGTACCGTTTATTGCTAGCTTGCTTACTTGCTCGCTGAGCGCAGCACGCGATTACCCAGCCAACACGGTGCTGCATTTCGTATCAAAAGCCGTTTGCGGTGCACGTCTGCGTAAAGCCAAGAATGGCGTACAAGAAGTGTGCGAGGTGCTGGCACGCGGAATAAAGACTCATTTGGGAGCAGGCATTCGAAGAATGGAGATCAAAGAAAACGTGCTGCTTGTTACCGATGATAACGTAGAACACTGGTTTGACAAAGTCGTACTAGCTACGCCTGCCGACACTGCAGCGCGGCTGCTACGATCAGTACAGGTATCCAAAGAGTATCCTCCTGCTGATTTGCTAGCGGCACTAGATGCAGTGCCTTATGAAGACACGGTAGTGGTCACGCATCGCGACACATCAGTAATGCCTGAAAAGGAAGCCGAATGGCGCGGTGTAAACATTCGCACATCGACAGCCAGTGGACATGCAATGGCAACACATTGGATAAATTTCGTTGAACGCACCAGCACAGGTCGTAAGCTAAGCACGCCGGTGTTCCAGACAGTTGATCCGCTAGTCAAGCTTAGTAAAAGCAAGATCATTAGCAAGACCACTTTCCACAGGTCACTCGTATCTCTTGATTCGCAAGCACGTATAAACAGTATACATCGGCATCAAGGCACATGTGGAGTTTGGCTGGTTGGCACTTATACATCTCCCGGAGTTCCACTGCTCGAGGGCTGCGTACGCACAGCCATTGATGTTGCGCGGGCTATGGGTGTAAGTCCGCCATTTGCAGCACCCCATACGATACGTACATCTCACCCTGGCACCATCTATGAGGTTGGGCTAGCTGATGGAATGGCGCGAGGAGAGATCGTTGAAGCGTTCTTTGAAAACGATGCGGCAGGCACCTTTGACTTCCCATGTCCAAAGCTTCCCACAAAGCGCAGTGTGGGTGTTGAGGGAGCCAGTCTTGCTCAGTGGATAAAAGCGTTTATGGCGTGGTTTTCGTTTACTCTGCTACTGCCTCTGTTTGCAATTGCTTTGTCTGCTGTGGACTGGCTGGCATGTATGGCTCTTGGGCATGATCTGGGATGCCGTGTGCAGTTTGTGGTTTTGGATGTTGTCGTGTTTGCCGTATGCATGGTTCAGACCGCGTATAAACGGTTGGCGTTACTGTAGGCTTATGCTTGCCACATTATTTAAGCAATGATTTTGAATAAAAATATTCTGCACTCTATAGGGGTGTCCAGAATTTCTTTACCGAACTCCCGCTACATCCTGTTTAATCTTTATAGCAATCATTAAGCATTTTAACCCAGGCCATAACCGGGTCGCGGAGGTTATTGCGATTGTGCGTAAACTGCCTATAGTCACCTTCCCCATTAAATAGCGCTTGCTTTAGGGCTCAGGCGGAGGTGAGCAATAGGATTTGATTATCTACATAATAAATATATCAGTATTCAGACGGTACAGTTGCAATATATACTTTCCAAAGAATAGTAGAAAAAGCAAAGAGGATTGAAGAAAAGGTGGGAGGAAGAGCGCATTTTTATAGCTCAATTTAGGGTGAGAGAAAACATACCGTTTGATATCAAGTAAGAACCAGGATTTAAATATTTCATATGATACTGAAAATGTGTAGTACATCTATTTCCCTGTAAAAAAATACATATTTTTACAGGGAAATAGAGATTTTTATAAAAACTTTATGGCACCCCTATATATTGGTAAGCTTACACGTTAAGAGTGCAAATATTGAGAGAACGGATCTGGCTCATGACATTCTCTACACGCTCATCCAGAACTCTGTCATCGCCCGTGCCGCCCATCGGCGGAAGGCGCTGCTGAACGCTTGACATGTTTTGCAGCGAGTCGCTAAAGAACTGCAGCTGGGTCTTGACAAACGCCTCAAATGATGGGTCGGTTACATAAACACGCGAGTTGATTAGCTTGGGGATCTCGGCAATTAGCGTACGGTTTAGTGTGTTGTATGCGTCCTCGGCATACTGCACATCCTGCTCAGCACGCTCAATGGCCATCGGATCCTCCTGCGCCTTGGACTGCTCCTTTGATAGCGCACGTCTAGCCCTTTCAAGATCGTCTGCTAGCTGCTTGCGCTTCTTTATCGCTTTCTGAAACTCTGGAATATAGCCGCAGTACTGTGCCATGGGCTGCATCACTGTGCGGGTATATATCTCGTTGAACTGAGGCTGCGCACTTTGACTGATGTTTGTGGCTGCCTGACGGTATGCTGCCTGGTAGTCTTGAGGACGCTGAATATCCATAAGGAACGAGGAGAGGTTGTCTGCCAGTTCCAGCTGCGATGCCGTCATATCGGCAATACTTGAGCGGTATCCTTTGGTCTCGTGCAAGAGACGCATTGCCCGTCGCTCCAGGTTCTGAAAGCGCTGCTCCTGCTCGTTGAACTCGGGGTCCGAGTGCTGCATGCCACTGCCGCCGCGAACTGCAGTCCCTGCGCGCGACACGCCTCGTTTAGTACCTTCCCTACATGTTGCAAAATGTGACAAGTTGAGCACACATTTCCTTTTGAATTGAAACGCTCAGTCCACCTCCGGAGCTTCTCATCTGCCATACCATAGATTCATATTTTTTTATTACAAAGCATAGAAGAAAAGAAAGCGCCAAGACGGAAAACCCCTATCCCACCAAAACACTATCAGCTTACACGTGACGTAATGATTATTTTCAGTGCTAGCTGAAGAGGTCCTTTTATCTCCATGTTTTCTAAACAAGTATCATTTATGTTGGCTGCTCGTACGCAGCAATCCGCCGCCATAGCCCGTGGTATTGTCCAGACTGTCCGTAAGCTCTCGACGGGATCTGGTAGCGAGGTAGAGCTTATACGTCATGACGGAAGCGACAAGGGAATAGCAACTATTGCGTTTAACCGACCCAAGGCCAAAAACGCCCTGTCGCGCAGCCTGGTCAGCGACTTTCGCCGTACTTTGGATGAACTGCGCTTGGATTCTGAAACTCGAGTGGTGATTCTGCGCAGCGTTGTTCCCAAGGTGTTTTGTGCCGGCGCTGACCTGAAAGAACGGGCAACTATGTCGCCTGTGGAGGTGGAGCAGTTTCTTCATAGCATGAAGGTATCTTTTCGCGAGCTCGAGACTCTCCCCCAGCCTACCATTGCTGCGCTAGATGGTGCTGCATTGGGCGGTGGATTTGAGTTGGCACTGTGCTGTGACCTGCGTGTAGCTGGGCCACAGGCACTGCTGGGGTTGCCTGAGACATCTCTGGCGATTATTCCAGGTGCCGGTGGCACTCAGCGGCTGACACGGCTGGTAGGCGCATCTAGGGCCAAGGCGCTGGTGTTTACTGCTCGGCGCTTCGGACCGATGCCTGCATTGTCGATGGGGATTGTCAATGATGTGGCTAGCCAGGAATCTGCCTGCGACTGCCAAAACTCAGGCTACTTGCGTGCGCTAGAATGGGCGCGAGAGATCCTACCTAATGGCCCAATTGCTGTGCGCATGGCTAAAAAGGCCATTGACTATGCTGGAACTGTCGACCCCGTAACGGGCTTGGATGTCGAGCAGCTCTGCTATGCCCAGGTCATCCCCACCCAAGATCGTTTGGAGGGCTTGCGTGCGTTTAAGGAGAAGCGCAAGCCTGTATATCACGGACATTAATTCAGAAATCCAGGATAAATATTTCTTGCAGTGATGTAACCAGTTGAACTCTATTTAAGCATAGCAATAGACTCTGCGCTCAAAGAATACCATGGGCTAATAAGCCCCTCAGCTGTCAATACAGTCTTAGTGGCAAAATATTTTTCTCTTTCTTTGTTTGCATTTCACAATATGAATTTCTTAGGGCTATGGGCGCGTGGAATGACGTCGCGACCGAATCGTCGTGCTATGGACTCCATAGCAATAAACAACAATGCGGATCCGGGTCGCAATGGAGTGGGCTCGGTCCAGTACCAGCTGCGACAGTATGCCGAGAGCACGCTAGGCAAGGCAAGCCTGCATGAAGCAGTGGTTTTGCCCGAGGGCGAGTCACTAGACGAGTGGATAGCTTGCCATGTCGTGGACTTTTACAACCATATAAACATGCTTTTTATGTCGGTGAGCCACCATTGCACGGATGAAAGTTGCCCCAAGATGTGTGCTGGCGAAAGCTACAACTACTTTTGGCGCGACGGAACCAATTATCGCGAGCCAACATCAATGCCTGCCAACAAGTATGTGAAGCTGCTGGTCAAGTGGATTGATGCTCAGCTTGATGACACCAATCTGTTTCCGGTGGAGCTGGGCCAGCCATTTCCGCCAAACTTTAAAAACGATGTGGCTGCACAGATACTAAAGCGCATGCTACGAGTTTATGCCCATCTGTACTGGCATCACTACCCGCAAGTATGCCAGGTCGGTCTAGGCACCATGCTCAACACCAGCTTCACCCACTTTGTTTTGTTTGTCACAAAGTATAAGCTGGTCAGCGATACTGAGCTTCAAGCTGTAAAAGATGTCATTAAGATTCTTGCTTAGAAACAAACTTTTATATGTTGAAAAAAAAAACATACTACTAAAACGCCACCATCCCAACGACCAAACCAAGAAAGAAAACTTACAGCTTGTCATTGTAGTGCTCCAGGCCCTGCATCTCAGGCTTCAAACCCTTGCGGATACGCACCTCCTTGATCAGGTCAGCAACCTTTCCTGGCTCCAGAGCAGTGCCGCTCATGACAGCCCAGTGATCAAACACCGACTGAGGGAAGGCCTGTCCGCTAGTCTCAGCACGCAGAGCAGTGACGAAACCGAAAGACTCATTAACAGGCAGGTAACCCTTGATGGTCATCTGGTTGGTACCAGGGCGCTGCTCCTCATCAATGACCTCACCACGACGACGGTTAAGCACACTGTACACACCACCCATAGCAGAGTCGGGGCATTGGACCTCGACCAGGTAGATGGGCTCCTGCAGAGTAGGCTGAGCCATCAGGATCGAGGCATACACGACATTGCGGCAAGCAGGCATAATCTGGCCGGCACCACGATGGATTGAATCAGCGTGCAGGGTAACATCATTGATGTTGAAGCGAATACCACGGAGAGGCTCGTCGGCACATGGGCCAGTGGCCACAGCCCAGCGAAGACCGCTGATGCAATGGTCCTTGATTTCATTCATGTACTGCACACCCTTGGTAGAGTCGATCATGAGATTGGCAGGCTTCTCCTCAGGCTCAAAGGCCCAGATCTTACGCGAATCATTGGGGTCCCAGTTGAACTCCTCAACCAGCTGGCGACCACGAGCCTTCTCGTCCTGGCGGGCAGTGATCTTGCCTTCCTCCAGCAGCTTGGTCAGATCCTCGCCCAGAGGTGCGGCCTTCATGAAGATACGGTTATGCTTGTTGGGCGACTTGGCCAGAGCATTCTCGTATGACTCAGCAGTGACAGTCTCACGGTATCCGACGACAGGGTCACTGACAGTGATAGGCACCTGAGCGTGATCGTCCTCGAGATCCTTCAGGCAAATCTCAAGATGCAGCTCACCAGCACCAGCAACAATGTGCTCACCAGACTGCAAATGCGTGACCAACACACAAGGGTCGGACTTGGACAGGCGCTTCAGACCTTCAATGAGCTTGGGCAGATCCTGCTGGTTCTTGACCTCAACAGCAACCTGTACAACAGGCGACACCGAGAACTTCATGACACGCATGTTGTGTGCCGTCTCATCGGTGGTAAGAGTACCCGACTTGATCAGATACTGGTCAACACCAACCAGACCAATAATGTTACCAGCTGGACAGTCCTCAATAGACTCGACACCACGACCCATCATAAGAACAGTGCGCTGGATGTTCTTGAGGAACAGATCGTCCTTCTTACCGGGGCGGTAGTTGGGGCCCTGGATGCGGACCTTCATGCCCGAAGCGGCAGTGCCTGAGAACACACGGCCAAAGGCATAGAAACGGCCCTTATCGGAAGTAGGCACCATCTTGGACACGTACAACATGAGCGGACCATTCGGGTCGCAGTTGGCAATGCCCTTGGCGCAGTTGTCGTCCAAAGGACCCTCATACAGACCAGCAACACGGTACTTTTGGGCAACCTTGGGCGATGGGAGATGAATACAGATCATCTCCATAAGCGCTTCAGCAGCAGGCAAGAACTTGCGCATCAGCACCTTGAGCAGGGGCTTGCCGTTGAGCTCGCGCTCCTCGGAAGTGACCTTAATCTCAAGCTTATCGGCCATGGCGTATGCCTCGTCCTTGCGCTCATTCATGGTGGCATCAAAGATGCGGTAGATGGGGTCCAGAGCAAACATGTTGAAGCCACGGTCGTTGTAGTTGCCAGACTTGTCAGCAGACTTGCTGGCCCACTTCTTGGTCTTGGGGTTGAAGAAGTTGTCACCCCACAGGCGCTTCATCATCTTCTCGCGGTCGGTACCGAACTTCTTGGCATAGCGCACAGCAAACTGGCGCAGAGTGAAACCCCATGCATGCAGACCAGAGCCAAAGGCGACAGTGCCCTTATCAGGGTACACCTGCAGGTCGCCCATGATGCCCTCGGCCTGGAATGTAGCAATGTTGACATTGACGTCCTCAACCACGCGGCGGAAGTTCTGGTACAGCTCCTCCTTGGGCAGCTGGCGCTCCAGCATAGCACGGTCGACCTTGTTGATCATAACCACTGGCTTGATCATCTCAGTCAGTGCCTGGCGCAGCACAGTCTCGGTCTGGACAGACACACCCGAAATGGTATCAACGACGACCAGGGCACCATCAGTCACACGCAGAGCAGCAGTCACTTCAGACGAAAAGTCAACGTGCCCAGGTGAATCAATAAGATTGATCAAGAAACCGTTGCCTCCTTCCTTGTTAGGAATGTCCTCCATCTGGTCAGCGTCCAGCTCGAAGTACATGGAGATAGCAGTGGACTTGATGGTAATACCACGCTCCTGCTCATCAGCACGAGTGTCCATAAAACGGCTGTCACCAGCTCTGGCGCTCGAAATAATACCGGCTTTGGCCACGAGCGAGTCCGAAAGCGTGGATTTTCCGTGGTCAACGTGAGCAATCACGGACATGTTACGAATGTTCGTAACCTTGTCCATAAGGCCACGGATCTAGTTTAAGGCGCAATAATAGCGAACAACAGAGTAATTAGCACAAGGAGTTGTTTAGAACAGATAACACATCTAAGACTTAACAAGGGACTTACCTGGTCGACAGTAAAGTTCACCATATTCACAGAACTTCTTCAAGAGGAATAAAATAAAGTAGTTTGTAAGAAAGGAAAGAAGAGTAGCTCGTGGAGTGGAGCGATTTTTTAGCTGGCCGCAGTGAGCAGCATATGGATAAGGGAAGAGAAAATTTTTTCCTTCTATGCGAGCCGAGCCACAGCTCCCCCAAACGGTTCGGAAATCAGTTACGGTTCATTCTTGTAAGAACGCAGTAGCTGGTGCTGCTGACGTGGCGCTCTGGCGTACAAAGGACTTCTTGTCAAAGTCAACATACTTATAAACGCTAAGGTTCCTTTTGCCGACCTTCTTTGATTTTTATATTTTTAACATGACTGTCAATTCATCAAATGAGCTCCGCAAAGGCACTCTGCTAAACTTCAAGCTGAGCGCGTCTGAAATCAGCAGTACCGTTGACCGGCTTATTGATGAAGGCAAGAAGCTGCTAGATCATGTCGCAGCACAAGCCAACCCCACGTTCGAAAACGTTATTCTGCCGCTAGGCATGCAAGAAAACGAGCGTTCAGCCGACTGCAACGTTATCACTTTCTTGCAAGAAGTTAGTACGGAGAAGGATATCCGTGACGCTAGCACTGCTGCCGAAGAGAGACTCAATGCTTTTGAGATTGAGTCGTTGATGCGCGAAGACGTGTACAAGGTGGTGCGTGCAGTGTACGACAATGCCGTGGAAATGGAGAAGCTGAGCCCGGAAGACAAGCGCCTGGTGGAGAAGATGGAGCAAGACTACCGCCGCAAGGGTCTGGCTCTGGACAAGGACAAGCGCAAGCAGCTGGGAGAAATCCTGGAGCGTCTTTCGGAGCTTGCACTTCGCTTCAACCGCATTGTCGGGGAAAGCAATGGCGAAGCAGCGTTTACGCGTGAAGAGCTGGACGGGCTGCCGGAGGACTTTTTTGAAGGCCGAGAGAAGAGGGTCATGGATGGTGTAGAAAAGTACATTGTCACGACAAAGTACCCTGACCTGTTCCCGCTGCTGAACAAGGCCAAGAACGAGGCCACTCGCAAGCATATGAATTATGTTGAGGAGACCCGTTGCGCAGAAAACATCCCGATTATGCAAGAAGCGGTAAAACTGCGCTTAGAAGCTGCACAGCTGCTGGGATACAAGACGCATGCTGACTTCAAGTTGGAGAAAAGCATGGCAAAGGCCTCGGCAGCAGTGATGGAGTTTGAGTGTGACCTGCGCCAACGCCTTAACAAGCTGGCCGACCGTGAGCTTCAGGAGATGGAGGAGCTGAAGCGGGCCGACAAGCAGGCAGCTGGTGAGCCGTACGAGGGCCTGTTTATCTGGGACTACCGCTACTACCACACCCTCATCAAGGAACGCAAGCACAATATCGACTATGACGAGGTCAAGCAATATTTGCCGATGGCTGAGGTTACACGCGGCATCCTGGACATTTACCAGAAGATGCTGAATTTGCGCTTTGTCAAGGTGGAGAACAAATTAGTGTGGCACGATGACGTAGAGACGTACGAAGTGTGGGAGGCTGATGGCAACTCGTTTGTCGGCCACTTTATGCTGGATCTGTTCCCGCGCGACAACAAGTACAACCACGCTGCTGTGTGGCCAATTCGTGCAGGGTCTATCCGCCTTGATGGAACACAGGAATTCCCAGTTGCAGCCATGGTCGCCAATTTCCCCAAGCCCACGCCAACAAAACCAGCGCTGATGGAGCACACCGACGCAGTGACGCTGCTGCACGAGCTGGGCCATGTGCTGCATGGTATCTGTTCCAGCACAAAGTGGGCTCGCTTCCACGGGACTGCAACCGAAGGCGACTTTGTTGAAGCACCATCGCAGATGCTTGAGAACTGGGGCTGGGAGCCCTCAGTACTGCGGAAATTTGCTGTGCATTACAAGACTGGCAAGCCCATCCCTGAAGCGCTGGTTCAGCGGCTGGTAGCTGCCAAAAACGAGGGTGCGGGTATGTTCAACTTGCGGCAGGTTTTCTTTGGCATGTTTGACATGGCGATCCACAACACAACTGACCCCAATATCGACATCAAAAAGACGTACCTTGAGCTACGCGAGGACATTAGTCGTGTCCGCAATGGCAGTGCCGATTCATGGGGGTTCGCGACATTTGGCCATATGATGGGCGGCTATGATGCCGGGTACTATGGTTACTTGTGGTCACTGGTCTTTGCCGCAGATATGTTTGAATCGCGGTTTATGAAGGACGGCGTCGAAAGTTCGAAGGCCGGCATGGACTACCGCCATGAAATCCTGCTTCCAGGTGGCAGCCGCGATGCCATGGTCAGCCTCGAGCACTTTTTAGGCCGCAAACCCAACAACAAGGCATTCCTCCGCTCGATTGGACTCGACTCTGCATAGCAAAACTTTTTTATCGGCGTATAATACATGTCTTAATGTCTTCAGAAACGCTGGTGCTACGTGTCTTGTGATTTCCAATCTCTTTTGAAGCGGAAAAAGGCTTGGGTCTTGGCAAAGACGCTTTTCTGTCCCCTTTTCTCTTTCTTATTTATAAATTCCACTTGACAAACTACGCCTATTGTGCAAACCCAATGAGTAACGAGAAACGCACCATCTATGCGGATGGGCACGTCCACGAGCTGCCTCCCGACCTGGAGTCTGGCATCTCGTGCGAGCGCCCAGCAAGAGAATGCCGGTGCTCCCGCGGCCGCCGCTTTGCAAAGAGAGTCCTGATGTTTGTTGTTGGGTTCTTTGTAGCGCAGACGCTGCTGCATACTGTGTTCAGCGTTCACAGATATGTGAAACACGGCGACGGCTTCGGGCGTATTAGCATGTGGGGCGGCAAGTTTGGCGATGACGTAGATAGCCACCGCCCTCATCCTCCCCACTGGGTCCATCACGCCTACCCTCCCCACGACTGGAAGCACCATCCTCACTATGCTTATGACAGCGATGACGATGTTCCTCATCATCGTCCTCACCACCCTCACCACCCTCACCACCCTCACCACCCTCATCATAAGGGCGGACACAAACATGTTCCTCCTCATTCTCATTACGATTATGACAGCGATGATGAGGTTTCTCATCGTCGTCCTCACCGCCCACATCATAAGGGTGGACATAAGCATGCACCACACCACCGTCCGCACCACAACAACGACCATGATGGCAGTGACAGTGATAGCGATAGCGACAATGAAGAGTATGGTCGCCACTCCAAGCCTTTCCACCAGCGCCCACTTCGCCCGCAACGTCCAGCTTATTCGCGCATCCGCCCCAAGCCCATTACTTCGGAACTAGTCAAGCCTGGGGCTGGCTCAATGGGCAGATTCCAGTACCTCAACAAGGGCCATCTGAACAAGCTGATCAAAGGAGAACTGCCAGCGTCAATGCTGGGCAATATGCTGAGTCTGGCCAATGACATCTGCATTCCTACAATCCCAGTAGCCGGCCTGGAGAAGTTTTCGTTTGATACGGCTAAATTCGGCAAGATTGTAAACAAGGTGGTTGGCGGTATTGGCTCGGACATACATGTTACGACCACTAGCGACAAGCAGGCGTCTTTGGAAGTCACTGCCAGTGTGTCAAACAACAAGCTGACAGAGGAAGTCAAGCTGACGCAAACCACCGACAGTGACGGCCTCATCACATTCCAGCTGGATGGACCTAAATGGTTGGGCAAAGACGACTGCGCCTATGCCAACATTGTGCTCAAGATTCCTAAGGATACGACACATCTGGTGGCCCTGCGCAACAACTTTGTCTTTGGCAAAATCAAGATTGACCGCGAAATTGCTCATGCAATCACTTTTGGCGACTTCGAGATCAATACGGCCATAAGCAAAGTCTCAGTTCCGCCGATTCATGCGGAAAATGTGATTATAAACGCGGTGTCTGGCGGCATCCATGGCTACTTCTTTGTCAGCGATAGCATTGCTGTCCACACTGTTCGCGGTCAAATTGATGCTGGTGTAAATGTACGCCGTGCCAGCAAGTCGTCTATTTCTGCTGAATCAGTTTCGGGCAATGTGCTGCTGCGAGTTACAGGTGGTTTCGACGGATCGTTTGCTGCGCGCTCTATTGGCGGTAAAGTCGATGTCGAGGATATAAGCGATGGTTCCAGCCGCTTGCATTTTGACAAGGACCTCACTCGAGTAAAGACCGGTACATTTAGTCCGGCTGATAGTACTCGTGTAGGCGATTCGACATTGAATGCTGCTGCAGTTTCCGGCAATGTTGAAATCGAGCTTGAATAGCTGTTTTATTATGCCACAATATATCTATATTGGTCCAATCATGGCATTAATCTCTTCCAGGGTCTTCCGGTTGAGAAAATTATTGATTACATATTTTAACTTCTAGCAGCTAGCTAGCTGGCGCTATCCTACATTTAATTGTGTATTATCTCAACATTTCTGGACTCTTTCTAACATCCTAAATCGAATATTTCTAGTTTAAGATATCCGCCACCGACATGCTAGGTTGACCTGGGCACTATTCTCAATGCCAGCTTCATCCGCTTTGTTCCACTTGCCGCAAATTAATAGTAGTACTGAGCTTCAAGCTGCAAAACATAATCAAAATTCTTGCTAACAAACTTATTTTCTATGTTAATAAAACATATTACTAAAACGCCATTCAATGGCAAAACCAAGAAAGAAAACTTACAGCTTGTCATTGTAGTGCTCCAGGCCAAGCATCTCAGGTCCCAGACCTTTATGCACACGCAACTCCTTGATCAGGTCAGCGACCTTTCCTGGCTCCAGAGCAGTGCCGCTCATGACAGCCCAGTGATCAAACACCAACTGAGGGAAGGCATAGCCGCTAGTCTCAGCACGCAGAGCAGTGACGAAACCAAAAGACTCATTGATAGGCAGGTAACCCCTAATGGTCATCTGGTTAGTTCCAGGGTGCTGCTCCTCATCAATGATCTCACCACGACGACGGTTAAGCACACTGTACACACCACCCATAGCAGAGTCGGGGCACTGGACCTCGACCAGATAGATGGGCTCCTGCAGAGTAGGCTGAGCCATCAGGATCGAGGCATACACGACATTGCGGCAAGCAGTTATAATCTGGCCGGCACCACGATGGATCGAATCAGCGTGCAGGGTAACATCATTGATGTTGAAGCGAATACCACGGAGAGGCTCGTCAGCACATGGGCCAGTGGCCACAGCCCAGCGAAGACCGCTGATGCAATGGTCCTTGATTTCATTCATGTACTGCACACCCTTGGTAGAGTCGATCATGAGATTGGCAGGCTTCTCCTCAGGCTCAAAGGCCCAGATCTTACGCGAATCATTGGGGTCCCAGTTGAACTCCTCAACCAGCTGGCGACCACGAGCCTTCTCGTCCTGGCGGGCAGTGATCTTGCCTTCCTCCAGCAGCTTGGTCAGATCCTCGCCCAGAGGTGCGGCCTTCATGAAGATACGGTTATGCTTGTTGGGCGACTTGGCCAGAGCATTCTCGTATGACTCAGCAGTGACAGTCTCACGGTAGCTAACAACAGGGTCACTGACAGTGATAGGCACCTGAGCGTGATCGTCTTTGAGATCCTTCAGGCAAATCTCAAGATGCAGCTCACCAGCACCAGCAACAATGTGCTCACCAGACTGCAACTGCGTGACCAACACACAAGGGTCGGACTTGGACAGGTGCTTCAGCCCCTTAATAAGCTTGGGCAGATCCTGCTGATTCTCAACACCAACAGCAACCTGTACAACAGGCGACACCGAGAACTTCATAACACGCATGTTGTGTGCCGTCTCATCGGTGGTAAGAGTACCCGACTTGATCAGATACTGGTCAACACCAACCAGACCAATAATGTTACCAGCTGGACAGTCCTCAATAGACTCGACACCACGACCCATCATAAGAACAGTGCGCTGGATGTTCTTGAGGAACAGATCGTCCTTCTTACCGGGGCGGTAGTTGGGGCCCTGGATGCGGACCTTCATGCCCGAAGCGGCAGTGCCTGAGAACACACGGCCAAAGGCATAGAAACGGCCCTTATCGGAAGTAGGCACCATCTTGGACACGTACAACATGAGCGGACCATTCGGGTCGCAGTTGGCAATGCCCTTGGCGCAGTTGTCGTCCAAAGGACCCTCATACAGACCAGCAACACGGTACTTTTGGGCAACCTTGGGCGATGGGAGATGAATACAGATCATCTCCATAAGCGCTTCAGCAGCAGGCAAGAACTTGCGCATCAGCACCTTGAGCAGGGGCTTGCCGTTGAGCTCGCGCTCCTCGGAAGTGACCTTAATTTCAAGCTTATCGGCCATGGCATATGCCTCGTCCTTGCGCTCATTCATGGTGGCATCAAAGATGCGGTAGATGGGGTCCAGAGCAAACATGTTGAAGCCACGGTCGTTGTAGTTGCCAGACTTGTCAGCAGACTTGCTGGCCCACTTCTTGGTCTTGGGGTTGAAGAAGTTGTCACCCCACAGGCGCTTCATCACCTTCTCGCGGTCGGTACCGAACTTCTTGGCATAGCGCACAGCAAACTGGCGCAGAGTGAAACCCCATGCATGCAGACCAGAGCCAAAGGCGACAGTGCCCTTATCAGGATACACCTGCAGGTCGCCCATGATGCCCTCGGCCTGGAATGTAGCAATGTTGACATTGACGTCCTCAACCACGCGGCGGAAGTTCTGGTACAGCTCCTCCTTGGGCAGCTGGCGCTCCAGCATAGCACGGTCGACCTTGTTGATCATAACCACTGGCTTGATCATCTCAGTCAGTGCCTGGCGCAGCACAGTCTCGGTCTGGACAGACACACCCGAAATGGTATCAACGACGACCAGGGCACCATCAGTCACACGCAGAGCAGCAGTCACTTCAGACGAAAAGTCAACGTGCCCAGGTGAATCAATAAGATTGATCAAGAAACCGTTGCCTCCTTCCTTGTTAGGAATGTCCTCCATCTGGTCAGCGTCCAGCTCGAAGTACATGGAGATAGCAGTGGACTTGATGGTAATACCACGCTCCTGCTCATCAGCACGAGTGTCCATAAAACGGCTGTCACCAGCTCTGGCGCTCGAAATAATACCGGCTTTTGCCACGAGCGAGTCAGTAATTGTAGATTTTCCATGATCAATGTGAGCAATCACGGACATGTTACGAATGTTCGTAACCTTGTCCATAAGGCCACGGATCTAGTTTAAGCCATAGTAATAATAAAACAGAGTAATTAGCATAAGCGGTTGGCCAAGAGAACTGTAGCAGTGCAACTGGAGCTTAATAAGAATACTTACCTGGTTGATAGTAAAGTTCACCATATTCGTAGAACTAGTTCAAGAGAAAAAATAATGAAAAAAAAGAAGGTTTGGAGCAATGTCCAAGGAATTTAAGTTGGCCGTTAAGCTGGCCGCAGCTTACAGCTAAAAGATGTTAATAAAGGGGTATTGTTCTTTTAGCAAAAGTGGACTTGCGGCTTCCCCTAGGCAGTTAAAAAGCTATTTGCGGTTTATTCTTAAAGAGGTGTAGTAGTTTTAGTTTCAATGTGGTTTTCGGGTGCGCAAAGGACTTCTCAAGGCGCCTATGGGCACTTGTAGGGTTTATATTGCCAATCCTCTTCTATTTTACTTGTACCATGATTGTCAATTTACCAAATGCGTTCTACAAGGGAACATTACTCAAATGCAAGCAGAGTGAGTTTGAAACCAGCTGTGTTGTTAATTGGCCTATTAATGAAAGCAGGAAGCTACCGGATATATATTACTCCATAAGCCAAACTTATAGATGGTAACTTCATTCTGATGTTGTGCATATAGGAAAGCCAATATGCAGCAGATTACAATGACATTACTTACTTATAAGCAGTAAGCGTCGAGAAGAATATGCATACTACCAGCACAGCAGATGAAGAGCTCAATGTTTTTGTGATTAAGTTGCTGATGCATGTAGACATATATGAGATAATGTATACAGCGGTATAATAATTTGTGGCAGATTTGCTTTCGCGTATTCATGGAAATTCACAATATTACTAATTCTAATATCAATGCAAAAAACATATCTTGACCTATTCGCTGCCATTAGCCGCATTTGCAATGGCAGTGGTCATCCGTAGGAATTTCCGATATTTTGGCCATACGGCGCATAGCTATAACACTAGGAAATATGGCTACTTGTGGTTACTGGTGTTTGCTGTGGGAGTAATTAAACTGCGGTTTATAAAGGAGCATCAAGAACTGACATTACCAGAGTGGCAAACAACAAGCTGGTGGAGGGACTGGCACATTTAGTCCAGCTGACAGTACTCGCGTAGACGATTCGACGTTGAATGCTGCTACAGTTTCCGGCAATGTTGAAATCGAGCTTGAATAGCTGTTTTATTATGACACAACATACATCTATGTTGGTCCGATCATGGCATTAATCTCTTCCAAGATCTTCCGGTTGGGTGAGTCCTTGAGCTGCCTCCAGAACACCGTAAACACTCTTTGCGGCGTTTTAACACCTTGCTTTTTACGAGCGGCAACTGCGGCCGAAGTCAGCTCCCAAGTGCGAAACCGTTTAATTGACGGAACCATCTCAGTGATCCGAACGCGTGTGGTCTGCGAACTGAATCCCAAGAGACCCGGCGTTTCCATCAGCAGCTCAGTGTTGTTGTTGATTCTGCCGGAAAGCAGTCCCTGAGCAGATTTGCTGGCATGGGCGCTAGATAAAATGCTGTCGAATTTGGGCAGTCCACCAGCATTAATTTTGCTGCTCTTTATCTGCGCAGACGGAATAAGCGTGATGCGAGTGACAAAGGGGCCAAACATTTTGGTCACTATAAGTGTGGAGGATATGCTGATCAGGCTGGCCAGCACCATGGATGCTGTGTTGAGATCCGTATCTTCAAGGGATTCAGACGACTGGGCAGCTGCCACTGCTACGGTCGATGTGCATGCAATGCCTGTGCCAGCAAGAGACATGAACTTGAGCATCCGAATGGCCTTTCCTGACTGCGCTTCAAACACCACGGTGCTGCTCTCTGGCAGTTGCGATGTGCTATGAGCTGAGCGAGCTGATCGCCATACGCTGTGTCTATACGCCAAAGATTGCTTGAGCATTTGCACACCGTGCAAACGCGAAACTATATATAAAATCATGAAATAGGAAAAAAAAAGCTCGATCTGAGATTGTGATTGTGATCAAGCCGTAAAAAGCTTTTTCTTTCTTTTTTTTTTTGCGTGGTGCTGTTCTAATTGAATATTTTATATAATGCAGAACAGCACAAGCCCGTCGGCAACAAAAGTGATATATACCGATGTAACCCGAAACACGATCTATCCTTTATCCTCGGACATATCAAAGCAGATATCGCAGGCATCATTTATAGCTATTGATACAGAGTTTACTGGGCTGAGCCTGTGCCATGCGTCACCAGTGTTGGGCTTGAATACAGCGGACTGGAATACCCGAGCATCTGACATGCGTGAAATGTACAAGGCTATGGCCAATGTAGCCAAGTCCCATGCGCTGGTATCTCTGGGTCTCAGCACATATACACATACGTCTTCCGGGATGTTCCATGTGTACAACTTTAACTGTATATTGCAAGAGCAGAACACACACTTTATTAGCCCAGCCAGCATGTCGTTCTTGGCACAAAACGGCTTTGACATCAACAAACAAGCGCAGCTGGGAATTCGTTATTTCAGCGGACCCAATCCAATGCCTCTTGAGTCTCGTTCAACCGATATTAACTTGGAAGGCACGTTGATGCGCGATGTGGTTTTTGAAATGATTCGGCAAAAGAAGCCGCTAGTCATCCATAATGGGCTATTTGACTTGGTGTATTTGTACCAGTCGTTTTTCGGTCCGCTTCCTGATTCGTACGAGTCATTTGTATTTGATCTGTCGCAAATGTTTCCAGCAGGAATATATGACACAAAATTTATAGCCGAGAAGTTAGAGCCAGGCAAAGCGTCGTTTCTGGCATATCTGTATCATAAAAATGAGCGTACTCAGAGACTACGGCGAGACCAGAATCTAAAATGGCTATACATCAAGCAAACCAAAATTGTGGTAAAAGAAAAGCAAGCAAGCGAGAGCCACAAACAAAGGCCCAGTTCTCGAGATGCAAACAACTTGTCAGAGAAGCCATACTGCGAACATTTTGCAACTTATGGCCATTGCAAATACAATGAGCGATGCAAGCGATCTCACAATATCCCATTTATCCTTGATTGCCAAGAGAAGGAAGAAAAGGCTCTTCAAGGAAACGCATCTGCCGAAACTGAAACAAGTGCATCCTCGGAACAAACGAATGGCAAGCGTAAACGCAATGATGACGGTGGCTCGCAGCCCAGCAAAATCCTTAAAGCACTAAATGGCAAAACTATCCAGCAATCGACTACTAATGATCAGGAGACTGTAGAGAGCAGCGACAATGCTCCAGTCTACCACAATGCTGCTTGCGATGCGTTCATGACAGGCTATATTTTTGCTTCGCTTCGGATCGAGCATGGCGACGCGATTGACGAGCTTAAAAACAAAGTCTCCCGTGCAGGCCGGAGTTCTGAGCCTCTTCTTATCCAAGCCAGCAGATATTCGTCGTCGTCAACGACGTACAAACAGACGATCAAAATCATAGAAAAGCAAGATAGTGATCGGAATTAATAAATTAGAAGACTGATCAGAGAAATTTTTTTTTTACAGCTTCAATAACTTTTTTTTTTTGTTTGTTCTCTACATTTTTTTTTACTCCTTTATTTTGTCGTAACGCAACTTGAGAATCGCCTTGGTTCTCTTTATTTTGTCCTAAAAAAGCGTTTATTATTCCAGCATGTTGGTACTGTACGAAACCGCGGCAGGGTACGCCCTGTTTAAGATGCTTGATGAAAGCAAGCTGAAGAAGGGCGATAAGCTGCACAAGGAGTTTGCGACGCCAGAAGCAGCCAACAAGTCGGTGAAGCTGCAGTCTTTCCACAAGTTTGAAAACACGGTTGATGCACTTTCTGCTGTTACGGCTTTGGTCGAGGGAAAGATCTCCAAGAACCTGAAGCACTTTTTGACCACAGATGTCAGTGAGAGCGAGTGGAAGAAGGAGACTCTGGCCGTTGCCGACTCAAAGCTGGCCAGCGCTATCTCGAAGAAGCTCAACATCAAGGTGGTCGCCGATTCTTCGGTAAACGAGCTGTACCGTGGCATTCGCAGCCAGATCGAGTCGCTGCTGACGGGTGTTTCGCCGGCAGATCTGGCGGCAATGGAGCTGGGTCTATCGCACTCGCTGTCTCGCTACAAGCTCAAGTTCTCGCCAGACAAGGTGGACACTATGATTGTGCAGGCCATCTCTCTGCTGGACGACTTGGACAAAGAGCTCAACACGTACGCGATGCGTGTCAAGGAGTGGTACGGATGGCACTTCCCCGAGATGGCCAAGGTTATCAATGACAACCAGGCATACGCCAAGGTCATCAAAAAGGCTGGGTTCCGCAGCAACATCAGCGGCACTGATCTGGCCGACATCTTGCCCGAGGAGATTGAGGCCGAGCTCAAGGAGGCTGCCGAGATTTCCATGGGTACCGAGATCAGCGACGAGGATCTGCTCAACATCATCGCACTGTGTGACCAGGTCATTTCGATCTCCGAGTATCGTGCACAGCTGTACGAGTACCTGAAGAACCGCATGTTTGCCATTGCGCCCAACCTGACAGCACTGGTAGGCGAGCTTGTTGGCGCCCGGCTGATTGCTCATGCTGGCTCGCTGATGACTCTGGCCAAGTATCCGGCGTCAACCATCCAGATTCTGGGTGCCGAAAAGGCGTTGTTCCGTGCTCTCAAGACCAAGCACGATACGCCCAAGTACGGTCTGATCTACCACGCTTCGCTGGTTGGCCAGGCTGGTCCCAAGTCCAAGGGCAAGATCGCCCGCCTTACTGCCACCAAGGCCTCGATTGCTGTTCGCGTGGATGCTCTGGGCGAGACCGATGCCGCGGAAGTTGGAATTGACGGCCGTGTCAAGATTGAAAACCGCTTGCGGCAGCTCGAGGGTCGGTTTGCGGCCAAGGCAGCACGCACCGACCGCGCAAAGGCACCAGCTACCCAGCAGCAGAAGAAGTTTGAGAAGAAGGAGATCACATCATACAACACTGCTTCGGACGCTGTGACCACAGAGAAGAAGCGCAAGATGTCGGATGTTGAGGACGAGGAAGATGGCGCAGAAGAGTCCGAGGCAGAAGAGGAGGAAGCCGCCAAGCACAAGAAGGAGAAGAAAAAGGAGAAAAAGGAGAAAAAGGACAAGAAGGAAAAGAAAGAGAAGAAGGACAAGAAGGACAAGAAAGAGAAAAAGGAGAAGAAGCAAAAGAAGTAACTTTATTAGTTCAATACATATATGCCAGATCAATCCCGCTGCTCGTCAGTTTTAGCAGGCTGCACCGAGAGATCCAGCGCCTTGAACTCGACCATGGCCAGCGAGTCAAACATAACATCAAAGACAATCAGCGCCCACTCGAAAAACGCATATGTCGTGTATGCTCCGGCGATCTTGTGCACCTTGTGGCTGATAAAGAAGTAGATCATTGGCGGAATCGACCCAAAGAACAGCATGCACACCCACTTGCGCCGTTGTCGGTTGAGTGCCAGCTTGCGTGCGCTATGAGCAAACAGCGACTTGTCGGAAATCTGCATCAATAGCAGCATGTACGGCAGAGTCAGCAACATATACGCAATCATCATTACATCATGCACGTCATGGTCGTCGCCCGACGTCACATATACCCAGCCACCGCATGTCCATGTGCGCAGAAATCCTATCCAGAACAGCGCCTTTGCCCGCTTGGGCGCTCCCCGCACGGTTAAAACGTACCAGAACGCATGCAGCAGCAGCCGGGATGGACATGTCAGCGCAATTAGAATCTGAAACACATTGCGGCCAGGGTATCTGTCGCCAATGGTTGCCGACACTGATGGGAACCACTCGTCAGGGTACCCGTAGTGCTCGTTCTTGACAATCTTGTAGTAGTGGAGCTTCCAGCCTATGACCAGCGCACCAAGAAACGCGGCTACTGGTGACAGATGATGTTAGCATTCCGCTCAGTATTTCAGGAGAAGTTTCAAGACTTACCTGATGCAAAAACCGTGTGCAAGAACGGAATCCACCACCCTGAGATCTAGAGAGTGTCGTTGTTAGTACAATTGCGGGTCTGCTCAATGAAATCAAACCCGGCAAATACGCCTGCTCTTGGTTGTTACTGCCATTACCTTGTGCAGAGCGCCGCCTGCTGCCAGATGAACCTCGCGGACCAGTCCTGCGGGCGAGTCGTGTCGCTGTGAGCCAGCCATTTCAAAATACTAAAAAAAAATAAAGAAGTAAAAGATTTCCAACTCCACACCAAAATGCGATTTCCCCCCTATATCCCTCCTTCCCACGTGGCAATATCCCAAAAACAATCAGTGGGCTGGGATTTGCTGGGCTGCAGGCAAAATCGCCCCGCGCACTTGATTTGTGAAAAAAAAATTATCATTCGAAATCGTGTTCTAAGTCAGTGCAGCATGGCTTGCTTAATTGCCAGTAGCTGTTGCACGTTACAGGCGCGAAAGAGCAATCGGCGTACAATGTCCGGCTGCCTGTTTTCCCTCTGTTTTGGAGGGCTGGTGGCTCGGACGTGCGCCTTATGCTCCTCTATTGAGTAGGACGGTTATCTTTTTAGTGGTGCCGCCCTTAGGTTTGGAACTAACAATTTAATTCGCTTTGAGATGTGTAAATGGACGGTTACTGCTAAAAAAAAAAAGGCTAGCTTGGGATGTGAGACATGCTCTGCCTATTTTTAGCTGATTTCAGAATGTTTTAATGGAAAAACATGGAGCTTCTTCGGCACAATTAGTATGTACTATTTAATTACTTTACATGGCTGAAACACATTTTCTACTAGCATATAACCCCTTGGAGTTTCTTGTCAGCAAATTAGGAACTGCCTCTTCCCTGAATATGCAGCATATATTGGATAAAGCCAGTAAACCAACTCAAGCTTTCTTGCGCAGTTGAATAAGAAAAAGTTTAGCTGTCCTGTGCAGTACATAGGGCGTTTCAGTTTACCAATAGTCTAAAATACAATGTTGGGTCTTTGCAGGTTACGAATTACACGTATGCACATGGTGCAAGCAGCCGTGCTGCTGATCGTGGTAATGATGAGCTGTAGGTATAGTTGCTGTTGGCTAGACGAACAGAGCAATGAGATTAAAGGCTGCTGGTATAGGGGGGAAGCGGATGGGTTCATCTCTGATGTCGCCGCTCAAAAGCACATTAAAGCATGAGCTGGAAATCAATAACACGCAATGGGCATCGCTGATCTCAATGGTATGGGTGGTAGGAACTATCTCTCCGTTCATTGCCGGCCTGCTGCTCGACATGATGGGAGCTCCACTAGCCGGCGCCATTGCCATTCTGCTTATTCTGTTGGGCAACGGAGTCTGCGCCATTGCTGTGGGAGCTCGCAAGCTTAGCATATTCTTGGCTGGCCGAGCAATATATAGTTTGGGAGGAGGTGCGGTGTTCCTTGTAGGCGAGGTCATTTTGCTAAAGTGGTTCAAGGGCAGACAACTGCCGGTGGCATTTGGCTGCATATCCACGATGGGCGGGCTGATGGCATTTTCGGGGCCAGCAACTGTTAGTGCTGTGCTGAGTAACAACGAGAACATCACGGTTCCGTTTTGGCTGGCTACCGGATTATCGGCCTTTGGGCTGCTATGTTTTGGAATCTACGGCATAATCCACAAGTCGCACTATGCGCGCGATATCGAGCTAGTAGACCCAACACTGCCTCCGGAGCTGGACACTGAAACTGAATATGCGTCAGCTCGCAGCTCTCTTGATAAGCATTCTGAGAAATTTACAGATGCTGTGAGCAGAAAAGATTCTATATACGGCCCTCAAGACTTTGATCTGTTCTCAGCAGCAAACTCGGCCATGAACATCAACGCACCCGACGATAGCACGGCCGTACAAAACAACATTGTGCAGCGGGCATGGTCCAAATGCAAACATCTGGTGTTTGGGCTAGCGGCGCTTCCGGAGACCTACTGGTACGTTCTACTGTGTAGTTCGATCCAAGGCACGTTATTCATTCCACTTCATGAGATCATACCGGAAATGATGGAGACTGAATGGGGATATACGCGTGCGCAATCCAGCAAGTTATTCGTGTATCTACATATCATCCCGATTATCATGCATATCACTCTGGGCGTGCTAATCAACCGTATTGGCCATCGTATCAGCATGTTCTTTGTTGGCTCGGTGTTGGTATTTTTGGCATCGGTGTTTATTGCCTATGTGCGCAAAGTTCCCATTATTGTGTCGCTTGTAATGATGAACCTGAGTGGATCCATGGTGCCTGCAGCAATATTTTCGCTTACCAACTTGGTAATCGACAATGCACAGGTAGCCGGTGCTGCTTTGGGGCTGATTCGCTCGGCTGAGTTTGCCAGCGTGACGCTGATGGAAATGCTCGATGGTCTGTTGCAGGATGCAGACCAAAACCGCTACGACACGGTGCTGATCGGCCTGGTGGTGTTTGCAGGGTTGCTATTGGCGGTTGGAATTGTTAGTATTGTTGTAGACTATGTTGCCAATGATGGCCGTCTCAACTCTGCTAACCCGTATGTTGTGCCCGCATCGTCTGCAACAAAACTGCGAGATTCAAAATCAAGCACAGAACATAGAGCCATATCAGCAACCGACAGAGAGGACAGCAAAGTTTCTACGGGAGCCACGCTGGTTGTTACATCCGAACCGCAAATGGTTATACCTAAACGGCGATATGTGTACATGGGCATTATCGGACTGCTGCTGGGAACGTCCTGGTGCCTATTTATAATGTTGCTATCCAAAGTTTAGTAATAAAATTACATTCGCATCGACATATAAAAGAAAACTAATGCATATGCTGCGACAATGGCCTAAAGTCAATCGGATCGTAGCTGTCCATAAGAGCGCGGCTACCAGCCAGTACGGAGTTTCGAGGAATAAACGACGAGCCGCCGTAATTGGACAACATGTAGTGCTGGTTG
Organism: Coemansia sp. RSA 1250; assembly: GCA_027578955.1. Lineage (NCBI taxonomy): Eukaryota > Fungi > Kickxellomycota > Kickxellomycetes > Kickxellales > Kickxellaceae > Coemansia > Coemansia sp. RSA 1250. The sequence goes on along the minus strand of JANBTS010000016.1, from coordinate 108,847 downwards.
CTTGGTTGCGCTGATGAATACATGTTTGCTTGCAGCTGCTGGCTGCAGCGTATGTCATATATAGAGTCATTGGGCAGCGTGCGCGGCATGGGCCCTACAAATGGGTAGGGTGGAGGCAGATCAGAGCGGGACTTGTACTCAGGCAATGTGTCTATGCTTGCCATGCTATCGACACCATGAGTTGCCCATGGGGGGATAGTGGCGCTGTTTAGAGCGAGTCCATAGTCGCTATTGCCAAAATCAGACACTGTAATGTCGCCTGTGCACCGTGGCCGCCGCATGTCCTGAGAAGCAAAAAAACTGCTGTTAAATGCTGACAGCGTATCTTGTGAGCAATTGTGAATGTGAAATAGCGACGCTTCGCCAGTGTCTGGCTCTTCAAACAGCATGCTCAGGTTCAAGTCATTCAAGCTGCTGCCGCTGGGGCTGTGGTTGCGTGGCAAAGTAGCGTCTTCGGCCGTATCTTCATATAGGCACTCGTCAATAGAGTTTAGCAGCCGAAATCGGCACATGTGTGCATTCGAGGTATCCAGAGCGCTAACTCCAACATGCTCGCCGGGTATAATGTCACTTAGTTCAACATCTTCGCTCATGTGGTTATCAGTATGCACTGCGGAAGAGGATGCAGGCAAAGCGCTGCAAACTTGCCTCGTCTGACTCTGTGGCCGAGATTGCGAGACAAAGACAGCTCCATCATCATAGCGCGGATGGCTGCATGCGACAATGCTCTGGTTTTCATTGAAAGACTCACAGGCGCTGTACCCGGAGCTGGCACTGCTTTTGCGTGCAGCATGCTTGCTGGTGGAGCAAGAATGCTCGTGCCGCCAATTATTGCTGTCGACATTGTTGCCGCCAGTGCGGGTATTTCTGCTGACGCCTTGCTGAGAATCTACGCACAATGCATGCGCTGCACTGCCATAGCCGGCAGGGCTATCCAGCTGGACGCGACGTATATTGGCACCGTGTAAGAATTCGTCTTCGTTGAATGCAGGTCCTATTTGGAAGGCGCCAGACAAAAACGTAGGTACATTAGCGGTACAAAAGCCATTCTACGACGCGTGCATATTGCAATTGCACATGGGATGTTGTGTCATCTGCCCAAATATACAATCATTTGTGCAGAGCAGTAGCATAACACTTACCAATGCGAGATGAAGCAACCGCTTTGCCCTTGTTGAATATCCCCAGATACCGTGGTCTTTGCTGGCTGCTGGATGTGGATGGCTGAGCCTGAATGGTATTCAAGTTGCCGCTACCTGAGCAATCCGGTGTCTGTTCAGACCGAGCAGGGGGCTGCAGAGGCTTGCGCAGATTCCGCTTGCCCTTACGTAGCTGGCGCATTGGTCTCACTGGAGTGCCATGCCCTGATGCATCGCTCAATGGCACCTCCATGACGTTATTTACAGCTGGTGGAGCTTTGTAGTCAGATGCATCAGGCAGAGATTCCTGAGTAAAATTTAGCTGATCGTCGATAAGTCTGAAAATATGCTCCAATTTACTATACGACATATTGGGATGGAGGCTGGCATTGTCGAGAGGCCTGTCGACGTCTTCAGCGTTGGGGCTGCTGGCATCCTGCTGCTTTAGTAGCTGGATATACTGATCCAGGGCTTTTTCGGTGAGGGGCCTCATTAGAGCACCATGGACAATGCAAGTCAAGCAAGAGCAAAACGAGTGACGATGAGTGCTGTCTGGCAAAAAAAAGGAAATATTCTCAAACGCACGAAAAGAAGAGAAAAGAAAAATAAGGCGTAAAAAAGGCGGCTGGAAAGTGCCTTCTAAATGCACATGCTTTCCCCCCCCTTTTTGACAGAACATGGACCTTCTCTCTTGAAAGACACAAACTCACATGCCTTTTTTTTTCTAATCAACCACAAGCTCAAATTGCTTTCTTATTTTTTATATAAAAACCACCAAAGTTTAAGAAATAAGCACAATGGCCTCCTGTTTTTGGCTCATGGATGGACAATGAGCTTGCCGAAATTTCGGCCACTAAAAAGATCTGCTAGTGCTTGTGGGGCACTAGCCAGGCCTTTGCGCAGATCAAGCTTAAACTGTATCCGGTTTGCTGCTACCAGCTGCGCCATCTCCTCAAGAAAATCCGTCTCAGTTGGGGTTCCCAGATGCGGCTGATAATGGAACGAGCGCAACGTCACTTGCTTAACAATAATTGTATCGAGGTTCTTGATTCCGGCGATTTTGGACTTGTCCGAAGCATATGTAGAAATAGAGCCGCAGATAGCAACACGTGCATGCGTATTGAGAGTAAGCAGTGCTGCGTCCAGAAATTCTCCGCCGACATTGTCAAAGTATATGTCGATGCCCTCGGGCGCTGCCTGCTTGATGGCGTGAACAAAGTCGCCACATGTGCGGTAGTTTATTACTTCGTCAGCACCAAGATGCTTGACATACTCGACTTTGTCGTCAGATCCAGCCACGCCAACAACTCGCAAACCGCGGGCTTTGCCCAGCTGCACAGCGACCTGGCCCACAGCGCCTGCGGCAGCAGACACCAGCATGGTCTCGCCAGCCTTGGGCTGACCAACCAGTGCAATTCCCAAGAAGGCAGTGAATGCAGGCATGCCAAGCACGCCAACGTGGTCGATTATAGAAGCAGTTGTTTTGGGCAGTTTTACCAGATCCTGGTCGGCAAGTACCGCGTATGATTGCCAAGGAAACCGCTCGCTGCGTACCCAATCGCCAACACTAAACTGGCTGCTGGCAGAAGCAACGACTGTTCCGGCACCAATGCCCACAATGGGCTTGCCAAGTGGATACCGGAAGCTGTATGCTGCTTTGTTGGAAGAGTCGGGTACATCTATAAAGCGGCGCTGATGTGGATCTATTGAAAGGGCCTCGGCCTTGACCAGCACCTGGTTTGGCTGCAGCGTGGCAGCATCTGGCACTGCCTGGCTGTCGTCGATGCTAAACAGCGACGGCGAATGCATGTCTTTGGGTGCATAAGACTGAAGAACCACGCGGGTGTTGGCAAGAGACATAATGTTGCGAAATAAAACGTCAGCTACGACAGCAAGAAGAAAAAAAAAAAAAAGAACAATTATGTGCTTTTACCAAGCAAAGTCGCTATTTAATTCCCATACTGTGATTCATACAGAAAGGCAACATCCATCCAATCCGTGCATGATTGGGAATTAGCTGATCACTGTGCGCTTAGAACCTCTAGAGACTATGAGAAGATGATAAGGATTTTGAAGCACCGGCCGAACTTTAACAAAGCCAAGGTTGTAGCACTGGTGACAGTGTCCACGGGATGCTTTATCCACACCATATTCGACTATGTCGGTGAGATCACGCCGGTAGGTAGAACTAATGCGAGCTGCCTATACAAGCTAAACTAAACTGCTAATTTAGTCAAAGGGACCGTCGATGCTGCCAACACTGGGAATGCTTGGAGACCTGCTGGTGATTGAGCGGCTGCCGGGGTGGCGGAACCGGCTACAGATGGGCGATCTGGTGGTATTTACGTCACCGATCAACCCGGAAAGACGCGCAGTCAAGCGGGTGCTTGGGCAGCCCGGCGACACCGTATGCGTGGACCCGACCAAGGACGAGCTGTCGTTTGTACAGATCCCGCGGGGCCACGTCTGGCTGCAAGGCGATAACTATACAAATTCAACAGACTCCCGGGTGCATGGGCCCGTTCCGCTGGCATTGCTCAACGGGCGGGTCTTGGCACGGATATGGCCTGAGCCACGCCTGCTGACAAACAGTGTCGAGACTGTCCCGGGCAAGTTTACCGATCCGGCCTGAACAGTCGAAGTTGATCTCCCTTGCGTTTATTTTGGCTTTGAATGGAATTTTTTTCTTCGATGGAACCTCATTTTAAGCTTCCATACATCGATGTGTGAGAGATGCCAAGAAAAATGACATTATTAGCATATATGCCAACTTAAATGGCAATATAAAAACGACATTGCAGGCCACCGTGAATAAGCAAAAGATCGATTTGTAGGTTTTATTCTCTTTGCAAATGTTGGTAAAGTCGTCGTTCTTTGCGGTTGTCGGGTCTGCCATCTGGACAGCGTCTATGGTAGCTGCTGCTGCTGCTGCCTCCAGCGATCTTGGTCCATCAAGTGAAATGCCCCCTGCGCACTTTGAAAACCAGCATTCCGGCGAGCTGCCTTCGGCAGTCATAAGCGAGAGCGTATCGGTGATGGTGTCAGCTCTGCCTGCAACCAGTGTTCATAGCCCAAGCACGCCCACAACGCATGTTGCAACGCATACAAGCACCACTACGCAGAGCGAAACGCACGCCACTACAGCTAGCCCCAGCGGCACAATCACAGCAGTGATCACTGGCATGGAATCCAGCGAGTCAGTGCACAAGACGCATGCATCCTCTACAAGCAAGCATTCAAGCTCGCATACCTCAAGCGCTTCACTTGTAAGCAGCACGGGCTGGCTAGTGGCAGTGGCCGTGGCCGTGGCCATGGCTGGAGTAGCTAGTTTGGCCTTTTAAAAGCGCTGAGCCTTAATATACTATGGAATGACATGTGTAGAATTGAATAAAGAGGGTGGGGGTAACTGTACAGAAGCGAGATTTGCTAGGCGGCAACGGGCTGGGGAGCCGATTTGGCAGCCTTGATCTGCCGACGGGCCTCTTCGACAGTGACCGCCTGCTCGCCATACTTTGACTCAGCACACGACTGGTGGTACTTTTTGCCGCGAGTCAGCACGCACTGGTTCTTGATGATCCCGCCGCACTCGGTGCACAGCAGCCCGTTCTGGATATACCAGTGCCACTCGCACAGGGGCTGGCTGTCATGCTCGTAGCACACGTCGCCGACAAAGGGCGACTGGCAGATGGAGCACACGAAGCAGTCGGAGTGGTAGGTGCGGCCCAGCGCCACGACCATCTCGCCAGAGGTGATCTGCACGCTGCACGCATGGCACGCTGGCGAGAAGCGCTGCAGGTAGTCGCGCTGGCAGTAGAACTTGCGGCTGCCGCTGGGATCCTGCAGGTAGCCGCCCAGCGCATACAGCGGGATGTTGCAGTCGTCGCAGACAAAGTGCGTCACGTGGAAGCGGCGCCCCAGCACGTTCACGTATTCGTCGCCCAGTGGCGTCTTGCAGGTGCCGCACAGCTGGGCGTCGCCAGGGGCATCAAAGTACTCCCGGGCGTCCTCCGCGCCGTCAGGCGGGGTCTTGTCGGCATCGCCCAGAATGCTCTCGCAGTGGGAGCAGCAGTAGCCGATATCGCTGGCCAGCGACGGCTTGGCCAAAGCCAGCCCGCTGTCCAGGCTCATGCCGCAGTATGCGCACATCAGGCCAGCGGGCACGGCCTCGGGGCTGGCCATTCCAAAGGCCATGGTCATCCGCTTACGGCTGTCTCTGGCCCCCACGGGCACGTCGGGCAGCGATGAGAGCCGGCGTCGCTGCTCCTCTTCGCGTATCAGCTGTCCGGTGATTGCGTCTGCGTGGCGTGTTCCCAGGTCGTCGCTCTGCGTGGCCATCACCGCCTCGGTGCGCAGCGACTCCAGCTGGCCCGCCAGCTTGTGTACGATTGCCTCGACAGTCTCCCGGTCCCCCGTGCGCAGAGCCTCGGAGAGCGTCTGGTCCTGTATGGCGTCCTGGCTGTGTGTCGAAAGCACCGCGTCGATGGCTGTTGCGCTGGTTTCTGGCGGCATGTTTCTTAAAGGGCACTCAAGTAAAGAAGAGAAAAGAGTTAGGGGGGGATCCAAAAGCTCGCTTGCTCGCTGCTGGGAGATCTACAGAATGCGCCAAATAATGCAGCCGGCACAGAGTCGTGGCCAGCGCGCATTAGCATATTTTGGAATGTCGTCATGTGACCGGAAGACCAACTGCGAATGCCGCAGAAAAGCCTACTTGTAGTTGTGCAGGCCAATGACCTCGTTGTCGGCAGCGCGCTTCTGCTTGGACGAGTCCGAGCGGCGCTCCTCGAGCTTCTGCAGGTACTCGGACGACACCCCGCCGGTAACGTACTTGCCGTCAAAAACCGACGTGTCGAAGGTGGTGATCTGCGGGTTGAACTTGCGGCACGAGTCGACCAGATCATCCAGGTCCTGGAAGAACACGCGGTCTGCGCCAATGGCCGCCGACACGTCGCTGTCGCTGTTTCCCGAAGCCACCAGCTCCTTCATGGAGGGCATGTCGATGCCGTAGACGTTGGGGAAGCGGATGGCCGGGGCGGCAGAGGCAAAGTAGACCTTCTTGGCGCCGACGTCACGGGCCATCTGGATGATCTCCTGCGACGTGGTGCCGCGCACAATGGAGTCGTCGACCAGCAGCACGTTGAGGTCCTTGAACTCTGTCGGCATGGCGTTGAGCTTGCGGCGCACGTTCTTGCGGCGCATCTCCTGGCCCGGCATAATGAATGTGCGGCCCACGTAGCGGTTCTTGTTGAAGCCCTCGCGGTACGGCAGGCCCAGCTCGTGCGACAGCTGCAGGGCGGCTGCGCGGCTGGTGTCGGGCACCGGAATCACCACGTCAATGTCCATCTGGTCGCCCAGAACCTGCTTGACCTTGCGCGCCAGCTTCACGCCCATGTCCAGCCGCGCGTTGTACACCGGAATGCCGTCAATCGTCGAGTCCGGGCGCGCAAAGTACACGTACTCGAAGATGCACGGCGCAATCGTGTTCTCCACGACCAGGCGCCGCCGCGTCACCGCGCTCTTCGACACGATGATCACCTCGCCCGGCTGCACGTCCTCGATGTCCGTAAAGTCCAGCGCGTCCAGCACCACGCTTTCCGACGCAAACATGTAGTCGTAGCCCTTGCCCGAAAGCGACTTGCGCCGCCCAAACACCAGCGGCCGGATCCCGTGCGTGTCGCGGAACCCGATCAGCCCAAAGCCCGCCAGCATCGCCGTCACCGCATACGCGCCATGGCACTCGCTGTACAGGCTCTCTACCGCCGAGAATATGTCCTGCTCGTTGATGCGGAACTTGCCGGTTTTTTGCAGGTTGTTGGCAAAGATGTTGAGCAGCAGCTCGCTGTCGGAATCTGTATTGATATGCCGGTGTGCATCGTAGTCTAGAAAGTGCCGCAGCTCGCTGTCGTTGGTCAGGTTCCCGTTATGCGCCATGACGATGCCGTATGGGCTGTTTACGTAGAACGGCTGAGCTTCCGAGTCGGCCGGCGTGCCGGCTGTGGGATAGCGCACTACAGAAAGGCATTTAGTATTGGCTGTAGTTTTTTTTTTTGCCCGCGATCAAGCTCCCCTCCCCACCCAATTACTAGCGGCGGAATGGCCTTATCTCGCGATTTGGGATATGTTGGGGGGAGGTGGAGAATATCCGTGTTGAAAAAAAAAAATACAGTCACAAGCCTTTGTTACTGCTTAAAAAAAGTCAAGGCATATTTTTGGTCCTTACCATGGCCAACGCCCATGTTTCCGGTAAGCGCCATCAAGCGCTGGGGCGTAAAGACGTCCCGGACCAGCCCATTGCCCTTGCACTGGAACAGCCGCCCCTTGTGGCCGCAAGTAACAATGCCAGCTGCATCCTACATAAAGACCAATTAGGCACAATACACGGTTTCCAGCAAAAGACTGCGTACCTGTCCGCGGTGCTGCAAAAGCCCCAGGCTCTCCAGCAGCTCACCAACCGCCGCCTGCGATGGATCGGCCAAAAGCAATGCTGAAACTCCACACATGTTCCGGGTGTTTTGAGAAAACTAGAGAAGCGTCAAAAAAGGAATTGATGACCCTTGAAAGGTAAGAAGAAAAAAGAAGAAAAAGCCCAAGTTCCATGTAATTTATATGCCCCCCCCCCCAAGATCGGAAACACGAAAAAAGCTGGCTGATCACCGAAATGTGATTGCAATTAGTGGAGGAGGGGAGTAGGGGATAGTGCTGCTTTTTTATCTCACAGTATCTTTCTTTTTTTTTTTCTCCCTCTACTTTATTTCAGTGATCACAACATGGCTCGTACTTTTTGGGTTGGAGGCAACTGGAAGATGAACGGCAGCGTTGCTGCCATCAAGGACCTCACTGCGCAGTTCAATGCCGGCAGCGCATCCTCGGATGTCGAGGTGGTTATCGGGGCGCCCTACGTGTACGTGCCGCTGCTTGCCGACAGCCTGCGCAAGGACTGGGCGGTTGCTGGCGAGAACTGCTACGTCAAGGCCAGCGGCGCCTTCACGGGCGAGATCAGCCCCGAGATGCTCAAGGACGTTGGCGCCAAGTGGGTGATTCTGGGCCATTCTGAGCGCCGCAGCATCCTCAAGGAGTCGGACGAATTTATTGCCGAAAAGGTCGTCAAGGCCATCGAGGCCGGCCTGAAGGTGGTGCTGTGCGTGGGCGAGCTGCTGGAGGAGCGCGAGGCCGGCGTCACGCAGGCAGTGGTTAACCGCCAGCTCGATGCCGTGGTCAAGGCCATCAAGGAGGCCGACTGGGCCAGCGTCGTCATTGCCTACGAGCCCGTGTGGGCCATCGGCACCGGCAAGGTGGCCACGCCCGATCAGGCCCAGGAGGTCCATGCCGCCATCCGCGAGTATCTCAGGAGCGCCGTGTCTGCCAAGGTCGCCGAGGAGACCCGCATTGCCTACGGCGGATCCGTCAACGCCAAGAACTGCAAGGAGGCAGCACAGAAGCCCGATGTGGACGGGTTCCTGGTAGGCGGTGCATCGCTCAAGCCTGAGTTTTTGGATATCGTCAATGCCACCAACTGAAATTGCTTTTAAATAAAGTCAGTGCTTTTTGCGAGTAGACCGGTTTGCCGGCGTCCGGCGCTTCTTAAACACCGGCGCGCCCTCGCTGCCGTCTGTGCTTGAGACCTGGGCGGTCTTTTCTGTGATCTCAAACTCTGCCATCTGCTGCGGCTGGTCCTCTTCGTCCAGCAGCTCCTCGCCACGCAGCTCGGTCGTGCTAGACGACGGATCGTCGTGAGGGGCGATTGGCACTTTGGCCTTCTCTGCCGGATCCTCTACGACTTCCCATTCGCCAATAATCCCCATATTCGCCGGTCGGTTGCTCTGGACCGGAATTTCCCCCTCGCTCTGCACTGGCTTGTGATAGGCTGGCGCAGGATTAGCGGGCGCAGGATTAGCGGGCGCAGGAGCGGGCTTGGAAGCAGGCTTGGAAGCGGGCTTGGAAGCGGGCTTGGCTACAGGCGGAATATGCGTAGTGCCCATGTCTCTCTGAAAGCTCTTTGCTGCTGCTTGCTCGATCTTGGCTAGCTGGGAATTCAGCTGTTTTTCTGCTTGCTCCTTGGCATCCGCGTCTTTGCCCATTTTACGCAAGTATTTTTGTACATTGTTCTTGTGCTTGGCTCCTGTCTCGTGCTGGTTACGGCTCTAAAATGGCTTTCTAGATAGTTAGCTTTTGAGCTTTATAGAGCTATTCGGGCTACTTACCGTTCGATTATCGTAGACATAGATGCGGCAGTAATCGCACCAGTATTTGTTGTTGCGGTCCCAGGGCGCCTTTCTCTTGTAAGATGACATGGAGCTTGAGATCGATTATCTGCCTTGAATTGTGTGCTGACGACTGGGCTTCAGTGCTGGTGCTTTAGCCAGCCTGTTTGTTTGGAATATGGCCCTTTGCAAGCAGTTAGGGGAACATGGCACGTGAAACCATTTTTATCGCCCAATGCTGCTGATGTAGAGGTGACAGAAAGCCTTTCCTGAACACCCGCTACATCTTGTTTAATGGTTCTAACAATCAAACATCTTAACCCAAGCTATAACCGATTAGTTAAGATTGAGCTGCCCATAGCCACCTCCCCCCCATTACATAGGATTTGCTTTTAGGGCTCAGGCGGAGGTGAACATAGGAGTTAATGTGGCTATCTACACTATAACCACATCAGCATTCAAATAGTACGATTGTAATAGGCACTTCCCAGAGAAAAAAAAAGGCAAAAAGATTGAAGTAAAATAAAGAAAAACGAGAACACGTTTTATAGCTCAATTTATAGGGAATCCCGTTGTTGATATCAAGTATAGCACAGATAGGTTTTATATGGTACCAAAGTTATTTCTTATGTATTTTTGCAGGGAAATAGAGATTTTTATAAAAACTTTATGTCACCCCTTATAAATTCCTAACGGCCTTTAGCCCCCCGGGATGTGATGTTTACTGCTTACTAACGAAATGATAACTTTTTGTCTCACGTGTGGAACCATTCTTGCAGTCATCTTTAATGAACAAATCAAATAAAATATAGAAATAAAGGTTAATCGTTTTGCTCTACATTTTTTTTAGTTCCGCATTTTTAATTTTCATACAGCTTTAAGAGTTGTTTTTTTTTAAAAAGCAAAAAATGCCTTCGGATAAGGAAACAATTGTAATTATCGGTGCAGGAATTGTTGGCGTATCAACAGCCTATTTTACAGCTAAAAGACTAGCCAAACAGTACGTAGAAAACGAACGGCCTCGAGTAATTCTCCTCGAGCAGTGTGAGCCCGGATGCAGTGCGTCTGGCAAGTCCGGCGGGTTCCTTGCCAGACACTGGTCTGACGGCACCGATACCGAGCAGCTGGCTCAGTTCAGCTACGATCTACATGCCAAGCTGGCCCAAGAACATAACGGATCCGAACGGTGGGGCTACCGGCCCCTAAACACGTTCTGTGCTGAGATCGATCGCATCCCTGTGATGCCTGCAAAGCAGCACAAGGCAGTGCATCAGCGTAGCGAGGCAGAATCGGTGGTGACGTCAATCGAGGTCATCGCGGCCCGGGCACATGGCTCATCTTCAGTGACCACGCTGGAGTACTCGAATCCGAGCACGCCCTCGGCCTCGCTTGACAACGACAACCAGCAGACCAGCACGCACGGGTCTATCTCGGTCCCGGATGTCGGCAGCGTTAAGGAGGTTGCGCCGCAGATGGTGCCGTGGCTCAAGACCAGCCTGGTCAACAAGCTGCGGCAGGTGGGCGATACGGGGTCTACCGCCCAAGTCGATCCGCTGAAGCTTACACGGACGCTTTTGGCTGAAGCCAAGGGCTATGGGCTGGAACATATCCGCGGCAAAGTAATCGATGTGGCCGAAACCGGATACCGACCACCGATAATCGAACTGTCCATTGACAGCAAGCCGGCCAACATAAGGGCCCCCGGCAATAGGCAGCCAAGCGTACTTAGCATCGTGAATGCCACGCATACGGAAGACATCAACTTGAAGGCAAAGAAGCTGGGAACCACCAAGCCCTATATTGTGCTTCTAGACCAGGGCCAGGATATTCCTGCCGACAAGATCGTGGTTGCTTGCGGAGCCTGGGTCACGTCGTGTCTTCGGTGGGAAGCGTTCCGCGACGTCTCGGCCAGCCAGATCCCTATTCAGGGCCTGCGAGTGCACTATCTGCTGGCCAAGCCCAAGGAGCAGATTCCTGCGCAAGCTGTGTTTGCCGAGATCAACGGCACCGTCTATAGCGGCGAGGACGCCATCGAAATCTACCCACGGCCCGACGGATCGGTGTTTATTTGCGGCGAGGCCCTGGATGACCCTGAGATGCCGCCGCATAATCCGTTCGAGCCTGTTTATAGCAAACGGGCTACCGGACGGCTAAAGCAGATCGTAAACGATGTCACCTCTGCCTTGTCCTTCGATATGATCCAGTATGGCTTGGCCTGCCATTTGCCAGTGCATGCCCAGGGCATTCCGGTAATTTCCAAGGTCCCTTCTTCCAAAGCGCTTTATATTGCTGCTGGCCACGGATGCTGGGGCATTCTGAATGGCCCGGCAACCGGTCTTGCAGTTTCAGAGCTGCTGGTAGATGGCGAATGTACATCGCTTGATCTGTCAAACTTTAGGCTTGATCGGTGGTATTGAATAACAAGCACTATTTATCCTTCAAAAAGGTTCATTTATCTACAGAGAGCGGGGAGAAGCTAAGCTGCCGTACCTGGTTTGAATCTCACTACGGATATTGTGTGCTTGGCTTACGATCCGTAGCATGTTCATTTTAGGCAGTCTTAGCAACATTGATCGGATTTCAGACTGCTCCAAATCTTCCAACGAATCCTTCAAGTGCTGCAAAATAGCCAAGCACACGAAGGGGTGGAATTCTATAAAGTCGGGCTGCGCAAAATACACGTCCCACAACGTCAACACGCATGCGGTTGGCAGCTCTTTGGCAAGCAGGTTGCGTAGCCACGAAGACGTCCATTCGCCAACATCCAGCTCCTCTTCTTCAAAGTAATTGTAGAGCTCCGGCAACAGCGTCCGAAAGTACGACAGAAACTGTGCTATTCGCTTGTTGATGTTGCTTGCCAGCGATGATTCAGCTATAATGTCAGCAACAAATGGGGGGTTTTAGCCGTCCGTCACATATAAATATAATAACGGTACTTACATAATGTGTCGACCAGACGCTCAAAGCAACTATAGACATCATACTCTGCACTCATGGTGATTACAAATGGAGCGCATAGCTGAACCAAAGCCGGCGAATACTCTATGGAGTTATTGCAGTTGAGATAGGCGCAAATGACGGCCTCGAAGATTGCCGGCGCAGTATGTGGATCAAGCAGCTCCTCTTTCTTTGTGCGCTGCAAATACCGATTGACTTCGCCTCGCACTCGCTTGCTGACTTCAACATTCTCCTTGTCGATTTCGCAATATGACTCGTACCGCGCCCGCCGCTGCGTAAACTCGTTTGCTACAAAGACCATGTTAGTCCCGCTGCCAAGCTATTCCACGCTTACAGTTAAACTATACTCACATCGGTCCGACTTTTCGACGCCCAGCAGAAACTTCCAGACCTCCTATAAACTGTATTAGTACGGATAATACAGGCGCATTAGGTAACCAGAAACACAGGTTTTGCTGCAAAACGTTAAAGTGCTGTTCATGTGTTTGACTATTTCAGAGATGCCCCCCCCCAAACAATGGATTTACTTACACCGCGGAGGTCCTCGGGAATCCCATAGCGAGCGCACTTGCGCAGCCTATTGACGTCGATAAAGACTTCAGACTCGAGCAGCTCAACAAACTCGTCTCTTGCCAACGCAGAGTGCACCGGAGGCGATGTGCGCCTGCGGCTGGGACTGCTGCTTGACGACGAGAGCGGCGACGACATTGCAGAAGCCAAAAAAATAAACAGCCGTGTGTTTGCCAGAGAAAAAAATAGGGGGGAAATATGCAAGAGAAAAAAAGAGAGAGAGAGAAAAAAAGGGCTTCCAAGCATCTGGGATGATAAAGTCTGGCAACGAAAATGGCCCGAGTCCGTTCTAAAGTGACTTTTTTTTTTTTGCCCAGACCTACCATTTCCTGCACCAATTATCCGCCATCCCCCCTTCCATAATTCCTCGTGCCAACAACCCTATCCAGATTATGCATGCAACCTAACGTGCTAAAACCCCCAGTACCGTTTTTTTCTTAATGAGCAGCTTGTTTCAACGCCGGCTGCTGGTGGGCGCAATGGCAGCGTTATGCGTGGGGGTATTTGTAACCGACAACATCGTGTCACTGCAGATGATCTCCGGCCGCTCCATGCAGCCCGCACTTAATCCCGATTCGAATCGCCTCAAGCGCGACGTGGTTCTGGTCGACAAGGCGGTCCGCGGCTCCATGGCGTCACGGCTTCGACGCGGCGACATCGTTGTGTTTGCGTCGCCGACGGATCCTGACCGGCGCCTGGTCAAGCGCATTGTGGGAATGCCGCATGACTGCGTGGTGCCCTTGAGCAACCCCGATTCGTATGTGCGGGTGCCCCAGGGCCAATGCTGGGTCGAGGGCGATGAGTCGTTTCATAGCAGCGATAGCAACTCGTTTGGCCCCATTCCCATTGCGCTTATCACGGGCCGGGCCATCGCCCCCGTTTGGCCACTGTCCCGCTTTGGCGCCCGCCTCAATCCCCTGCCCGAGTGGAAAAAATCCCGCGTCTATGTGAATGGCGGCTTTCGGCTTACCTGAGCAACTGACCATAATCTGGCCTTGATCGCCAATTAATATTTTTTTCTTTCTTTCTTCCTGGCGATAAATTCCAGCAATGAGCTCACACGACAGGTAAGGTTGAATTTTCTTTTGGTACTGGCTGTTTGCTTAACCATTTCTTGTAGCACGGCCAGAAAACGCCGCTGGGACGCAAGCGACGCCAGCGCATCCACAGAGACACAATCGGCCCAATATGTCCCGCCACCTATGGACGCTTCTAGCCGAAAGGGCTCAGCAACAGAACCTCTAACCGCCAACGTCGACATCAACCACTCGAAAAACCGGCAGACACTGGCCAAAGGATCCACACACAAACGCATCATGGAGGTAACCGGAACTCAAGTAACGACCAGAGGCAGATTCTACGCCGACCCAGACAGTGCAACCCTTGCGGAGCCGCCATTGCATCTTCATATAGAAGCAGCGACCCAAGAGGCCCTCGACATGGCCATTGCTATGATCGAGAACATGAAGAATGAGCAGGCGCTTGAACCATCAGCTTCAGTTGATGAAGTATCTAGATCCTTTGCAGGCACGCATTTCGGCAACGACTCTCGTCGCAGCAGCCGGCTAAACTCGGGCTCGTATGGCCGGGCACAAGCCAAGATATTCGTGGAGATCGAGTCGGAGCGAGGATTCAATGTGCGAGCAAAGCTGATCGGCACCGGTGGAGAAAACATGAAGTACATTCAAAGCACCACCGGCGCTCGTGTGCAAGTGCGTGGCCATGGATCGGGCTTCTTTGAAGGCCCAAGCGATGCTTCGCAGGAACCCATGCACCTGCTTATTATAGCCGATAACGATGCGATTATGGACCAGGCTCACGCATACTGCCAGAGTCTTGTAGATACGGTTCATGCCCAGTACAACGAGTTTAAGGAAACCGGCGGTCGGCGCAGCGACCGACATCGTGACTACGGGCATGGCCGCTACAACAACTGGCAGCAGCAATATCCACAGTCTTACGATAACTATCCGCAAAACTACCCGCAACAGGGCTATGCTGAGACCCACTATCCGCAGCCAGCTTCGCATGTAGGTGCAGCAGCAGGTAGTGGCGAGCAATCGGCTGCCGATGCTGCCGCATATGAGGAATATGCAAACTACTGTGCCCAGTATTACCAGTACTACGGCACGTATCCCGACTACTCGGCTTACTATGCACAGGCGGATCCCAGCCAGTACGCCGAACAACATTCGGCCACGGCAACACCAGCTGCCGACCAGCCTGCCAGTCCTGGCACGATGCCGGCTGCCTGCGATGAAGACGGCTACCACAATGTCCCTCCACCAGCCTCATACTCGAATGGCCGCAAAAGGCGATAAAAATCCGCCCGCTTTTCTAACTAAGACTGTCTTAATACATGCCGTTTCTGTGTAAATGGTGTATTTCCACAAAGGCACTGATTTTATTGAAATATTGCTAATAGCAACAATATATGTATGCACTGTACGCAGCTCTGAAATATTTATACGCTCTCGTTGGAATGCTCGCTGTCTGACTCTGCGGCAATATACATATTTTTGTTCACTTGCGCCATGCATCTGGAAACCTCTTCATTATAGTCGGCAGTAACGCAGATCAGAGTCTGGCCAACGCCAGCAACCGTGACGCCAACGCAGATTCCAACCCACAGCCCGGCAACCCCCATTTGCGGCGAGCCATACGTCAAGTACAGGCCCAGCGGGAAGCCCAGAACATAGTATGACGGGAAGTTGACCCAGGCACCGGCCTTTTGGCGGCCAAGACTGCGAAGAACGCCGCCGCTGATTCCATTGAGTGCGTCGGACAGCTGGAACAGCGCGCAAATCGGCATGATAACCGCAACCTCAGCAATAACCTGCTTGTCGCTGGAGTACACGCTGCCCCACCAGCTGGCGGCAATCAGGCAGAACGCTGAGCTAAGCGATCCTGAAATACACGCAAGCAGCAGGCCTACAAACGATGCGATCCGCGAACGGCGGGCACGGGCCTGTCCAAGCAGGTTGCCTGCACGGTTGGTGACTGCAATGGATAGGCCGGCTGGGACCTGGTAGGTCAGGGAGCAGGTGTTGATGACAATGGTCTGTGCGGCCAGCGGCACGCTTCCCAGATAGCTGGCGGCAATTGCCATCAGCTCCCAAGCCGCCCAATCCGAGCATATCAGAACCATTGACGGAATGGCCAAGCTATAGTACTGCGGCATTGTCCGTAGCGCCTGCATCGACCACCCGCCCCAGGAATGGCGGGCATCGCTGAGGCAAATGTACACGACCAGGCCAATGAACATGCCCCAAAACGTAATGACGTTGGCAATTGCAGCGCCAAGAAACCCAAATCCAACTGTAGGCGACCATACCAGCAAGTAGTTGTTGGCCAGATGGATAGGCAGCACTCCCAGCAGCACGTATGTGCTGGCTTTCATGTGGCCCATCGCCTGGATATAGCGTTTGATACACTCAAAGTACATCCACGGAATAGTGCCGAGTAGCTGCGCGCGCACAAAGCTGCTGCAAAGCCGGGATATTTCGGGGTCTTGGTGCAGCGCGACCAGGATGGGCTCCAAATATAGCAGCACGGGCAGCACTAGCAGCAGATGGATGGTGACGGAGATAATTCCCCGCTGCAGATGAAAACCAACCAGGGTCTTATCGCGCGCAGCGGTGAATGCGGTAGAGCAGAAAGTATCTAGAGCCGAGGCCAGCCCGACTGCCGGCGCATTGACCAGCATAAACAGCGTCATGTTGCCCAGGGCTGCAGCAGCCAGCTCGCTTGCACCTAGGTGGCCCAAAGAAAGAATATTGACAAAATTAAAGCTAAACTGGAGCAAGTAGGCGAGTGCCAACGGGATGGTTGAACCCACCAGCAAGTTTGCTTCTTGCTTGGCAATTGCGCTGGTGCTTACCGAGTCTTCGTCAAGAAACTCGTTGTACAGCGTTGCTGCCGATCCGTAGTGGTCGGCGGTGCTGGCAGCAGGCAAAGTGCGCAGCAGCGGTGCCGATTCGTGGGTATCAGAAACAGCCATTGTATGTGATTAAACAAAAGTTACAAAAAGATGATGCGCAATTAAGAAAAAAGATGCTGCCGAGAAGCAGCAAGCTTACATATATAAAAATCGAGATTCTTGAAGAAAGAAAAGCGCGGCGGGATCGGACAAAGCGCCTTTTATATAGGGGAATCACGTTCAACTCTCCAATACGGCCAATCCTTCCCCCCCAAAAGTTTTTTTCGTTGGCTCGGATCCGTGGATAAAAACGCGCCTTTAAATTTGGGCCAGATCGAGTGTGGGAATTTTCTAGCCGTGACTGCACGCTGCATCAATTACCACAGCCACTTGAGCGTATCCGCCGGCCCAGCTGACCTTCAATTCTAGAGCCATGAGCTAATTAAACATGTATTTTTTTTACAGATAAATTAAACGCACAGATGATATTTTTTTGTTCAAGCAAGGGATCCGTAGTCGGAGGGCCGGTTCATGCAGAGGCGATCGTCGGCAATGGGAGCGGCATTTGCAGCGGCATCGGCAAGAGTGACGCAGCTGGCGTTGCCGGGGCCGCTGATGATCAGGCGGCGCAGGCAGCGCTCGACCTCCTTCTCCCAGTCGGTGTAGTAGACGACAACAAACAGCTGGATCACGGCCGACGCAACCGTTCCCACGCAGGCGCCCCACCACAAGCCCGCAACCTCCATGTGCAGCGGGCCGTACGCCAGGTACACGCTCAGCGGCAGGCCAATCAGGTTGAACGAGGGCACAATGATGTATGCGCCCAGCTTCTGCCGGCCCATGCCGCGCAGCACGGCGGCAAACACCTGGTTGAGCCCGTTGCAGGTCAAAAACACGCCCGCCACGGGCATCAGCTCCACCACAATCCGCACCACCTCGGGGTCGTTGCTGTACATCTCGCCCCACCACTGGCGCCAGATGACAAACGACACGGTGGTTATCGTGCCCACCACAATCGTCATTACCGTGATCACATGCGCTGAAATGCGCGCCTGCCGCGCAAGCCCAGCTCCAAGCAGGTTGCCGATACGCGGCGTAGACGTAAAGCCCATGGCGCTGGGGATCTGCGTCGACAGCGACATGATGTTGATGATGATTGCCTGGGCCGCCAGCTGCTCCGCGCCAAAGAACGACGCCAGCAGCGACAGCGACTCATATGCCCACCACTCGCCACACGTGGTTATCACTGCAGGGATGCCGAGCTTGTAAAATGCCCCCAGCCCGCGCAGGCACTCACGTGTCCACCCGCCCCAGCACTGGCGTGCTTCGCGGCACAGCATTGCGTAAATCCAGATCCCCAAAAACATGATCCAGAACGTCAGCGTGAGATTCAGCGGCGCGCCAATGTAGCCCAGCCCAAACGTCGGCGACAGAATAAGCAGATAGCTGTTGAGCCAGTGCAGCGGGGCACAGATCAGAATCACAATTGTGCTGGCGCGCATGATTCCCTGTGCCTGCAGATAGCGCTTGGTGCATTCGTACAGCGCCCATGGCAGCACGCCTGGCAAAAACACCTTCATGTACTTCCCGCAGAGTGCTGCAACCTCGGCATCCTGGCCCAGCAGCAGCATCAGCCATTCCATGTTGAGGAACACAAAGCTGGTCGGAATCAGATGCAGCACCACTGCCACCACGCCGCGCTGGAAGTGCAGTCCCACCAGGGTTTTGTCCGTCGATGCGGTGAATGCGCTTGAGCAGAACGTGTCCATTGCCGAGGCAAATCCCAGGGCCGGTGCCAGCGCAAACACGCCCGAAATCATGTATGACAGCGATGTGGCCGCCAGCTCCTTGGCGCCCAGGTTCCCAATGGCCACAAAGTTGGCGAATCCCAGGCTGAATTGCAGAAAGTAGGTGGCAACAATGGGAATCGATGAGGATGTCAGCCACAGGAACTCCTCCTTGGCCACGACCCGGTACGGCGTCTTCTTCTTCGTTGTGGTCAGCAGGCAGGCGCCATCATCCAGCTCAGATACATCAAAGGACGGCTCGGCACAGTAGTCCTGGGCAATCTCGCCCTGGAGCGTCTCCTGCGAAGCGACGCGGCTGGTGCTAGCTAGAAGCGACATGAAGGTACAGTCTATGAATTAAGAGATGGGATGGAAGAGCTTCAAGGTGCACAAGCTGCTTTGGCTCCCTGGGGCTCGAAGTAGAGAAAGAAAAAAGAAAAGACTAGTGAGATCGCTAGATACACCAAAACCCGTCGGGCGCCGAGACGAGCTTTTAAAGGCAGAAATAACCTATGCTAAATGCAAGCTGAGTTTCGCTAGGCTTTCTCTTGTCAACCCCCAAGCATTGGGGGGAAACCCCAAGCACCATGATGCCTTACAATCTACAACTGCTAATGCGTCGGCATTTCGCTTTGTCCGAGATATGGCTTGATATGTCTGATGAAATTGAGTTTCGCTTCTGCGGGCTCACGACATCCCCCCTTCTCTTCAATAACGACTGCAATCGATTGAAAATTGCATGTGCGTGCCCGTTACCAGAAATCCTGCTTAATTTGGCAAGCCCTGGTAAACGACCTCCCCCCTCCCAGGAAATAGTGTATACAACACGCTCCATGCAGGCGTTTACAAACAATCCCTCCTTTTCAGAATAATGCTTTCCCTGGAAAAAGGTTGCCACATCTTTATCATCTGCTGCTATCTGACCGCGCTATTGGCTGATTAATGACCGTAGATCATGGTGATTAGCCAAATGAGCGACATTGCGCGTCAAAAATAGCGGTGCTGGCCAAGTTTTTCGCTAAATGCTAAAGTGTACATCGCTTGGGGTGCCTTCCTTTTTTGACGCGGTGACGAAATGAAGTCATCCAAGGGACCTTCTGGCAATACTGCTGCACAAGAGCATTTGCAGAAAGCGCCCTTGAGTGGGTTTTTGGATTTGCAGAGAAAATTTTGAAGAAACCCTGAGAAAAAACATCTTTACTGCAGATGCATCCTGCAAAAGCAATTAATGTGTATTGAGGTGTGCGTTTAAGCTATTACAAATCATGTCGCCTCCTTGGACAAAATCTTGAGCCTGCTGCGACGTCTGCAGCGGTATTTCCACTTGTCGCCGCTCGTATTTTTTCTCATCCGAGATACGCCCGTTTATAAATGAATGTCACATGCGCACAGGGCACTCTATTTTGTTCGACAATGCGCCCCAACGCGCTTGCAGCCAGTGATTGTTTGAAAGCGAATAATGCTGAAGACGCAATATCCGATTGTTTTATTTTCTACGGAGGGTGCATTGAGTGCGTGTCTTAGGGACTTGAGAAAAAAGGGCATGCTCATTGCAGTACACATTTAGCGGATACTACTTTTGTTCATTGTTCCTGGGCTTGCCGAGACACTATTTACGTACATTATTTACAGTGTACACTGCCGAGCAGCCCACAAATTCTATGCTCATGTGAGACTCTTGTAATGCCATTTTTGGTCTTAGTGCAAATGTTGTCTTTTAGAACAATATGTAACTTATCAGCTGTTCGGTCAATGTTAGATGAGGGTGTTTTTTTTTTATCATTGCGTGCCATAGTGCCAGGCACAGATAAAATATCTGGAAATGCCAGATACCGTTTTAGCTGCTACTGATGGTCAGTCCTGCATGGAATGTAGACCACTGTGGCAACACAAGTGACATACTCTTGATTTCAACAAAGTAAAGAATCATATCACGGTGGTAGCTTGCTGATTATGGCTAATTAGAGCATCCGAATGCTTGTAGCCGCTTTTTGGCTTGGCTACGGTCAACATATTGGGCGAAAGGTTAGAGGGATTAATTAGTTGTTGGCCGGTGCTTTAAGCATGTTTGTGCAGGAAATTAAATGGATTAGCAACAGTGCGAAGCAAATCCTGCATTTGCATAAATAAATAATTCTTCCATTTGCATTTTATTAAACTGAAGCTCCCTTGCTCCAAAAATGATGTCATATATTTCGACATGTCACTATCTGAGGAATTGTCTATGAAATATACTGACACGCCCATCTTGGACAGCTGAATGCTACTAGACATGTGGCTATAACACGCTCATGAGAGCTCGGTTGCTAATGACACAGGCGCTGTCTTCTATCAAAGACAGATGACATGCTTTGAACTAGGGGCATGTCTATTTGAGCAGCTTCGCTTTATACGTCTTGCTGTTGAGCACAGGCCAGACATCACGCTTAGCGCTTGCATATGCATAACATATTTCACACATCAAATCATTGGGTGTTTTACATATGATATCTGAATATATCCACATTTGTTTACATTGCCCTGCGTTTCACATACAACATAATAGTGAATTACCTTTCGGTCTCACGCTATTTCCTGCTGGCTTTTACATTATGTCATGTTTGAAGTCTTTGTTCAGTGAACATAATTCTCACTATTTCCAAATCACCAGCACTCTTCATCTTATGTGGCTTGTAGAAAAGTGCTTATCACCTTCAATTGACTTGGTTGCTAATTAGATGGTTGCGTATTTATTTCGCGTATTAAGCATTAAATCAGCTAGTTGTTATTGCCGTAGCTCTGCTGAAGGCGCAATAGGCACAGACGCACTTCATTTTTCCAGTCTACAAGCTTGTAGGTAAAAATAAACCGAAGCAGGCTGGATACTGACACTCCAAAACACAACCCAAGCCATAGTCCAGATGCTTGCATATCTCTACCATATCCCAAGTATAAGCCTAAGAGTACGGCGCAAAGGTAAAATCCAAATACATAGATACTCACACTTATTTTTTGCCGTCCCAGTCCACGTAAGATTGCACCAAGTACGACATCCAATGTGCCGCTTATTAGAAACAAACATGCGATGGGCATTAGTTTTGCTGCCTCTTTTGCTACAGCAGTCATTTGTATATACCGAAATCCACCAATCACCATAGATGGACAAAAATAATGTTCCTGTTATGCCAATGGCAACTGACGCCAGCAGGGCCATATCAACTGCAATACATGCTTGTCTGGGCTTGCCAGCTCCAATCAAGCTGCCCATGGGTGGACTTGTTCCGAATCCCAAACCATTACCAAGCCATAATATAAGGCTGATAGTATTGAAAATTACCTGGTCAGCTAGCCGATTAGCACCGAAATACGAGGCCCCAATAGTGAGCAGCTAAAAGCTAAACCACTTTGCGCAAACGGTTATCACCGGTGGAATGGCCAGTTTATAGAGTTCCTGCATATTGGGAAATGCCTGTCCATCCCATCCGGCCCACGTCTCTTTAGCCCGGCTGTTACACGTATATATAATTATCCCTAGAGCCATAAACCAGCTGGGCACAATGTTAACAATAGGGTGCTCCAATAAACTCCAGCTCATATGTTTTGGAATACACAAAAGTGTAGTTGTTTATTCAATGTAATGGTGCAATTATCATAATGACAACTGTTCCCGCACGCATAACCTCTTGAGCTTGCAAATATCGTTTGCAAGCTTCAAAAATTGACCAAGGAAAATCATCCAGAATTCGAATGCGTAAATATAAGCCGCTGAAATATGCCACCTCAGGATTCTGCCCTATTATCAGCAAAATACTTTCGGAATACCACAGGATGGGAGCAACAACTAACAAATGCGTAAATGCAGCAATCAGACCACGCTGACAATGAAACCCAACCAGCGTCTTGTCTCTCGAGGCGGCGTATGCGGTTGAGCAAAACGTATCCATAGTCGACACCAATCCTGAAGCTGGAGCTATAGCAACCATTGCTATGCAAGTGACAGCTAATGACACTGATACAAGCTCTTGCAACAAGATGGCTTGCAGACAGGACGTTTACAAAATTAAAGGATGACTGAAGAATTAGCGTCAGAATCGTTGGCGAGGACAATGACAACATCCACTGCACTTCCTTTTGTGCTGCTGTTGGATACAGATCAGCGGTATCGCGCTTGGCTATTCCTAAACTTGCCTCAGATGGTGAAACGTTAAGCAGAGGCGCCGCTTCATCGCTGCCTATACTGGCTCTGCCAGAATTCATGTTTCTGGGGACTCATTGCTTAAAGAATCTTCCATATTCATTCTGAAACTATCTTCTAAACAGTTTACTGTAGTAGGTTACTACAACTATAATGTAATTGATGCAAATAAAACAACGCAAATCCAAGAATAGTGCGCTTTTTGTAAATTTTGCTTGCAGTTGGCTTGCATATGTTTTCCGAAATGGCTACTATTTTCTGACATTACTTCAACTTTAGTCGTTTCTTGTAATTGTTAATCGGATGTTTCCACAAAATCCAATGTTGTTTTCCATTGGGCTAATAACAACAAAGCTGCTTATTGTTAATGTGAAGCCCGCAATTAAGACTACCATTTCCTTCTAGAGCACTGTTCCCATAGCCCTATAGGCTACTGGCTTATATAAGAAGAAAGGCGGTATTTTGGATGCTTTGCAGTTTTGTAGGTGATAAAAATTAAGGGTTATTACTGTAATTTTCTGAGAATAATTACAGAGATTCTGTTGCTATATAAAATATTGCTGTAGTATGGAATTGAGTTGCTTTTTTAATTAGTAGGCGGTTTTTGTTATGATAACAAGTTTTGTATTTAAAAATAAAATGCCAATATCTAGTTGCTCCATCTCCAACTATCTTATTCATTCTTCTCAACAGTGCCGCGTAGTAGCGCAGGCAGCCCTTTTTAGTGAAAGGCTGGTTCTCGGCCTGGCACTTTTCCTAAAAATCCATTTTATTCTTAGCCGGATACTTGCTAAACTTGAGCTTCAGATGCTCCCAAAACGCAGTATTAAGATTGGATGTGTTAGTAGGCCAATGCTCAAAAATTCTGTCCTTGTTGTCGGGAGATCACTTCTGGGTTTATTTGGCAGTATGTTTTGCATCTTTTGGGCATTGTCAAAATAAAATGCGCAATTTCCAAGCAAATTTGCATTTGGGCTTGCATGTCCGGCACCTGTGTGCCAGTCATGTTTAGTTGGTTATCTATTAAACGTAAACATCAAATTGTCTAGCTGCTATTGTTCTGGCTCTGCTGAAGACGCGATAGACACAAGCGCACTTCGTTCTTCCAGTCAACCCACTTGTAAATATATAGAAGCTGAAGTGCACTTGAAACAAACACACCAATACATAGCCCATTCCACAAACCATATGCCTGCATATGCTTGATAAAGCTAAGATAAATGGCAACGGGTACAGCACAAATATAAAATCCAAACATATAAACGCCTGCACTTATTTGTTGCCGTCCTAATCCGCGTAAAATTGCACCCAACACAGCGTTCAGTCCATCGCTGATCAGGAACAGACATGCGATGGGCATTAGTTTTGCTGCCTCTTTAGCTACAGCCAGATCGTCCGTATATACTGCAATCCACCAGTTGCCATAGATGGATAAAAATAGTGTACCGGCTATGCCTATAACAGTTGATGCTGCTACGGCCATATCAGCTGCAATGCGTGCTTGTCTGGGCTTACCAGCTCCAATCAAGTTTCCTATACGCGGGCTTGTTCCGAATCCCAAACCATTGCTCAGCTGGAATATAAGGATTACAGAGTTGAGCACAATTGCTTGTCCGGCCAACTGATTAGCACCAAAGTATGAGGTTCCAATAGTCAGCAGCTCAAAACAAATCCACTCTGCGCAAACAGTAATTACTGACGGAATGGCAAGCTTATAGAATTCTTGCATATTGTGGAATGCCCGTCTATCCCACCCACCCCACGTTTCCTTGGCCCGGCTGTTGCATGTGTATATCACAATGCCGATAACCAGCATCCAGTTGGACACAATGTTAATAATTGGAGCACCGATAAACCCCAGCCCGTATGTCTCTGAACGCACAAATATATAGTTGTTTATCCAGTGAAACGGCGCAACTATCATCATAACAATGGTGCCCGCACGCATAATTTCCTGAGCTTGTAAATAACGCTTGCAGGCTTCAAAGATTGACCAGGCCAGTACTCCCAGTATTTGAATGCGTAGATATAACCCGCTGAGGTGTGCAATTTCAGGATCTTGTCTTATCGCCAGCAGAATGTTTTCGGCATACCACAGGATAGGAGCTGCAACTATTAAATGTGTAAATGCCGCAATAAGCCCACGTTGAAAATGAAATCCAACCAGCGTCTTGTCTCTCGAGGCGGTGTATGCGGTTGAGCAAAACGTATCCATAGCTGACATCAAGCCAAATGTCGGTGCTAATGCTATTATGCCGGTGCATGTAACAGCTAACGACATTGCTGCAAGCTCCTTTGCGCCTAGATGGCTCACTGCCAGAACATTTACAAAAAAGAAAGACGACTGGAGCATGAGTGCCAGAATTGTTAGCGAGGACGACGACAACATCCACTGCACTTCCTTCCGCGCTGCCGTTAAATATGGATCGGTGGTATCGCGCTTGGCTATTTCCAAGCTTGCTTCAGATGGCGATGCACTTAAAAGTGGAGTTGTTTCATTGCTGCATATACTAGTCCTGCCAGACTCCACGTTTCTGAGCGACTCATCGCCTAAAGGCGCCTCCATATTCATTCTGCAGCTATGTCCTATTCGTATTACTATAGATTATTGAAAAGTACAACAGATTCTAAACAAGAAGAAAGCCAATGCTTTCTTGGATGGTAAAAGAGTTATATACTCTTCGTAGAGTACGGCCGCAGTTTGATTGTCGCACATTTGCTATACTGATTGCCATTTTTAATACCGCCCCAAACTTCAACTCTTGCCACTTTAATATTGCAAAGGCTCGGAGAGTGCATCAGCTGAATGCTTTTTCACACGGGTAGCACATTTTGCCAATTCTTTGCCGAGGAAATCAGCATAGCGCGAATGAAATTTCTGCAACTAAAAGCACTTATGACTTGTATTCACATTCCCCTCTTTTTGGTCTCCGTGTCAAGATTTGGTGAATTTTTGTAGCAAACAGTGGTGGATATATTGGTTGCATTGACTCACATGTGTGGCCGCAGCAGAATGCGCTCTTTGTTTGCTGCCGGCAACAAAAGATACCCTTTGTTTTCCGCTCGGTGTTGAACAAAAATCTCGGCATTTAATTAAACAGAAAAATAAACAAGAGCATACTAGTAGCGGGATGTGTCTGCCTTAACTTCAAAAGCAAGATCCTTTCAGCTAGAAGCTATTCATTGCTTTTCATGCGAAGTAAACATGCTGGGTGAAGGCGGATCAACTTTGAACTTGTCACTCCGGTGCGATACATATGGTTTAAGCTACATAAATGACTAAATATTAAATACATGACTGCAGCCGGCTATATCGTGAGATAACTTACCTCGCATGCATGCAGATTAGGAACCACAAATGTCCGCACTTTGTTCCAGTCAATAGCATAGCCACCGTGCTTCGTGTGCCGACCCATCGATCCAGTGCGGTTTCCTAACTGCGAAAGGGGTTATCAGATACAGACTTGGTCATTCACACTCATGCTGCTGTTTACTAGGCTTAGCCTTACCCTTGTAGAAGTTGCGGCCTTGTTTCGATGTCATTACACCGCGCTTGGCACCACGGAACAGACCACGGACAACCTCCTGCATTCTCGCTAAAACTTTAAATTTGCAATGTTGCAAGCTAAAACGAAGAAAAGAAAAATGTTTATCAATGCCAGATTCATAATCAATAGATAATTTGATCAGCAAAATATTTTTTTTTCAGGTTGCTTGCACTTTTCCATCTCTCTCACCTCTTTTTGCCAACCCCTGTTATTATAAAAGCCGAATAGTACTGAACAGTAGAAGCACGCACACGGATCATGGGAGTGCAAAAGAAGGAGGCTTCCCGGCCCAAGAAGGTTCCAGGGAATCTAAAGCTCAAGGGCGAAAACTTTTACCGAGACCGCAAGAAGGTCCAGTATGTCAACATGTTGAAGGGAGGCCATGCCAAATATGACAGCAAAGGAAACCTGGTCAAAGCTGCAGCATTCCAGTCAAGCGAAGCGGCACCAGCACGCATTGAGCCCAACCGCAAATGGTTTGGCAATACTCGAGTGATCGGCCAGAAGGCGCTCGAGGAGTTCCGCGAACAAATGTCAGCCAAGATGAACGACCCATACCAGGTTCTCCTACGTCGCAGCAAGCTGCCTACCAGTCTGCTTCATGACAATGCGCAGATTGGCCGCGTAAATATGCTGCAGACAGAGTCGTTTGGTGATACATTTGGTCCCAAGGCACAGCGTAAGCGGCCCAAGCTTGATGTTGAAGGATACGAGCAGCTGGTAAAGAAAATCACTAACTCTGCTGAAAACTACGACGACAAGAAGGATATGAATCTGCTGGCCAACCAACAGAGCGACTTTACAGATGCGGCACGCGACTGGTATTTTGGTGCCGGAACATCGAAGCGCATTTGGAATGAGCTGTACAAGGTCATTGACTCGTCAGATGTAGTTCTGCATGTGCTGGATGCCCGAGATCCCGAGGGTACTCGCTGTCGGCATGTGGAAAAGTATCTCAAAGCAGAAGCACCACACAAGCACTTGGTTTTTGTGATCAACAAAGTCGACTTGGTACCGACATGGGTGACTGCACGCTGGGTCAAGGTGCTTTCTCGCGAGTATCCTACGCTGGCATTCCATGCCAGTATTAACCGGTCTTTTGGCAAGGGATCGCTGATTCAACTGCTACGCCAGTTTACCAGACTGCACGCGGACAAGCGGCAAATTAGTGTAGGCTTGATCGGATATCCCAATACCGGCAAGAGCTCCATTATCAATACGCTTCGGCAAAAGAAGGTGTGCAATGTCGCGCCAGTGCCTGGAGAGACCAAGGTGTGGCAGTACATAACCATGACCCGCCGCATCTACCTTATTGATTGCCCAGGTATTGTGCAGTTTTCTTCGTCAGACACTGATACCGATATTGTCCTTAAAGGATCAATTCGTACCGAGAGTTTGTTGACGCCGGAAGACTACATTCCTGAGATCCTTCAGCGTGTGCGCAAAGAGTACATCCAGCGCCACTACAACATGGACCAGTGGAGCGATGCTCACGACTTTTTGTTGCAGCTGGGTACAAATACTGGTAAGCTCAAGAAGGGCGGAGAACCAGATTTGCATGTGGTTTCAAAGATGGTCATCAACGACTGGCTGCGTGGACGCCTGCCTCATTACCGTGCTCCGCCCGAATACAGCGAGCCGCTGCCCAAGTCTGCTGCAGACGAGACAGATACGGCTGCAGAGGAGCAAGCGGCAGCTACAGCTGACCAAGAGGACGAGAACATGGCCGAATCCGGCGATGAAGAGAAGGCTTCGCATGTCACACTTGCTTCCCTTAATGTGAATCAAAAGTTCAGCAAGATACCTGTGGCTGCAGAGTTCCTTCCGATTGATCTAGTGGGCGACAAGGACCTCAAGGATCTGGAGAATGAATCAGAAGATGAGGACAGCGAAGCGGATATCGAGCAAGCTCAACCCAAGCGGAAGAGATCTGCTGATGAAGAAGCAGACAGCGATGTCGAGGCTGACTGGGACGAGGTGTTCCAGAGTGCCGCTGGTAAGGAAACTGAAGTTGACTCTGAGTTGGATACTGATCTGTCCTCGGCAGAGGAGGGTATTGATGCAGCCAACGAGTCATCCTCATCAGAGGAGGAAGAGGAAGTTCCGCAAAAGGCCAAACGCATGACCACCAACAAGCAAAAAGTTGGCAATCACTATTACAAGACAGCCAACGTCAAGAACCGTAGCCGCAAGGCTCGGCCGCTGGCGCCGGAATCCCTGGTCAAGCGGATGCGCAAGCCGGGCTCGTGGTCAGTAGCAACCAAGGGAAAGGGTCGTCGTTGATGTATTAGACTGCCATTAACAATAAAAAGGTTCTTAGCTAGCAGTGGTCTTGACATGCATCGACCTAATGTCTGAAATAAACGACGCCACAAAGCTGGAGGCGCTGTTGGTTAGCACTTGACGGTGCAAAAAGTTCCACCTAGCGAGCTTTTCCTCGTCGCTCATTACAAGCGCATCATGGATGGCCCGAGCAATGGCGCGCGTATCCATGGGGTTTACGCCCAGTGCGCCGCCATTAAACGAGCCATATGTGCCCACAAACTCACTGAGAATCAGCGGCGACTTCTTCTCGCGCTGGCAGATCACGTACTCGTGCGAGGTCAGATTCATGCCATCCCGCAATGATGTTATCACCATGGCATCTGCAGCCGACAGCAGCGCCAGGTAGTGGCTATAAGGAATGTCCTTGTGGAAGAAGACTACGGGTTGATGCTCAATGGTGCCGAATTTGGAGTTTATCCGGTTGACCACATCCATCACCTGTACCTGAAGCTCGTTATGCTCGGTCGTGGTTAGGGCGATCTGGATCAAAACCGTTTTGGTGGCAAAATCGGGGTAGTTGTTTAGGAAGTACTCGTAGCCTAGCAACTTCTGTCGCACACCCTTGACATGATCCAGCTTGTCACGCCCAACCAGCAACTGCTTCCCTGCGTACTTTTCGTGTAAAAACTCAATCAGCTCGCCTACAGATGCATTGCTCCATTTGCCTTCAACGCCCACCGGGTCTAGCCCCATTGCATACTGCCCAACTATAACGTGGCCACGGTCTAGCACTAGTCCACTAGGAGACCCCTCGATGCCCAGCACGCGCTTGGCTGTTTGGATAAGGTGCCGTTTATACGAAAACGTCTATAATGCAGAAAAGGCGGGTTATAGCAAGGTCAAATACCACATCTATATGCCCACATACACATGTAGAATAAGGGGGCGTGGGAATACATAAAGTTCAACTTACCTGAAGTCCAACCACATCGGCGCCCAGCATTCCTTCCAGCAATTCTTTGCGGACATGAAGGCAGCGGAAGATTTCCGAGCTAGGGAAGGGAATGTGCAAAAAGAAGCCGATTTTGGCATTGGGAAGCCGTTCGCGCAGCAGCTTTGGCAGCAGCATCAAATGGTAGTCATTGACCCAGATAATGTCGCCAGGACGGTATATCTCCACAATTCTATCGGCAAACTTTTGGCAGGTTGACATGGCTGCCTCATATGCAGACTTTTCCCAGCCATGCCAATGTGGCATCTCGGGCATGATATAATGGAAGGCTGGCCAGATAAGCTACATGATGCATTGTAAACAGGCAATTAGTATAAAACAAGCTGGTCAGGAGGATGCTGGTTGATAGCACAAAATGTGTTTTGGCATCAGGTGCAGAATAAATTACCTGTTTGCTGAAGCGGCTGTAGTGGCCTTCAAATTCGTCATCAGAAACAAACACTGGGAATGTTTCAAATTCGTCTAGCAGCTTGTCCGACACTGCAGATTTGCGGGCGTCAGACCACTCTTCTGTCGATATGCCCAGCTCGCCAATCCATATGCGCTCGGCAAATAAGTCCAAGCTGGCATTGACGGCATTGAACAGGCCAATGTTGCCCACATTCAGGTGCTCTACAACAAACTGGTCTCCAGATTCTGCCACCTCCCCCATGCTATCGCCCGCCTCAACCTGCACTTTAGGCTGCTGAGTGTCTATCTGAGGCCCTGGTGTGGTTTCAGGCTGCAGCTGAGCGTTCTGGGCCGCAGTGGCAATGCTGGAAGCTAACGATGATCCATACCAGCCACCAGGAGGGACTTTGCGCCTTTCTGAGTCTGCAGAGTCTGGCTCAGAAAGCTTGTTATGCAGAAGCCGCCCATGCTTTCCAGCACCGGTTTTTCGCTCCTGCTTCTCGCGCATCAGATCAATGTTCTGCTTGCGCGTGAAATCCAGAGTGTTTGGTGGTGGAGTATACGCCCCCACGGCTTCTTCAATGGTGTAGGCTAGCTGCGATGGCCCAGGCTTCTTGGCAATACATGTGTCTGCCTTGGCAGCGTCATCAACATTTCCTGAAGCGTCACCTTCAGCACAAGGTTCAAGATAAGCACTTGGCTTGCTGTCACGCGGCGATGCAATGCTACTGCCATCTGACGGCTTTGTATTGTTGCGTGAGATCGGTGCCAGCTTTATCGAATTCACTGAAAAGGTTGACCGTCTGCGGCTGTGTGGCTCTGCATGCCGGCCCAGAGGCGTTGTATGCGTACGATGCATGCTGCTGCGCCGTCCATTCCATACAGAGTTGCGGCCAGTGGATCCACTGCGCCCCAGAGGCCGCTCATACGCAGCAGATGTACCGCCTGCGCTGCCCGGGCTCCTAGTGCCGACGTCAAAGTTGACTGAATACGGCGCAAACAGCGACACTACAAGCACTCGCGGTTCCATAGCTTTGAAAAAATATAGTCCCAAAAAGCTGGATAAAGAAAACGTAAGAGAACGATATGGAAAAGGAAGGAAATATATGCGGAGAAAAAAAAGAGGATTCAGGGCAAGGGGTTCAGTTTGATGCATTAGCTTCTTCTCTCTGGCTAGAAGAGAGGCGCCCTGAACATGCAGAAATGTGCATTTCGTGTGCTCTCCTCTTCAGCAAACAGCACGTGATGCATGTGCTTTTTCTTTGCTCTGTAGGCTATACGCTTTGACTGCCAACTGCCCGCGTTGCTTTCGAACGGATATTTGGTCATTCCAGCGTAATTGCCCCTTTAAAAACATCTCTTGATTGCACATTAGTGACGTCATGGCAGGCTGTGTGTGCCATATTTTGTTGCTGCCGGTGCTATTGGCCATAAATGCGCGGAGGAAATCCCGGGAATTGCTGTGATTGCATTTTTCCTTACTCATTTGCAACATGTGGTGGCAATCAGCTATATCAAGTGCTGCTATGCAGGCTATGCGTAGTGATTTGTCTTTGTGGAAATATGGCCGCCATATCCATTCTGCAGCTAGTAATGGAGATGCTATCACGTATTTCGGCCAGCGAGATGCCAAATTCCTGCTATCGGCAGTCACTTCCAAACACTACAGCCATCTAACCGATCCAGAAATCACTTTTGCCGGCCGTTCCAATGTTGGCAAATCGTCACTGATCAATGCAGTTTTACGTTCTAGTTCGCTTGTTAAGACATCGAAAAAGCCTGGCCATACATCGGCACTCAACTTTTTCAGTCTGTCATCGCGTGCATATCCTGGATCAATTACCGTTGTGGACATGCCTGGATACGGGTTCCGTAGTCATCAAGAATGGGGCAAGTTTATCATGGAGTATCTGTCTACCCGAAAAGAGCTGCAGCGTGTTTTTATGCTGGTAGAGGCCAAGGTAGGCGAGCTCAAATCAACAGACGAAAGCTTTCTGGATCTCGTAGAACAGTATGGTGTTTCTACTCAAATAGTTTTGACCAAAACCGACAAGCTCAAACGCGCAGATTTAGAAAAGATCAGCAGCAGCATCATAGATGCAGCTACTGAAATCGCACCAACAGCTGTCCTGCCTCAAGCAATTTGCTGCAGCAGTCGAACCAAGACCAATATTGATCAATTGCAAACAGAGATTCTTCGAGTATGCCACATTTTACCTACCAGCAAATGATGCTTTTTTATTGGCGACAATTCCACTGGTTAATAATAGACTCAACACACGCTTCAAGCGTATGTGCAAATGGCGCGTCTGATGAGCATATAGCAACATTTCCAAAATGGCCCAAAGAAGCGCTAGCGTGCTTTCCGCCTTCAGCTTCGGGGTTTGCAGCAATGAGCTTGCAGTGGTATTTGACAAAGTTTGGCCATACGACGTTGTCAAAGTATCCCGGTGGGTCATTCCAAATTCCTTCCTTGGTCACATATCCCGAGCGTGCCTCACGCCGCTGCTTTAGTGTTTTATACTGCGCACAAATAAACACACCAGCATCACATTCAGCCCCCGGCGTACTGGACTCATCAAAGTCATCGTAAAACAGTAGAATTCCGTCAACCAGCACCAAGGAAAACGGCATCTCTTCAGCAGAACTAATGTGCAGCTTTTGCAAAACCATATTGCGCAAAGCATTTAGCGCTTCTGTCGGCAACATTCTGTCAACATCCGCTGCAGGATTTGCCCACTGAGATGCATAACTTGTCCGAGACTCAATGCTGCCCTTACCCTCCAATTGCCGACGGGCAGATTGGATTGCACTGACCATGGCATCCATGTCAAAGGCCTCAGGGCAATCCCAGTCCTGGTCTTTGGTTTTAGGGTTTATCGGTATATGCGCATCTGGCTATAGATAGGCGTTAGTGATTGCATTTTATCATTGACTCTTAAGCTTACTTTGTAAAAATCATCTTGGTGAATTACCACCGTTCGTGGAAACAGCTTGATCAGATTCAAAGCAACCGTCGTCTTTCCAGAACTTGATGGGCCAGAAAGGCCAAATACAATCGTCTCGGGCATTGAAATATATGAAAGCCAGAAAGATACAATGCCATTGCTAGTATTACTTGTAAAAAAAGGTGGTAAACTATGGTATACTTATTCAAATATGGACTACTGGTTCTAAGGCCGACATGTCTAGCGTTCTAAAGTTGATTCCATAAGGATTCTTGCTTAAGCGCGCAGCAAAGTCCACTCCCGGCTCTACAGCTGACTGAGGCGTAGCGACAAGGTACAATGCTGAGGAAGTCGACTTTTGGATAAAGGGAGTGTAATGCTGAATGAATACACGGCGCAAGTCAGCCAGAGTGATTGCTTCTACATGCTTGCGCACCCAAAGCAGGTTCTGGTCTAAACCAGTGTATCCAGAAAACATCGAGCTGGCATCTTCAAACGCCAAAGAGTCGTTAATATCTGTGTAAAACCGCAAAAAGTAGATTGAGCGTGCAGCATTAAGCTGGAACTCGTCGATGTTTTCATTCCATTGATCTTCATTTTGCAACGTGGCAATGGTCTCCCAGAACGCCTCCATTGCCTTTATAGGATCAACGGCATGACTTATATACACGGCCAGGTGGCCGTCACTGTAGGATGTATGGATCCCCACGCCATATGCGTATCCGCGGCCACGAATGGCATTTTTGACCATCCCGCCACTGCGATTGAGAACATGCGACAGCAGTATCAGCGCGTACTTGTCGCGCTCTGGAAGATGCTGTAGACGCTCCTCAAAGGAAGAATAGGCGGCAGTGTCATTTAAATCTGGCTTGACAAGTGGAATCTGGATGCCCGCATATGAGGTCTGCAGGCTTGAAAGCGCCAGATGAATCCCTAAAGGGGCATCAAGCGTAACATACTTGCTGCTGCCTGGACGGGCTTTTAAAGCAGCCAAAACTACCTCTGTGTCCTTGGTTTCTGTGCGCCGCCGTTTGGATGGATGAGGACTGTTCTTGACGTTGTACTCTACTATGCTCTGGCATGGCGATTCAGGAATTGAAACCATCTGGATACTGTCGCACCATGCCTGGGAGCATGTGCGCCAGATGCCAACTATCGAGTCAAAAACATGAAGAGGCTCATCCGGATTAGATAGCTTTGGCAGTGCTACATGAACCAGCCCCGAGTTTTCAATGCAGTTAGCAGCATACGAGCGAATCTGCGAAATAGCACTGCCGACACGATGGGCTCCAGCAACAGCGGTGCTGTCACCATTCAGAGCTAGTGACAACGATTTCGATACTGACGATAGAAACGCCAGCTGGAAGTACACGTTGATTGCTCGGCCCAGAGGCTCGTCAGCTGGATAAGAAGAGCGCGCATCAGTGGTGACTTGCAAGTTGGCAATAGCATGAGCATCAAGTGGTCCAGGAATCCGAAGCCAAGGGAAAGTGTCTATTAGCAGAGAGGTTGGCGTTCCCTTTACGCGCCTAAGCTTTTTCTCGTGCGTGCTGGCTGTTTTCAAAATGGCATCTTCGCCAAAATCGCCAAATAGCAGCTTGAGGACTATCAGTGTGAATCCTTGCAACAGATTGCTGCTTTTAGTAGAGCCATACAACGTCAGTACCTCGTTGGGCCACAAGCCGGTTGAGCCGCTGCTGGCACAATTGCCAATGCATATGTTGTAGTCTATAAGCACATTGCTTATTGCGCTGTCTATCTGATCGCTAGGCAGATAGGCAAACGGCATTCCTGCAGGCTTTACAATTGGCAAACACGCGTTTTGCTTGACAAGATCGACAACAGCACTGGGAATCAGTAAGCCAGAGCTGGACTTCACCAAGTTTACAAACAGCGGCAGATATGCACGCAATTCGCCAGGAAGCGTGCTTATCGGGATAGATACCTGGAACTGCGAGCTTGCTTCGCCAGGAATAACTAGCACACGGCCCAGACCAAACGGCGATTGTAGAGCAGCAGAGCTATCCAGGCGCAGGTTGTAGCCCTTAAATTCAGGAGTATGCACTTTGCTGATGTCTGGCACTGGAGGTAGCGCAGCCAAAGCCTCTACGGGGACTCGAGCTTTGGTTAACTCTAGGGCTTCAGCTGCTCGCACACGAGCCCTTTCAAGTTCCTCGGGAGTCATGCTCTCAATGCGACTGCGCTGATTGAGATTGCGCTCTGCCTCGATCTGAATGCCTAGTTTTGGATCAGGTATCATGGCCACATGGACCATTTGGTTGTCCAAAAACCACTTTTGTACCAATGCAATCCAAAATGTACAGTCCCGCTTCAGCAGCTCATTGCGAATTGAAAAGTGGCGTCCTCGCGATGCAAAGTTAGGGCAAGGCAGGTCTACCGACCCGGGAGACAAGCGGTAAGCAACAGCATCGCGAGCAAGCATACGCAGTACGCAGTATCTTTCGCGGTCAGAAGTTGCCTTTTGCGGGAAGCTGGCTGCCAAAGCAGCTACACGTTTGGCTAAGAAGCTATTAAAGTAGGTCCAGTTTTCGTGTAGCCAGTGATCCACCATATAAGTCAGTGTGCTAACCAGCTGCTTGCGGTAGTAGTTGGACGCAAATAGCTTGCTTACATCGTCGTGGAGTTTTGTTAGGTCGATGGGGCCAAAAGCGTCAGCAGGAGACGGATAGCTAGCAGCGATTGCTGCGTCATGGTGTCGGCTGGTAGCCGTTGCCGCTTCAGCAGCAGCCGCTGCATGCGACATGTAGGATGTAAGCGGTACTTCAGTAAAGCACAGGTCGATCATGGCTGGAAAGAAGTCAGAGATCGCAAGGTGAATGTCGCCAGCGATTGGAACTGGGCGGTTAGTGAATCGGCGCCGCAGTGGTGACGTAGAATCGCTGGTTAGGAATTCAATCAGCATTTCCAGCGCAATATGTGTCTCCACATCTTCCATTTGCGGACCTTCCCACGCAAAGGCCATGGTGCCCATATCTACTTTTTCTGATGCAAAAGCAACGTCATTGCGGCGCTTTTCTCTTTTGGTACGCATCTGCGGCATTGGGCGTTTCAGTGCTGGAGGAGATGCGGTAATTTCATCGTTTATCCCGTTAAGGACGTCAAATATTGCCTGGGGGCATTCGTCAAAAGCGCCGACCAGCAGCAGCGTCAAGTTACTGTAATTGTAGAACTCGCGATGGTACTCAGCCACATCGTTTGTGGTCAGAGTTTCGATAGATTGCGGTAGTCCTCCCGCCTCCCAGGCATAGGTCGAAGATAGTGAGTACAGCATCTGCCGCAGCGAATGAAGGCGCACCGAGCCTTCCTTGTAAGCGAAATCGCTCATCTCGCTAAGAATAACTCCCTGCTGCCGCCCATCCTGGTCAACATGATAAACCTAAAGAATTGTATGCAGCCAGCATAAAAACATTCAGTGCAATGCAATAATAGCACAATGGAATAAAATTGAGCATTCATGGTAAGAGGGGTATTGTTTGAACTGCACTGCACAGCAGGAGGCAAGCTGCACATGTGTTCGTACTGCTACTAAATGCAGCACAGGCAATATAGTTATTTTACTTTATCGGACATGTGAGCATTGATTATGCCTAAATACCTGTCAGCAATGAATGCTGATAGACGTACGAATACGTAGGGTGCATTGGCGATGTCAATTTAAACAACACCCCCTGACGCCCCCAGGCTTTCTTGTGCCGCAATTAGTCCGCTTTATTGCCTGCTCGATGCTCCAAAGCGGCCATGTGGTGGTAATCACAAGACCAGTGAGTTTTAGGGTTTAAGGAGAAGGAGAGCAGCATTGTCGCTCAAAGCAAGGGTTCAGAGGCTGGCATTAAGGTTAATGCCTGATTCCGACATTGACAATGCAAAAGGCAAGCTTGTTTGCGCATTTTTAATCTGTGTATAGCCAAAATAAGAGCCATGAGGAAGGCGTATACATGAACAAACAATGCCACAAATAAAGTGTACAGATAGATATTTAGACCTGGATTCCCATGTCCAGAAGGATGAATCTTTTTTAAACGATACAATGCAAAAACAAAACCAGGCAGAATATATGGGAAAAAACTTACCTCAGTAGCAAAGTGGTTGTCCTGAATGAGCGGGTGCATGACATGATCAAGCACTATAGGAAGCATATTGGCAGCGCCTTCTTGGCCAAGACCAGCAAACTTGTACATGGTCATGTCGGGATACGTTGAAGCATTCATGGGCTGGCCGAGATTGTGTGCTGCCACGGCGTCAATATACCCCAGATACGGAAACCGCTCAGAGCCGCAAAACACCACTACAATGGCAGTGCAATATTAGTGTGGGAAGGAGCTGATTCAGCACCTGAGGCTTGTCAGCACAGATCGTGGTTATTTAACTTTGCGAGCTTTTAATATATGCAGGACAAATAAAATATCATCGCAGCATGTGCTCAACTTTCCCCCTCTCTATACTTACTATGTTCAAGCGTGTGAGGCTTGCCTTTGTGGTCTGTACACACTGTAGGCACACATACTGCCATATGGCATAGAGGCCCTGGCATCTGGCACACAACCACACGGAATTCGGTGTCTTTGTGTTTGTAAACGTGAACGGGATACGGCTGGGCGCCAGCACCGCCGCTTTCGTAGTACGACTGATGTTCACGGATATAGTTGGACGGCATTGCTAAGGACAAAGATGTGCAATTCGGTACTGCTAATGCACAAGCAAGGATGCGAGTGTATGGAGGGGGCAGGTATAACCAAAGCAGACACAATGATTCGACAACGGACAATACAGATAGCAGCTCAGTTCGTAACTAGCCTACGCAATGTTGAGAGATAAAGTAAACACAGCTTGGAAATAAGAAGCCAAGAGAATAAAATTGGGGGCTTGAAGTTGATGTGCGGGTGCGCAATGCATTTATATGGTAGAAATGCTTGCAACTTGTCAGCAATCAGGCGGCGCTTGCACCGCTCATTTACATTTCTCACCAAAAAAATACGTCAACGAATGGTGTGTGTAGTCTGCGGATAAGACTTGGGCATGACTTGTGCTTACAGAGCAGGCAGTTCATACCACGGGTACTTTACCCCCCTCCAAATGCATACCATCCACCTCGTTTATTATGATGGGAAAACACGAAATCGTTTATGCGTGAAGCCAGTTTGCTTTGACAGGCATTTTGCATCATGTTTTCTGGGTTTATTCTGCCGCAAAGGCATCTACAAAATGCAAACACCATTCAGTCTGAGCACTATTCGGATCACAACAAGCTACACAGGTGACATCGCCCTCATTGGGTCGATCGCTAATTTATCAGCCGCTGTGGCAGGCAGATCCCCTCTTTGTTTCTGAATCCTCCGCCAGGGTACTCTGCTGAAGAACATACATGTCGCTCACATGTGCGGCGTGCTTATCGCTCTGCACCCGATCTGAGGGGCTGTAGGCAGTGAAGAAAAGCGCGATGTGATTGCGCGTTTGCAGCTGCCAAGTTGGGAGATATAAACTAGTCCTTCTTCCAGCCAATGACACCAATAATCAGACGAAATAGTGGTCTCCATGTAGCAGCGCATAAATTGCATTCGCTTTTTTTCTGGCTTCAGCAAAGCGAATTTCCGATATGGCCTCAACTTTCGTGAAAATCCCTATGCTTTAATGCGGCCATGTGAATGACTTGATTGTGTAAAAAGATCCTTAATTTGTGCACAAATTAAACCCTATTTTGACCAGGAGTTCATCCACGAAAGCCACCATGCACTTCCACCATGCCAATGCAAATAAACGCACTTGCAAGGCGCATCAGAAACTCCAATAATTATTAAACACAAATATTTGCAGAGCGCGCAAGCTCCATTACTCATAAAACACCGCACTTGAACATGGCACTAGCAAGCACAGCAGC
The DNA here is from genome assembly GCA_027578955.1 of Coemansia sp. RSA 1250. NCBI lineage: Eukaryota > Fungi > Kickxellomycota > Kickxellomycetes > Kickxellales > Kickxellaceae > Coemansia > Coemansia sp. RSA 1250. The sequence goes on along the minus strand of JANBTS010000016.1, from coordinate 70,043 downwards.
TCCCTTTGCAGCAAACAATGGCATCAAGCATCAGCTGGGTGACCGTGCACGCGGAACCGATACAAGCAAGTATGATCAGGATGTCCCCAATTAGAGTTGACCTTCAGGATTATTGTACGCACGCGTATTGTCCCATCTGCACTTGTGCTTTCGGTCATAGGCCGGATTATCTGCAGTGCGGCTGTATCCGATGGTGCATATTCATGCGACGCCAGCAGCACAAGGCGACCCAAGCCGTGCTTTGTATTGCTTTCAGCAAACGCGGGATTTGCAATGCCATGGCGAGCAGCCGAATTCGCGCTGGCTTCAGCTGAGGGCCGCTCATGCGCCTGAGCAAATGGCCTGGGCGTAACACGGCCTCCCGAGAGATCCAGCGAAACAATTGGACCCTGAGCAACAGGTTCGCTGGGCGTTGAAGACGGCGCATTGCCCTCCTGTGCATCCAGAACATATCCCCAAACTTCGATGTCCCGTGGAGCGCTTCGCCAGTCGATGGCGATGCTCTTTGCAATATGCTCCAGGGCAAAGTCAGTGATGTCCACCGGCTGTGCCAGATGGATAGCGACCTGGCCAGAACTGCCACGCATAGGCCAGCACTCGCCAACATGCGTGTTTGGATCAAGGATTGTGGCCGGCGGCTGCGACGACACCATGCCCATTCCACGCCATAGCTTTTGCATCAATCCGCGCGCAGGCGGCTCGAAAGTAGGCGAGGTCAGCTTGGGGATAATACGCGCGCCGGCAGAGAACAGGGCAAAGTCAGCCTTGCCCAGGCGGTCGTTTGAGTAGCGGTTGAGGGCCTCTTCAATCATGCGCGCAACATTCGCATAGGCAGCGTCGCCGTCAGAAGTTAACCACTCGGGCTGTAGCATGTCTTTAATCTGCTTCTCCTGAGTGTGAATTGCATCGTTGACCAGGCGCTGCACCTCATCAACACTGGGCCCAGCGCCCTTTCCACGGCCCGCGCCGCTCTTGGCAAGCTTATCCACATACTTTTGCAGATTCTGCAGCTCTTTGCCAAGCTTGGCGCTTTCTGCACTTTTGGCTGTGCTGGCCTTCAAGTCACGTTTCATGCTGCTGTATTCACGCTCAAGATTGTCGATGCGCTGCTGCTCCGTCCGCTTGGTATCCAGCAGCGTCTGCCGTTCTTGCTGCAGCCGTTTAAGTGACTCGCGCACATCCTGTGTCTCCTCCTCACGGTGCGCTTTGAGTGCATCAAGCAGACTGTACAAATGAGACAGCGTCTGCTCCATGCTTACCAAACGGTCGACCACTGTCGATCCACGGCCACCCAGGCGCTCAATCTCGTCTTCGGTTAGAGGCTCCATCTGTGCTGGCATCTCGAGCTTTTGCGATTTCCTCCAATTTCCAGGAATAAGCGATGTAGGCAAGCTGCTTAGGCTTGAAAACAGCGACTGGCCATACTGAGCTACCACCAGAGAAAGCGCAACCACTGTCAGGCCGGTTAGAATGCCTCTCATTGAGCCTGCAACGTCGTGCGAGTTTCCAGGGTTCAGCACATGCCACAGCGATGCCGGGAGCAAAACAACTTCGCGAATCCCCGTATAGACAGGACCAATGATAAAGTTAAACAGCAGCCGGACGAGAAACGAGCCCAACACCAAGCATGTTTCTTTGATCAAAAAGTAGATCATAAAAAACACAAATGACACGCGCTCGGCAAACGAGCCTTGGGAGCCGGACCAGCCAGCAGCAATGTTGCGTAGTAGCCGCTTGAACAGGGTAGGATTGTCCCGCTCATAGGTGCTGGTGTTGCCTTCACCGCCACTGGTAGAGTTGCTGATAAAGCTCCCGGTAAACGAACGCACAGTTTCCCGCTCTGCTGCGTCGCCTCGACCCTGCGTATATTCGCCCCAGCCGCGATGTGCTGCCGTGCCGTGAGACAAATACCGATGATTAGCCAGCAGGTCGCCTTCGGCAAGAGCGGCATGGCCGCTGGCAGTCCGGGACCCTATACTCCGCGGGCCAGTTGGCGACATAAACTCTTCTCCGTTTTGGGCATTAGACCGACGCTGAGAAAAACGCTGGGCAGTGCCAGGAAATGCCCCCGGGCCTTTGATGCGCGCTGTGTACGGCGTCGGAATGGGAATGCTCTTTTGGCTGGCTGTATCGACAGACCGGCGCGAGTACTGGTCGTGGCCCGTCTCGTGTGGATTAAACTCGTGGTCGTAATTGAGTCTTCCTGGCGTATTGATATGTGAGCGTAGCTTGTATCGCGATTGAGGTCCTGGTGTCTGTCCAGCAGTAGCAGCACGAGTGTCATTGGTGGGTTCATTAGGCAAACCTGTATCATAGCCATTGCCAGTATCCGCATCGCCATAATGGCCATTGCTGTTGGCCTTGGAAGCAGCAGTATTGCCAGTTTCATAAGTGCGCGAGTATCGGTTAAGGGCACTGGAAGCACTAACTGCATTATCATTGTAGTCTGTTGCAGCAACAGCAGTAGCACCAAGCCTAGCGGGTTTTTCAGCAGTAGCTTGTTTCGAATACACGCGCATTGATCCGTCTCTAGCACGCATGCTCGTAGACTTGGCAGCAAGTTTGTCCGGGTGCGGCGTGTTCAGATCAATCAGATTGTCTGTCAGTGGCTCATAGGACGGCGCAGCACCGGTACGGCTGCCAAGTACATGAGATGGCGTGTTGACCAGATTGTGCGGTGGTGATTCCTGTAGCAAGTCGTTATTTCGCTGATCCTGAGCACGCCGTAGCCAGGCAGGCGCAGCTGTCGTGTGCAGGTCCCAGTTGCGTTCACGCAAGAAACCATGTGTAAGCCCCGAGTCTGCCTGGTTGTTTTCGGTAAGCGCAGCTGGCTGATCAATATCCATCCGCTCATACGTGCCTTGTCCTGGCCGTGCCAAACTGGTCTTTGAAGTGACATCGCGTATCGGGCGCACGCCATGAGAACGCGGCGCGGCATCGCTTTCGAAATGCGCACGCGGATCGTGCTCGTCGGGAATTTCAGACAGATTCATGCGAGGAATCTGTGAGGGAGACATGGGTGTGCCCTTCAAATGTGCCGGGCGACGTTTGATTGTGTCGGAAGTAATGTGCGCACGAGCAAACGCGGTGGCAATATTAACAGAAGTAAGATGAGTAAGGAAATGTCCTTTTGAAGTATCGTCAAGAAATTTCTTTTCCTTTTCGGTTGACGTGCTGCGCTGTCCAGGGCGTTGGTAAAAGTCGCGGCTCTCAAACCGTTGCGGTGTTTTGTGGTTCATACGAACAGGGGATAAATAACCTTTATTCTCAAAGCATACAAAACAAAGCAATGGGGGGTTTGCAAAAAAACCTGGGCTCTGTGAACGCGTCAATCAGGCAAAAGTAAACATGCGGGCAATCCCAGCTTTGTTCTTGCGCTTCAGTATATTTGCAAAGAGGTAAAAAAAATGACCGCCAAAACCTAGCGGCAATAGTACAAGAGGAATTTTGGATTAGCCTGCTCACGCTTGCGGCTCAAGGTTCTGTTCCATTCGCAGCCGCTGCCGGAACAGGCCCTTGCGCTGCGCCAGGTCAAGCACATACAGCATGCCCTTGCGGCTCTTGGCGATGTTTTCTGAAAAGCGCGACAGGCTAAAGTTTTCGATTCGCGAGTTCAGCCCATACCCGATGTTGGACACAATGCTGGTTTCGTTTTTGCACAGCGTACGATCTATGTTGAATGGATCGGCAACCAGCGTCTGCTTCTCCTCGACTTTGAGCATCCGAGTATGTGTGATGTTGCGTGTTTTTGACACCAATGTGCCGCTTTCTGGATCCACCACAACATGCTCAAGTATGTATGCATCGTTTCCGCGCATTATCTACACAAGAATATTTGAGATATATGCTTAACCAGCATACCCAACTTGGCGAATAATGCAACTTACACTGCGTGCCCAGCGTGGGATCGAGTTGGTCTTGCGAAGCAGCCGCGTGATATGCAGCTCACCAGTTTGGGTGTCCAGCCGGTGAGCCACTGTGTCCGCCGACAGAACATGCGTTGCAAACGGATTAGGATACCGATTCAAAAAGGCACACGAAACAGTGTTCCATGAATAGCTACACGGAAAGGTAAATTAGAGCAGGGCTGCCAACGTCAAAAAGAACATGTTACAATAGTGCAACCACGTCTACATACTCATACGCGTGCTTCTGTTGAAAAAATTTCACCATGGCGTTTTCCAACAAAAATTCAAAGCATCTAAATGATAAAAGAATTATTTCCTCAGGTCGAATGATTTGGAGGGGCCCTTGATACAAATCAAATTAAAAACTAATTGTTGATCGAAAATCCATGGCCGCACTTTACGCAGCGGTAGAAAACCGTCTGCCCTTCGTCGGCCGAGCGCATCTGCATTGTGTGGAACGTCATCTCGTTCTCTCCACACTCTGGACACACCTCCTCGACACGTGCATTAACGCGCTCAACCTCGCCCACTCCCTGCACCAGCGAGCGCTTGTTTCTCAAGCGAGACGGGAATGCCGCCTCCTGCGACCGTGAAATCGTCTCGATATCCTCAAACTCGGTCCCTTCCTGAGCATCGCCGCATGCATGGCAAACGATGTGATCCTGATCGCCAGCGTTGTCCAGCAGGTTGGCGCAAGTTGGGCAAAAGATAAGTGAGCCAAAGTTTGTTCGCCGCTGGTCAAGCGCTTTCCGAGCGTCTGTCGAGGCCATTTGTAGAATTGAGTCCAGAAAAAAAAAAGTACAAAGTTGAGGAAGGAAAAAAAGCTTGCTGGAATTATGTGATTATAGTGTATCAAATCTATCTGATCATTTGTTTTTCTCGTCTCTTGTAAGAAATTAACTATAACGGTTAGCTGGTATTTTTTGCAAAAATGAGTGCAATGTATACAACCGACGAGCACGGCAGGCCGTTTATTATCGTTCGTGAGCAGGAGAAGAAGGCCCGCACAACGGGAATCGAGGCTACCAAGGTAAGCCTATTTACGACAATTGTGGTATTCGCATACGCTAATGTTTACCCATTAGGCCCATATTATGGCCGCCAAAACAGTGGCCAATATCGTCCGTACATCGCTGGGACCGCGTGGTCTAGACAAGATTCTGATCTCACCCGATGGCGATATTACTATTTCCAACGATGGAGCGACCATCATGTCACAAATGGCCATTGAAAACCAAATTGGCAAACTCTTGGTAGAGCTATCCAAGTCCCAGGACGACGAGATTGGCGATGGTACTACTGGAATTGTAGTGTTGGCTGGTGCGTTGTTGGAACAGGCCGAAGAACTATTGGATCGGGGTATTCATCCTATTCGTATTTCCGATGGATTTGAGCAGGCGTGTAAGCTAGCGGTAGCTCATTTGGATACAGTATCCGATCAAGTGCCATGGACCACCAGCAACACCAAAGAGCTATTTAAATGCGCTAAAACTAGCTTGGGCAGCAAAATTGTCACCAAGTGCCATGATCAATTTGCCCAGATGGCGGTAGATGCGATTCTGGCTGTAGCTGACTTGGAGCGCCAGGATGTCGACTTTGAGCTGATCAAGGTCGAAGGCAAAGTAGGCGGTGAGCTAGCGGACTCGGCAGTCGTCCGGGGCATTATCATTGACAAGGACTTTTCGCACCCACAAATGCCTAAACAAGTCAAGGATGCTAAAATTGCCATTTTAACCTGTCCCTTTGAGCCTCCCAAGCCCAAGACCAAGCATAAGCTGGACATTACTAGCGTACAGGAGTTTGAGCAGCTACAGACCTATGAGCGGGAGACGTTTGCCAAGATGGTACAGCAAGTGAAGGACTGTGGTGCCACTGCAGTTGCATGTCAGTGGGGATTTGACGATGAAGCTAATTCACTGTTGCTCCAGCATAACTTACCGGCTATTCGCTGGGTGGGGGGTCCGGAGATTGAGCTGCTAGCTATTGCTACCCATGGTCGAATTGTCCCTCGATTTGAAGATCTAAGCGCCGATAAGCTAGGCTATGCAGGCACAATTCGTGAAGTAGCCTATGGCACTACCAACGAGAATATGATTGTAGTTGAAGACTGTGCCAATGCTAAAGCGGTAACGGTTTTGGTTCGTGGTGGCAACAAGATGATTGTCGATGAAGCTAAACGCTCGCTGCACGATGCGATGTGTGTGGTGCGCAACCTAATCGTCGACAATCGTGTAGTTTATGGAGGAGCAGCCGCGGAAATTAGCTGCTCCATTGCCGTAGATCAAGCAGCGGATCAAGTGTCATCAATTGAGCAGTATGCCATCCGGTCCTTTGCGCGCGCATTGGATGCGATTCCCATGGCGCTAGCCGAAAACAGTGGACTGCCACCGATTGAAACCCTGGCCAAAGTCAAGAGCGAGCATATTCGTCACGGCAAATCTAGCTGGGGAGTAGACTGTATGAGCACCGGCATTAATGATATGAAGGAGCAGTTTGTGTTTGACCCGCTAATTTCCAAGCGGCAGCAGTTTTTGCTCGCGACGCAGCTGGTAAAGATGATTCTAAAGATTGACGACGTTATAGTCCACAAGTCGGACGAGCAATAGCTCGGAATATGGTGATAGTGCATAGCTGCTTATTCAATCGTGGGATTGAAATTGATCGCGTGAAAATGTGGGTGAATTTACTAAATCCGTTTGTTTACCGTAATATTAGTAATACAGTATGCCACCTACACAGATTGTATGCAGTTAGCTTGCTGAATGCCGCACAGAGCGGACCTGTTCGTGATCAGGCAGTTGCCTTCTGTGTTAGTTTTTTTGGGGAGAGAGGAACACAAGGTTAAAGTTTGGCAAAACCGTTTATGGCGTTGTAGTGCAGTAAACACCCTTTTGTCCATCATTGCGGTCTTCCCCAATATCAGACCAAAACGTGTTGGCAAGCTGTAGAAACAGCTATTGGACGCTGTTTGCGCATTCAATTACTACGCGCCAGCACAGATATACACAATGCAAGCAAGCATATCCACCGGCTGCCTAGCTCAATGTCCATCATTTAGGCAGCGGATATGCAGCCAATCCTGGATCCCCAAAGCGCACAATAGTTGGTAGTAATTCCCAAGATACTCAGGCACTTTATTATGTTGAAAAACAGGGATTATTGTCGTGCGAGTCTCCCTAGCCAGATAAAAGGAATGGCATCCGCACAACGCTCTGCGATTCAAGGTATTTCTGGCAGCCTGTTCATAGCTTTGGAATTCTTATTCTGTTACCCTACTATCTTTATTAGCGCATATTTATTTTAGCCATGGCCGACGAAGCAGTCCATACCACGCATGCAGACTACGAAGCCGAGTACCCACGCTTCCGCCCATTTGCTGACGCGCGTGGGCCTGGGTGGGCGGCACTGGCAGTGTCGCTGTTTACGCTGAGCTTTTATGCCGGCGCAATTGGCATGCCCTTTGACGACCCCAATGTAGCCACACTGGCCTCCACCTCGCTTATCATCGGCGGTCTGGTAGTGTTTGTCAGCGGAATGTGGTCGTTTGCTACCAACGACACTGTCCATGCAACCATCTTCACGCTATACGGCTCGCTGTTTGGTGCCATTGGATATCTGTCCGTACTGGGTTTCAACATCTACAACACTGTGGGCGAGGACAAGACTGTCAGCCATGCTGCCGGCACCTTCTGGCTGGCATGGATGCTCATCACGTTTGTGATCATGCTTGGCACCATTCGCCACTCCATCGGGGTCACTATTTTCACAAGCCTGCTCTTCCTTTCGTTTATTATTCTAGCTGGCGGCACATGGGTGGGCCGCAGAACGGCGGTCAAGGCCGGTGGCTGGTTCTCGTTCTTTGCATCGCTGTCTTGCCTCTTCAACACATTCCTGGTGGTTTACAGAACTGGCTACTCTGCTCTGGGCGATGTCAATGTCAGCGACAAGTTCCATCGCAAGTCACAGAACGACCAGGACTCTGCTGCCGCCAATGTCTAGTTACTTCTTTTTTTTTTTGTTTAGTAATTATCATAATTTACATCCCTACAACGTTAGTCCTAAACTAAACACCAAGCTGGTAGAATGCAGTAAGTCATAGAAAAAAGGGAGAGAGGGATCCATTGTTGTTTCCCTGCTGACAAGCCCAGCAGATTGAGGAATGGTCTACGATCCATGAACATCCGGTGACAGCAGATTAATTGGTATACAAGCTATATATATGCATCATGTCCAGTGATCAATTAGTGGCGGTAAATTGCTTACAGCTCAAACCGAGCCGAGCCGCTTCGAGGCTTAATGCTGCTGGCTGGTCAGCTACCAGCATTGGATTCACTCTCTACTTTACATAATGGCTCCATCGAAAGGTAAGGGCGATGGATACGACTATTCCATAAAATTCTCCCGCTCCAATTTAGTGCATTCGAATTGACGACATTACATTCTATAGCTACCGCAAAGGCGCAATCGGCACGCAAGGCGGCCAAAAAGGGCGTAAACTCGCGCAAGGTGCACAAGGTGCGCTACACGACCACATTCCACCAGCCAAAGACCTTGCACTTGCCCCGTACTCCCAAGTACCAGGCATTGGCCAAGGTGTCGTCGTCGGTCATTCTTAAGCAGCCGCTCAACACCGAGACCGCCATGAAGAAGATTGAGGACCACAACACACTGGTGTTTTTGGTGGATGTGCGGGCTAACAAGCGCCATATCAAGACCGCGGTGAAGAAGCTGTACGATGTGGATGCGGCCAAGATCAACACCTTGATCCGCCCCGACGGTGTAAAGAAGGCATTTATCCGTCTGCCTGCAGATGTCGATGCCCTGGATGTGGCCAACAAGGTAAGTTAGACACAGTACGTCTAGTTGAGCATATTGCTAAATGGTTAAACCTGTAGATTGGATTTATTTAAAATGTTTTGGTTGTTTAAAGGGAATGAATTCTGCGTTTATACCGAGAAAAAAACCTAGCTTGCGGATGGCAGAGCCCACGACAAAGACTCTTTGACAAAGCGCGACAGCCGCATTTCCAGGGCGCAGATCACTTCGTTGGAAGGCAGCCGGTCAAGCTCGTCCACCATCGCATGAGCGACGGGGGCGGTCTCCGCTGCTGGGACGCGAAACCGCTCCTCAGACAGCGGGCTTGGCTCTGCAGGCGTGGCAGGCTGTGGTGACAGCGGGCGCCTAGGCGACGATGACGACAGTAGCTTGATCGACGACAGCACATTGGCTACAGCATCGACCTCTGCCTTGATTTCGTGCGGCTGCTTGTGAGCGTTGGTCAGCAAAAACCGCATGTCCATGAGCGCATCCGACAGGTACTGGCATAAGCGCGCTGATCCCAGGCACTGGCTGACGACATTAAAGTGAAGGGCGTTGTTCTCGATGCGATATGCTATACCAAAGCCGTCATCGACGACCTCGCCCCATCCGTATGCAGCTAAAATTGGATCGCTAATCTGCGATGTGGACATCTTCCAGTGCCGTGATCCGGTAAACACCTTGTCGGAAAACAGCGCATGCCGAGACTCGCCTGAGTGCAAGGCATACTCCAGCCCAAGCAGGTGGCGGTCGATGCCGCTGCCTCGTGCACACTGCGCAGTAAACTGCGACTGGTGTGCGATTGAGTTGCGCAGCAGCTCGGCCTTGGAATGAAGGCTGGTGGTTTCGGGATGGTCTACCATGGCACGACACCATGCGGCGCTGTGCACCGACACCGACCGCGATGTCTCGGTACGTCCACGCGCAAATGACTTGGTTGATGCCGACTCGTATGTGGGTGGTACGTGCCCGAACTGCCGGTAGTACGCCAGCTGCATGGCCATCTGCACAAACGCGTCAGGGCTGACTTTCATCTGCTTGATCTGGTCTTTGCCAAAGCTGTCAAACACCAGCGTTGCCAGCTCATGTCCATTGACAGTTGCGTCGAAGTACGCAATTGCGCGCTCAATGTGTTCCAACAGTTCATCGTTGAACTCAAATTCTAGCAACTCAATGTATGGCTGCTCGCTTGCTGTTGGCAGCTCATTTGCACATGGGGCTGGTGCTTTGGCAGCAGCCTCCACATCGTGTACAAGCACGTTGCACAGGCGCATGTCTGTGGTTGCATCGGTAAGCGAGTGCTCGCCGTTGAATCCGTAGCGCCCATTAGCAAAGACGAGTAGCTGGAAGTTCTTGTCAAAGTACCGGTTCATGCCATTGTCGCAGTGGCATGCCAGCGAAAATTCCTTGTGAGTTACTGGCGCACTTGACTCCAGGCTGACCAAAAAGGCCGAGGACTCAAGCAAGCGTAGGCTGGCCGCATTTGTCGGCGACACTTGCAGCAGGCACTCGCGTGCTGCATACCAGTCGTCACGCAGCGTGCTTGTCAGGATGCCAATTGACTTGGTGCGTGGGAGCTGCTTGGTGTTTATGATGCTCTGCAGCTGCCTACAAAAGGAAAAAAGATGCATAAATCGCGATTGGTGCAATTAGTAAAACCTTATCTATCTGTGCTGTGATTGGCCCGCAAATAACACGATAGGGAATCCGATCGGTTTGACTGCAGGGACCCCTTACCTTTCAATCTGGGCAATGGCTGCATTGCGATTTTCGCCGAGTGCAGGCAGACGTAGCACGTAGAAGTGGCCTTGGTGTGCGATGGCAATGTGGCTGCTTTCTCTGCGGGGGTAAATTTCGGTCCAGTCACGTTCTTTGCCTGGGTGCCGGCATGTGGCAAACATGTACTGATATTGATGCATGCACATGGGCTTGCCACGGATGTTGTCAGGCTTCATGCTGCCTGCCTCGAGCTGGTTGCGGAAGCGCACAGCGCTTTCGATAAGAGCTGCTGCCAGGCGAGACTGCGACATTTGCTGCGGAGTGTCACGGAAACCAAAGAAGTAGTTGACGTTGAAGCATGTGGATGCGCGGTTCATAAAATACGCGTACTCGTTCCACCACTCCTCCAGCCAGTTTTCGTGCTGCTCGGAGCGCTCCTTGAGACGCATTTGCAGCGTCGGCCCCTGTGTTTCTATAAAATCGTTGAGTTTGACCAGGCACGTTTCAAATTCCTCGGCACTGAACAGCGGCCGAGCAGCCTCCACAAAACGAGCGGCTGTGTCTTGAAGCTCTGGAACCGGAAGCTTGGGTAGAGATGTAGAAGTCATAGTTTTACAGTGAATATATAAAGACGCAGCGCAAGTCTATTATTATTACAAAAAGTGCTTTTTATGCCACAGTCCAGGCGCCGCTTATCGCTGTTTATATAGCCATCTACCGCCAGCTAACTAAACTCCTTGACGCATAATATAAGCGCCCAAAGTGTGTGACTTGGCAGGCTCGCCGTATATCTCCGTTTTTGGAATTTGCTGGCTCCGCCATCCGTCACCTGCTTCCCTCTCCCTCAAGATAAGGAAGGTGACGAATCAGCGCTCAGACCTGCTTATCTATAATGAGATTCCCCCTCCAGCTGAGACTGCTCATTTTTGCTTGGTACTGTTGCGGCCATGCATGCGATAACGCCCGTAAATGATGTCACACGCCCAAACCAGTTGCTCTCTATCAATTAGCGCACGCCCAGAACGAATTGGGCTCGACTTTGCTGATAAGACATTTGCGATCAGCCAAGCGCACAGTTCGCCTAAATAATAATCCAGATTACATTTTTAGCTTTTAATCACGGAATCATGTGCCGTTGATTTCCTTAGTATTGAAAAATTTTCCATTTGCTTTTTCCTCCTTGGTCAATTTCCAAACCTTTATATATATATATTTCCTTTCTAGCCACGAGTCTCATCCGTGCAATTAACGCCAGGAAATAACAGTATTCACTTTTGCCTTTTAGTTGCAATCAATTTCTACAGCAGTATATTTGTCTTTGAATTATTATGTCTGGAAACAGCAACCAGAAAAATGTTCCGGGTAACCTAGATCAGCACATTGGTAAGAACCGCACACAACTATAGGTAGTTTCTCCTCTGCAAATGCTAAAAGACTTTATGTGTAGCTGACCTGAGGGTTAATGGCTCAAGCAACCAGCAAAACAACAGCAACGCACGCCCGAAAAAGTCGGGCGGAGTGTATGTCCCGCCACATCTACGCGCCAGCATGCGCGAGGCGCCTGCAGACAGAAACGCAGTGATTGAGCGCACCGCGTCGTGGGGCGAAGGGCTGCCGCCGCGTGAGCGAAACCGCTCCACGGAGCGTCCGCCTCGGGATGGCGGACGCCTGCAGAGCGGCCGTGGCGGGCGTGGGCAGGGCTGGTCGCCGAATCGCGGCGACAACATGATGCGCACCACTACGTGGGGAGGACGTCGCGAAGGCGGCGCCGGCGGCCGCGGCGGAGGACGTGCCGGGCCATACGGGATGTGGGCCAACGGCAAGCACATTTACGGCCACCACAACCAGCGCATTGAGACGGAGCTCTTTGGCGCGCCAGACGATCCCGAGCGCATGCACACTGGCATCAACTTTGAAAACTACGAGAACATTCCCGTGGAGGCCACGGGAAACAACGTGCCCGAGCCCATAACCAATTTCGACGAGGCAGATCTGGAGCCTCTGCTCCTGGAAAACATCAAGGCGATGCGGTTCTTGACTCCCACGCCCGTGCAAAAGTGGTCCATCAGCTTTGGCAAGTCTGAGCGCGATATGATGGCATGTGCCCAAACGGGGTCGGGCAAGACTGGCGGGTTCCTGTTTCCCATTCTGGACGATCTGTACCGCAACGGGCCGCGAGACACTCCCGCGCCCGAGGGCCGTGGAATGTATCGCCAGCGCAAGGCGTACCCATCGGCGCTGATTCTGTCGCCCACGCGCGAGCTGACGTCGCAGATCTTTGACCAAGCGCGCAAGCTGTGCTACCGCTCGTGGGTGCGTCCCTGCGTGGTGTATGGCGGCGCCGACATTGGCAGCCAGCTGCACCAGATAGAGCGCGGCTGCGATCTGCTGGTGGCAACTCCTGGACGTCTGTCTGATCTGATCGAGCGCGGGCGCATCAGCCTGCAGAATGTCCGGTACCTTGTGCTGGACGAGGCTGACCGCATGCTGGACATGGGCTTCGAGCCGCAGATCCGGCGCATTGTCGAGCAGGAGGACATGCCGGGCGTAGAGGGCCGCCAGACGCTGATGTTCTCGGCAACCTTTCCTCGCGAGATCCAGTATCTGGCTCGCGACTTCCTCAAGGACTACATCTTCTTGTCGGTGGGCCGTGTGGGCTCGACTAGCGAGAACATCACGCAGCAGATTGAGTTTGTCGACGACTACGACAAGCTGTCGATGCTGCTGGACATGATCAAGGTCACCAAGCCCGAAGGGCTGTCGCTGGTGTTTGTAGAGACCAAGCGCATGGCGGACCGCCTCTGCGACAATCTCCTGGACAACGGCATTGATGCGTCGGCAATCCATGGCGACCGGACGCAGCGTGAGCGCGAGCGTGCCTTGGAGCTTTTCCGCACCGGCCGCACGCCGGTGCTGGTTGCAACTGCGGTGGCTGCGCGTGGCCTGGACATTCCCAACGTCAGCCACGTAATCAACTTTGATCTCCCTACCGAGATCGACGAATACGTGCACCGCGTAGGCCGTACCGGACGTGCAGGCAACACTGGTCTGGCCACAAGCTTCTTCAACCGAAACAACATCAACATTGGAACCCCGCTTATAGAGCTGCTGCGGGAGGCCAAGCAGGAGGTTCCGGGCTGGCTGATCTCAATGATGCGCGAGCGCTCCAACTATGGCGGCCGCAGCCGCGGACGTGGCGGCTATGGCAGCTCGCGCCACAGCAATGTGCGTGACTACCGGTCGCAGTTTAACCACGGCAGCCGCGACGTGCGCAGCCATGGCGGCTCCAACGCCCATGGCGGCCGCTCTGGCAATGCGCGCGGCGGCAATGGCGGCGGCTTTGGCGGGCCCCCGGCGCTGGTCAACGAATCCAGCGACAGCTGGTTCTAGAGCGCGCTAGCGCTGCCGTGCACAGGCTGCCCTGGTGCCTTATCGGAACTGTCCGTCTATATCTCCTCCCGGGACGTTCCGCTGTAATATATTTAGCTCTCGCTTGCTTCATTTCTTCGCTTTAGCCCGGACGCGGAGAGTACCATTCGCTAGAAAGATCCGTCTAGGGCATTCGTTTTGTTAAGAGAGGGTGGCGCCGTTTTGGGCTGGCAAGTTTTGGACTCTGCGAGAGCCGCTCCTTTCTTTCCTTTTCTGCACCGTAAAATTTTTTATCGAGAGTAAATATATTGCCGTTTTTCCTAATTGAGCATGGCTTCATACTCGCAAATGTCCTATGCCCAGCGCGGCAAGCAGCATGCGCATCCTGTTGCTCGGGAGCTCTTTGCCATCATGGAGCGCAAGCGCAGCAACCTGTCTCTGGCCGCCGACGTGGCAACCAAGGCTGAGCTGCTAGCGCTGGCAGACAAAGTCGGCCCGTATATCTGCGTGCTCAAAACGCACATTGACGTGGTTTCTGACTTTGACGCCGATCTGGTTGCTCAGCTGCAAGCGCTGGCTTCCAAGCACGATTTTCTGATATTTGAAGACCGCAAATTTGCCGATATCGGCAACACAGTCAAGCTGCAGTATAGCGGAGGCATCTACCGCATCGCCGACTGGGCACATGTCACCAACTGCCATGTAATTCCTGGCGAGGGCATTATCCAGGGCCTGGCTGAGGTGGGCATGCCCAAGGGCCGTGGGCTGCTGCTTCTGGCAGAAATGTCCAGCAAAGGGATGCTAGCTACAGGCGCATACACAGATAAGAACATCGAGATGGCTGTGCGCAACGACTTTGTCATTGGGTTTATTGGATCGCGCCGATTCACCGAAGAGCGTGATCTGATCACGATGACGCCTGGCGTCGGGCTGCACGCGGCTGGCGACACGCTGGGCCAGCAGTATCGCACGCCAGAAATGATTATTACCGAAAACGGCTCGGATGTCATTATTGTTGGTCGGGGGATCTACGGTCCAGGCAAGGATCCTGCTACCGAGGCACAGCGCTATCGCGATGCTGGATGGGCAGCTTACGAAAAGCGTCTTTCTGTTTCCAATTAAATAATAATGTACTTGCCAGTGGCATTTCAAACGCTTTTTCTGGCGCTGCTGGCAGCCTTGGGCTGGGGCATGAATTTGCTGCTTCTGTCGCGTGTGGGAATTCAGACGCGGCCGATTCTGCAGCTGGCTGAGCTACCAACCACCACCAGCAGTGCGCAGCGGATCGATGCCGGGGTTTACGACATATTTCGATTAACTAGAGTTCTCGGCACAGTTGCGCTGCTGGGGTGGCTGCTGTCTGCACTGCTCTCTGACCAAAAAACGCAGACTGCAGTGACCTTGGCAACTTATATTGCGGTTATCCTGCTGCTAATCATGCCTCAGCGTACACTATGCCACACGGTGCGCATGCAGTTTCTTGGCCTGCTGGGCCGGATTGTAAAGCCCAGTCTGGAAGATCCGGTATGGCTGGCCGATATAGTGATGGCAGACATTCTAACAAGCTGTGCCCGCATGTTTGCCGACCTTGTCTTGGTTGCTTGCCAGTTTGGCAGATTTATCTGGCCTATCCGGCATGAGGCGCTGGAAGACCGTGGCGGTCTGCAGGCGCTGGCCCAGTTTGTTCGTCAGCGTCAAGCACAAAACGCATGCACCAGCGCAGGAATTCTGGGCGTTTTTCTGGTTTGTGCGCCATATGCGTTCCGGTTGCGACAATGCGTCAATGAGTATTTGAAGGCAGTTCCTGGAAGCAACGATGCTCGGCGACATCTGGCCAACGCGATAAAGTATGCGTCGTCGTTTCCGGTAATTGCCCTGTCAGCTACACAGCGCCAGGTGACTGTGGATGGAGTCATGGAGACAAAGTACTCGGACTGGGCGTTGCGTATGGCATTTGGTCTGTGGATAGCAGCAGTAGTATTCAACTCGCTGTACTCATTTTACTGGGATGTAGCTTTTGACTGGAATTTAGGCCACACCGCAAGCGGATGGAAGCTGTCGGACCTAATCACTGGCACTTCAGAAGAAAAACCACTGGTTTTGTCGCCAGCTGAAGCAATCGGCCAGGACACGCGTGTGATAGCATCTCAGCGCAGGTTTCCGTGCATGCTGCGTCCTCATTTGCGGTTTGGATCGCCACGGATATACTATGCTGCAATAGCACTGGACTTTTTACTTCGTATTGCCTGGACAATGAAGCTGAGCTCATATGTGCGGATTGATATGATGGCATATGGTGGATTCTGGCTAAATGTGCTGGAGATATATCGGCGCTGGCAGTGGACGTTTTTGCGCCTTGAAAAGGAGGCGGCGTCGTAAGACGTCACGGCAATTGTTGCGCATCCCTAAACGTCTGTGCGTGTGGACATCGGCGTTTCCTGACATCTGCAGCCTAGAAATTAGAACGGCATTCACCAACAATAAGAGTGCATTGACTCTTTACAGATGTTTTTGGCCAACCATATGTCGCATTTTACAACAATTTTTTTTTGTATTCGACCATTTTGATATTTTTTATTTGTACTTTTTCTTCTCTACATCATTTTTCTTTGCACTTGTAAGCATCCATATATCCTTTTTACTAAAAAAAATGACTAGTCGTAGAAACACCACAACGTGCGAGCTTGCAGATGAAAGCACCTGGCTTCTAGGCACCACCAGTGATAATGCCGTCTCCACACCGGTTGAGGCGCTAGACCCCAGCAGCACATATCCACGGGCTTATGAAGAGCTCGATTCGGTCGCAGCCAATGTAATTTTAAAACAAGAAGCACGCACAGTGGTCCGATCCAGCATTCCAGTGGTTCTAACATACACTTTGCAGTATAGCTTTAGCTTCTTTAGCCTCCTGGTGCTAGGCCATATAGGCGCCGACGAGCTTGCGGCTGCGGCACTGGCCAATATGGCACTGGTAGTCATTGTGTTCTCGCCCGGTATCGGGCTAGCGTCAGCTCTGGATACCTTTTGTTCTACGACATTTACAGCGTCAAGCGACAAGACTCTGGTAGGATTCCACTTGCAGCGTGGCTTGATAGCGGTGACATGCCATTTTATGGCCATTGTGCCAGTAATGTGGCATCTGGATACGGCGTTAGTCTGGCTCAAGCAAGACGCCTATGTATCCATGCTGTGCGGTCAGTATGTGCGGGTGCAGCTGCTTGGAGTGCTGCCATGGCTGTGTTTTGAGTGCATCAAGCGGTTCTTGCAAGCGCAGGGAATAATGCATGCCAGCACATACATTCTGCTAGCAGTGATGCCGGCACATCTTTTGAGCAACTACGTCCTGGTGTGGTCCAAGCTGGCTGGAGTTGGATTTATCGGCGCTGCAGTAGCCAATGTCCTTACAAACTGGTTTATTCTAGGAGGAATTCTACTATATACTTGGCGTAGCAACGCGCGGGAATCCTGGGGTGGATGGACTATTCATTCGTTGTGGGCAATGCCCCAGTATTTCCAGCTGGCTATACCAGCTACCATCATGATCTGTGCTGAATGGTGGATTCTAGACCTGCTGGCACTGGCAGCTAGCTATCTCGGCAGCACCACCCTGGCAGCCCAAAGCATTGTCATAAACACATGCTCGCTGACATACCAGGTCCCAGACGGGCTGAGCGTAGTTGTGTGCAATCATGTCGGCAACCTTATTGGACAAGCGCGAGCTCGCCGAGCACGGCTAACTGCATGGCTGGGCATAGCCATGGGTGCTGTAGTGGGCGTTGCAACACTGTGTGCAGCACTGGCAGTGGGCAGCTGGTGGGGCTACATCTACTCTGAAGACACACAGGTAGTAGCATGTGTGGCTACAATCATGCCCGCTTGTGCCCTTTTCCAGATGTTTGATGCCATCAACAGCGTTGGATCGGGAGTGCTTCGGAGCATCGAGCGGCAAAATGCCGGAGCCATGATCAACTTTCCAGCATATTATATTGTGGGGTTCCCGCTGGGTCTTTTTCTGACATACGGTATGCCGCATATGGGTGTGCTTGGGCTGTGGTTTGGAATTTGCGCAGGCGTAGCGCTGGCAGTGAGCCTGCAGCTGCTAATCTGTTTGAGAACCGACTGGCACAACGAAGTACGGCGCTGTATGGTTCGCGTATCTATGGACCGCTCTGTGCTTGAGCGCAGCCGCAAACCCGACGATAATAGCTCAGACAGCGACAGCGATATGGCCACTGAGCGCAGTAGTTTGAGCCGCTGATTTAATCCCAGCAACTCGCCAGTTACTGAGCAACACGTTTACGCTTTTTCGTAGTTTTCCTTCTGCTTCTTTTATATTTCAAATAGCAAGAAAGCGCGAGCATCTGAACCCAGCATTTGTTCATCTACCAATTCAACAGTACGTAGCTGAGTTTTGTAACAGATTGTGGTAAATTGGCAAGATGATTCTAAATTGACTCAAAGCATGTTCATAGAAAATGCGGCTGGATATTAAGCGCAAACTGTCGGTACAGACCGACCGTGTAAAGTCGATTGATATGCACCCGACAGAGCCATGGGTGCTGGCATCGCTGTATGACGGCAAGGCGTATATCTGGAACTACGAAACTCAAGCGCAGGTAAAGGCTTTTGAGGTGGGCGTTTCTCCGGTGCGTGCGGCGCGGTTTATAGCTCGTAAGAACTGGATCATTACCGGGTCGGATGACATGCAGCTGCGTGTGTACAACTACAATACGCTTGAACGCGTAGCAGCGTTTGACGCCCACCAGGATTACATCCGGTGTATTGCAGTGCACCCAACGCTACCATATGTGCTGACAGGCTCCGACGACATGTCAATTAAGCTGTGGGACTGGGAGAAAAACTGGAAGTGCGTGCAAATGTTTGAAGGCCACACATACTTTGTGATGGGCATTTCGATCAACCCCAAGGATACCAACAAGTTTGCTTCCGCCAGCTTGGATAACACAATCAAAGTTTGGAGCTTAGGGTCGCCAGTGCCTAACTTTACGATTGAGGGCCACTCAAAGGGCGTCAATGCAGTCGATTACTACCACGGCAGCGACAAGCCGTACCTGGTTAGTGGTGCCGATGACTTTTTGGGCAAAATTTGGGACTATCAAAACAACTCGTGCGTGCAGACTCTGGAGGGTCACACACAAAATGTAGTGGCGGTGGCATACCACCCTACTCTGCCCATTATCATCACTGGAAGTGAAGACGGTACGTGTCGGGTTTGGAACTCTAGCACTTACCGGCTCGAGTCAACCCTCAACTACGGAATGAATCGGGTATGGGCAATTGGGTACAGTCAGCACAGCAAAACAGTAGCACTGGGTCACGAAGACGGCGTGATGGTATTGTCGCTAGGACGTGATGATCCGGCAGTGAGCATGGATGCGACAGGCAGAATTATTTGGGCGCGGCACAACGAGATCCGCAGTGCCAATATCAAGGCCAGCATGGACGCAGGTCTTGCAGACGGCGAACGCATGTCGCTTGCAGTGAAGGATATGGGCAGCTGCGACATGTATCCGCATGGGCTGCGGCATAGCCCTAACGGTCGCTTCGTTGTGGTCTGCGGCGATGGCGAGTACATCATTTACACGGCGCTGGCATGGCGTAACAAGTCGTTTGGCTCGGGCCAGGAGGTGGTATGGGCACAAAACTCAAATGAGTACGCAGTTCGGGAATCGGAATCGAGCATCCATCTGTTCCGCAACTTTAAAGAGCGCCCGCATGCGCCATCGTCGGCACTGGCAAATCTAGGATACGCAGCCCAAGAGATATTTGGTGGCAGCCTATTGGGCGTGCGCAGCTCTAGCGGGACACTGACACTGTATGACTGGGAGTCTGAGCTGATTGTGCGGCGGATTGATGTTGAAGCACGTGCAGTGCACTGGAACGAGGGCGGTGAGCTGTTTGCCGTGACTACAGACGACTCCTTTTTTGTGCTGCGGTTTAACCGCGATGCATTCCAAGCACACGTGCAACAGACAGGTGGGCAGACAGGCGATGAGGGCATCGAGGAGGCTATCGACTTTGTGGCGGAGATTCAAGAGTCTGTAAAGTCTGGATGCTGGATCGGCGACTGCTTTATCTACACAAACACTGCCAACCGCCTGAACTATATGGTCGGAGACCAGGTATTCACGATCTCACACTTCGACACATCGATGATTGTGTTGGGGTATGTGGCAAGAGACAATCGCGTGTATCTGGCCGACAAGGACGTCAATGTGGTCAGTTATGTGTTGCCGCTACCAGTTATCGAGTATCAAACGGCCGTTTTGCGCGGTGACCTGGATACAGCGCATGAATTGCTGCCATCCGTGCCAGAAAGCCAGCGACACAAGATTGCTCAGTTTTTGGAAGCCGAAGGAATGCACGAGCTGGCACTTGAAGTCACCACAGACCCTGAGCAGCGGTTTGATTTGGCGGTCCAGCTTAATAAGCTCGATATTGCCTGTGAGCTGGCCGAGAAGAGCAACGCTGAGGCCAAATGGCGTATTGTTGGCGACAGCGCCCTGCGTGTGTGGAACTTTGAAATGGCCGAGCGCTGCATGAAGAAGGCGCGCGATCTGAGTGGTTTGCTGCTTTTGTACAGCTCATCAGGGAACGCAGCCGGCATGACAGACCTGGCGCAAATGGCCGAAGAGGCCGGAATCAACAACATTGCATTCACCTGTTATCAGTTGCTGCAGCAGAATGAAAAGTGCCTCGACTTGCTACTGCGCATTGGCCGCATTCCTGAAGCAGCACTGTTTGCACGCGCGCACGTGCCGGCTCGTGTGGATGAGGTCGTGGCAGCGTGGAAGGCGCAGCTGAACGAGGTGGGCAAGAGCAAGGCAGCCGAGGCCATTGCCTCTCCTGTTGATCACGCAGAGTTGTTTCCTGGCTTTGAGCAGGCAGTAGCTGCGGCTGCCAACCGTCCGGAGCCCTTGCCTGCCAGCGCTTACATGCAGTTCAAGACAGGCGAGCTGCAGGCTACTACGGCTTCGCCAGTACCAAACGGCAATGCCAGCGCCAGCGAAACAAAAGCTGCTGCTGCCGTCCCAAATGGCAGTGTTGATGAGGCAGATGTCGATGCCAATGCTACAGTGCCAGCAGCACCAGAAGACGCAGCTCTTGCGGACGAAAGCGATGATTTCCACGAAGCAGAGTAGAGTATCGCTACTAATTTTTGCTCTTTTTTTTTGATCCTATAAGGAAAAAATCCAGGAATTCCGCCGAATTATTTTCCGTTGGGCAAGCTGATAAGAAAAAAGGCCTTATCGCTTGCCGCTGTCACTTTTCTGCTTTATTTGAAATTACTCTGAGCTTGCATTGTTCAATTTATAAATATGCTTCGGTCGTTTGCTCGCCAGTCTGCTATCAAGCAGGTACGTATACTCCCCTCAGCAAGCTCTGTTATGCTGTCTTCCTTACCAGGATAAAGCCGATGCTAAAAATGAAGGTTGAATATAGGTTGCTGCCCGTCTGTCGGCACGCTCCATGAGCACTGTTGTTGAGGTAAGTCTGCTGCAAATACACAAATGCAAAGAGCTTCCGCGCAGCCATTGCCTGATTTGATCGGAGTTTTGTGTAGGATTCGGTTGGACCCAAGTGCTACGGTGGCACATACACAGTGACGCTGATTCCCGGTGACGGTATTGGACAGGAAACGGCAGCTGCAGTGAAGACGGTGTTTGGTGCGGCCAAAGTGCCGGTGGAGTTTGAGCAGTACGACCTGTCTGGCTTCACGCCGGAAAACGACAGCCTGATGCAGGAGGCGCTGGCCAGCTTGCGGCGGAACAAGGTCGGGCTCAAGGGCATCTTGTATACGCCGATCCGCCAGGGCCACAGCTCGTTCAACGTGGCCATGCGCAAGGAGCTGGACATCTACGCATCGGTAGCGCACTGCAAGAACGTTCCGGGCGTGGAGGCACGCCACAAGGATGTGGATTTTGTGATTATCCGCGAGAACACGGAGGGCGAGTACTCGGGGCTGGAGCACCAGTCGTTCCCGGGCGTGGTGGAGTCGCTCAAGATCATCACGCGTCCCAAGACGGAGCGCATTGCGCGCTATGCGTTTGACTATGCGCTGCGCAATGGCCGCAAGAAGGTGACGATTGTGCACAAGGCCAACATTATGAAGCTTGCCGACGGCCTGTTCCTCAACACGTGCCGCGCAATTGCCAAAGAGTACCCCAGCATCCAGTACAACGACATGATTGTCGACAACACGGCGATGCAGCTTGTCAGCAAGCCCCAGCAGTTCGACGTCATGGTTATGCCCAACCTGTATGGCAGCATCGTCAGCAACATCGGCGCTGGGCTGATCGGCGGCCCCGGCATTGTGCCTGGTGCCAACTACGGCCGCGAGTTTGCCATCTTTGAGCCTGGATCGCGCCATGTGGCCAAGGACATTCAGGGCCGCAACACGGCCAATCCGTCGTCGCTGATTCTGTCGTCAGTGATGATGCTCCGCCACCTGCAGCTGAACCAGTACGCCGATCGCATCGAGCGCGCCGTGGACAAGACGCTGAGCTCGGAAAGCATCAGAACTCCTGATCTTGGCGGTTCGCACTCCACCACCGACTTCACTGAGGCGGTGGTTCGCAATCTCTAAGACGTTTATTTATATTCAAAGTCACCTATTTGTAACCTCTATCATATCGGCCAAGGGATTGCTCCCAGCAAAAAAGTATGAACTTAGCTTGCAGATGCAGAAAAGGAGGGAGAGACTGTGGACATGCGTATGTGCATTAGCAACATATCGGGTAGCAGTCTGGCGGTCCAGCAAGACCAGAGAGAGAAACAGGGATTTGCGGATGTTTTGAAAAAAAACGGCGGTCGATCATTGCCAAAGACACGCTTAAATTGCCCAGGAAGAAGCTGAGCCAGGCCGTCTTGGGCCCATCCACAAAGCGCAGCTTGTGTTTCTACGGAGAGACTTGTAAAGCTGAGCTTGTTTTGTTCTTCGTGGCAGAAAGGTAGTCTCCCTTTTTGACGCAAAAGCAGCTTGCCAGACGCAGCGCAATTTTGGCTGATAGCGGTTTGGCCATCTTTTTCCTCTTCCTCAGCCGATTATGCAGCCGCTCTTTTCAAGCCCTCTCTTTTTCTTTTTCTGCTAATAGTATTTATTGTACGCGCATTTTTTTCTACTTTCCAAGAGGAGTTTACTTTTATTCTTTTAAGACCAGACCGAATTCATACTTGCCAGCATATACACGCCTGGCCTAACAATACTTTTGTTTATACGCGTACAAGTGCCGGTCACTTTCCTTTTTTTCTTCCACCGTTTGCCATACACACATACAGCGTAAGTTCATGGGCAATCTGCATTAGCTGTAGCAGGTTTTGTTTGTTTGCTAACTGTATTGAAAGTAGTAGCTGTACAGACAACATATGGTGATGGCGAGCAGTGACATAGCATGCAGCGACGGAGCAACCGCAGACGGCGAAGTCGACATCATTCTGCTGATGCAGGAGCGTGATGCGTACAAGCAGGAAACAGAAAAGCTCCGCAAAATCATCGAGCGACAGCGGTTTATTATAAAAAGTCTGCAGGACCAGATATCACGAAAGCCAGGCAGCTCTGCAGCCACCACGCCATCAATCCGCAATTCGGACCTATCGCCAGAGCCGGCACAACCATTGCAGACAGGTGGTGCCAACTCTCTGGGCCTTTCGGCGCTAGATATTAGTTCGCTGCCCCAAGCTGCTCCAGGTGCTCGCAAAGTGTCGCAGAACTCGGGCTCAGGCAGCCCACAGGCGGCAGTAGCAAGTGGCAACGCACGGCCATGGGCAAAAAGCACTCGTCTGAGCGAGATATATGCTGACTACACGGCACGGCACAACAGCACCACGCCCATGTTTAAAAGCAACAACGGGTCGCAAGGTAGCTCGTTTGTGGATAGTCTCAAGGCCAGCGTTCGGGCAGCCGAGTTGCCGGACGAGTTGACAGCACAAAACCTGCAGCCACAGCAAGTTAATGTAGGCATTGGTGGCCCAGCCTTGCAGACAAGAAACGCCGGACCCAAGCCCGAGGATCCGGCGTACTCTGACAGCAGCCGGGCTGAACCTGAAACGCAGATGCTTCGGCTAGCAAGTATGGATGTCAGCGGCAACAACTACGACGCAGGCGCTGGCCAGCAGCGTGCAGTTGCTACGGCAAATGGTGGGGACTTTAGCTCAGAGCCGGAAAGGAATGTAGTCAGTCTGACAAGCCACAGCACAACAGAGCACCTTGTGCTTTGTCCAATGCCCTTAGGTGAAGCTGAGGATAGTCCGTCGCTGCCAGCTGAGAATGGCAACGGGTTAGCCGGTGATAATGCACATTGGGCCGAGCAGCGTATTGAAGACTACGAGTATGGTGTGGCGGAGCAGAAGCCCGTGGTAGTTGAGCAGCAGCAGCAGCAGCAGCAGCAGCAGCGGCGGCCATCTGAGCAGAGTCTTGCAGCCAGCAGCACATCTGGCAGCAACCGTGGCGTGAGGTGGGATGTGGGTGTAGCGCCGTCGCCGCGGGAAGCAGCGAGTCCGCAGGAGAGCAACGGGGCATTTGAGCGCAGCCACAGCGCAGCGTCGTTTAATCTATTCGACCGCAACAGCGGCAGTAACCAGACTGGCGGCCCAGAAGACCAGCCGCCCGGACCACCGCTGACGTCACTGCAAAACATTGAGGTGCAGATCAAGGACTCACGGGTAAAGATCGACGAGCGGGGCAAGGAGGTCAATGTGTACATGGTGGACGTAGTGTGGCGGCGTGCAGTGAATGGAATGTCGCTGCAGGAGATGCTGGCGGAGCCGGCGGCAGAGGGGACAGTGCTGTGGACTGTGGAGAAGCGGTACTCGGACTTTCTGGCGCTGAACACGCAGCTGCGCCATGTAATCCACCGGGAGGGGCTGGTGGACAAGCTGGAGCGGCTGCCAGAGAAGGACATATTCCGGCCGAACGCCCCGACAAAGAACGACAAGCGCAAGCAGTGGTTTGAGCGGTATCTGCACAAGGCGCTGGAGCTGGGGATCCGCGACAAGCGGTGCATTTTAGAGTTTCTGTCGACCGATTTGGCGCAGGGTCCAGAGGCAAAAATGCCGATTCTGCTGGGACATAAAGAGGGCTTTTTGGTGAAAAAGGGCAAGAACTTTGGAGGATGGAAACGGCGGTACTACGTGTGCAAGTCAGACCGGCCGGTGCTGGAGTACTCGGAGCATCCGGGTGGGCCGGTGCTGGGCGTGGTCAGCTTGGCTGGGGCGGTGGTGAAGACAGGCAAAGCGCGCACTGACGAGGGCAAAGGGGACATGTTCCGGCATGCATTTTTGATTGAGGAGCGGGCCCGGCGCAAGGGGCGTGAGCCGATTGCCCACCCGCTGTGGGCCGACTCGGACCGCGAGCGCGACGAGTGGGTGATGGCGCTGCGCTACGTGATTGTGCGGGAAGCTGAAGGCGCGGAGCGTGCCGCACGCGAGGTGACCAAGCTGGTCAAGCACGCGCGCAGCCGCGACGCGCGCCCGCTGATGATCCACCAGCTGCACACATCGATTACGCACGAAATGGGCGCACGGCGATCGGCCGAGCACGCGCGGCGCGAGGCGAACGCGCCGAAAGGCACATCGCCACTCAGTCGCCAGATGTGGCCGGCCACGGCATCGCTGGACAACATGGCACGGATCACAGGAGATATTGAAGATGATACCGATCCTGTAACTGAGAAGCTGTACAGCTCACTGCGCAGTAAGGACCGCCCGCGGTCAGTGTCGCTGCCTCCGCACGAGATGGAGGCAGCAGCATCGGGTGCAGGCGAGTTCGCTGCCGAAGCTCCGTCCGACGGTGCATCGGCGGTGTCGACGATCGAGTCCAGCCTGTACTCGTCGTGCGACGCCGGCGCGCAGCACGCGGGACGGTCGATGCGGTCTATGGACGACGGCAATTCGTACGGCAGCGTGCCGGCTTCGCCAGTGCGGGCGGGCAACAGCGTAGATTCGCCGCTGGCAGGCTTGTATACGCCAGCGGGCGACGGCGACTCTGGCAAGCGGTTTACGCGCAACTCGACTGGGCGCATTGTGCACGAGGAAGAGCCCACGCCGGCACTGCCTGCAGTGACGCCGCACGTTACTGACGACATCCTGGGTGTGGGACGCAGCGGTAGCCGGCAAGACCGGGCAGCTCCCACGCGTTCGCGCGAAGACAAAAAGCGCGGGCGGATCACATTTATGTGGGGCAAGCGGCGGGCAGCGGACGGCAGCACGGTGCCGACGGAGCCGCTTCCAGGAGACGCGGCGCCGCGGCGACTGCGACGTGGATCCGTGGGAGCCGAGGCGCGGGGGCCAGTGTTTGAGCAGTCGTTGGAGCGTGCAGTGCAGATGACGCGCGTGCGCGAAAACTACCAGCTGCCAGCAGTGGTGTATCGCTGCATCGAGTATCTGGACACCAAGAAGGCGTGGCTGGAAGAGGGCATCTACCGCCAGTCGGGCAGCACTTCCGCTCTGCAGATGCTGCGCAGGGAATTCGACTCGTGCCGTGACGTTAACTTGCTGCGCCTGTCAAAGCCGCCAGACGTGCATGTGGTGGCCAGCCTGCTCAAGGCCTACCTGCGCGATCTGCCCGAGAACATACTGACTGCGCACCTGTGCCTGGACTTCCAGCGCGTTGTGGATCTGGTGGACCGCCGCGACCGCGTGTGTGAGCTGGGCCGCCTGGTCTCGGAGCTGCCTCTGCCCAACTACACGCTGCTGCGTGCCCTGTCGGCCCACTTGATCCGCATTGTCCAGCACGCAGAAACCAACCGCATGACTCTGCGCAACATTGGCATTGTTTTCTCGCCCTCCCTGGGCATCCCTGTCGGCGTCATCAGCCTGCTGATGGTTGAATTTGACTACATCTTTTGGGTAAACGACTCTGGCGTCCCCGAGCCGCGCCGCCTTGCACCCACCGCTGCTGCTCGTAGCAACCGCAACAGCATCCAGTACAAGAAGGCTGCTCCACGCGAGCTCATTTCTCAGGAGGCTGCGATTGCCATTCCTGCCGCCATTGCCGAGTCTGCCCTTGCTGACGACGATGACGACGACATAATTAGCACCAGCGACGACCCCATGATGCAACTCAACCGCTATGCCAGCAGCTCTCATCTGCGCTCTCATGATCATCCCCGCTTTTAGCCTCCTGGTCACGTGCAATGTCCCCTGACTATCTCTGCCAGTCTCTGTGGCTATTTGGGCCACGGTCTGCCTAGGCAACTAGTCTTGATCCCTTTTTTTTATTTTTTGCGCTGAGCGGTGATGCTGGACATTGCAGCCACAACACCTTATTTCCGCTTCAAGCGAGGCAAGCTGACTCTGCTGCTGGAGACGTGCGCAAAAGACAAAATATCTGCTGTCAAACAGATGCTAGTGCATGCGCTGCTGGCTCAGGGCGATGACGATGCCTTTGCCGACGTATCCGTAGACACGATTCGTCTGTATGTTCAGCAGCAGGAGCAGTTTTGCCAGTTGGAGAATAGCAGCAAAGTCAGCCAGTGCCCGGTTGCCGACGGCGAGACCATCTACTTTGTTTTGCAGCGGGACAATGGGACATGGGAGGCTCCGCATGCTGCTGACTACGACGCTGATGCTCAGGACATGGAAATTGTCTAGAGATTCCTCATTTATTTATTGCCTCTATCCAACTGTGTGTTCATACGCTAGCTTTCTCTTTCTCTTTCTCTTTCTTTTTCTTTTTCTTTTTCTTTTTATATATCAACCGTTGCTATTATCGCTATCAAATGGGGTTTATTTGCGATGGATGCAGATAATAGTGCAAACCGAAACGCTATGGCGCTAAGAATATTAGAAGAACGCAGCGGCTGCTACAGCGAGCAATGCGCTTGAGAAGACGCTTGCAGTCAGTAAATTGCCTGACGACGAATTGGTGGTTGTGGGTTCGTCATCCATGCTTTCCATGCTGCGCTCGTTCATGCCGGCTGCACTTGCCGGCTCGCCGCCCAGGACATACCCGATGATGTTGGCACATGCGATGCGGTCGCCCTTAGAGTTGTGGATGACAATTGAGTGGTCCAAGATGGTGTGTTCGCCTCCAAAGTCAAGCGTTGAAACGTTGAAGTTTCCTACAAAAGTGCCGTCGCTTCCGGCAAGAATTGGCCCCAGCTGGCCAGACAAGTCGCCCAGCTCGCATGTCTTTATGGCGTCGTCAGCAGAACACTTGTAATTGTCGCCAGCAGCCTTCTTGATGCCGTGAGGGTCGAGATGGCCACCCGTGGCCGTGCAGTTGCCGTCGCTGGGGACGAGATCTGTGTGAATATGGAATGGGTAGCTGGCTCCCGCCTCCAGCCCACTGACGCTGATTCCTAGCTCCAGGCCATCGCCGCCAATAGTCCGGATAAAGCGGAACATGGCAGAAGCATTCGAGCTTTGTGGCTCGGCAATGGCTATCACTACATCCGCTGCGCTAGCTGACCGCGCAGCAAGCAGCTGTGATGAGCCGGCACTGGCCAGAGCGATGGTAGCAGCAGCGAGCTTTACAAGTTTGCTAAACATGGCTGAAGAGATGTTGGTTGATTATAGCCGCAAAGTAGGATGAATATGATACACTTGTAAATGCCGTTTCAAATATGCAAAGAAAAATGTATTTAGGTCGAAAAAAGGACTGCCCGGCTGGATTTTATACATGTGTGGCAACTAGGCGAGAGATTAAAAGAGACAGGCTTAAAAAGAAATTATAAAGCAGCTGAAATGGCGCTTAGTACTTGTATGGTTGCCAAAGCGCCCTTTTTTCTTTTGTGGATGTTTCGCTGTCTTTGGCGATAAGCCCTTTCCCCCTTCTGTCGGCCTGCCTTTGCTCTTTCTAGAGCTCTAATTTTGGGATATATGTGCTGCTTTTCCTTTTTTTTTCTTCCGTGACATGGAATGGCAATACCATATAAACTCTAAATTTCTGTCCTGAAATAGTGCCAGAAAATCAAAGCCAGAAAGGCAGCTGCAAAATGCCAAGGTACATTTTAGACGACCAGCGGCATAGGATTTATTTATAGCAGAACACCATTTTGCAATGTCTATTTATGGCTGTACATGGCAGCTACTGGTATCCTTCGCTGCTGACACCATCCACTGATTAAACTGCATGCACAGCTTCAAGCCATACATACTGCAACTGTTTCTTTGCCAAATTGCGCAGGGCTTCCGGAACCAATATACGCACAGAATCTGACGATTCCCGGAACACTCTGAAAAAAAGGGGGAGGGCAGCACGCCAGATCATATGCTTTGGATTGTATTAGTGCAATGACGAAAAATGTGGCTATCTGTGGCGACAGATGCCTTTGCATACCATTGTTATATCCCCGAGATTGTCTGTGCTTGCAACCTGGTTTCTGTCAAAACATCTAGGGATGTTGCCTGCTCTGATGTTACCAATTGAACTTTTCTTCTTCTTCATTGCCGATACTTGCTAGTTATATTGCTTGGTCATGAATGCAGCAGAAGTAGTAAAAATAAGCGGTACTGGCGCTGGAACAGGGACTCGGGCAGCCACCGACATTGCCAAGGAGTCGGGGCTGGCTGAGGCAGGAGGCTACCCACTTGTCAGCAACTGGAATGACCCTAGGTACATTGGACATGGTGTTGGACACCGCGATCCAAAGACCGGTGAGCCTGTGCCTTCCCATATACATCTAGCGACTGATGGCGAGACGAACCCACAGAACTATATCAACACGGTTGCTGTCGAAGAAGATCCGGAAGCTGAACGCCAGCTTGCGCGCGATGCATTCACAGACAAATATGGAAACAAGCGTGCCAGCTTGTATAGGGCAAATGTGTACCAGGTTCTGGGCAAGCTAGAGACGCTGGTTGGCAGCAGGCAGGCAGGCGAGAAGCACACCGAGCGTGCCAGGCTGGAGCATGCGGCATACAACGTGGACCACAACGACATTCATTTCCGCTAGATAGCACCAGATACTAGATATGTGTTTAAAGAAATAAACTGACACAGAGTGCAAGAGATTATGTAGTTACTGCTATCTAAACACGGTGACGACAAAACTAAGCCTTCAAGCCTACAAACTTGCGCTTCTTGACCTGAGAATCCAGGATTTTCTGGATGGCCTCGTCATCAAAGAACTCGGCAGTGGCATTAGCCTCCCAGTCAGCCTTGAGAGAGGCGAGAGCAGCCAGATTGTAGCCGATCTGATCACGCTGCGATGCAAGGCCGGCACGCAGGGCATGACGAATAGAGGCAAGCTTGCTACGCATGGAGCGCGTGGCAACAATTTGGTTCTGATGAGACTTGAGCAGGAAGAACAGAATGCGGCAGGTCAAGGGCGTGTTCCACTCGCGGCGCGCCCACACATCAATGTATTCGAGAAGCGACAGCACGCGGCTAAACGACAGCACCAGCAGCGCATCGTCTAGATCGGCAGCACGCACGCGCTCGACAGTGCGCAAGACGTAGGCCTCGGGGCTGAGCTTCTCAAAGGCCAAGATGGGGTTGGGATCGGGAAGCGGTGGGTTCAGATGCGGCATACGGCGCATCTGCTCGGCGTGCTCGGCCAGCTTGCGACGCTCGCCATCAGCCAGATCCAGGGCCTCGGCAATGCGCTCACCAGCCATGAGAGTCTCAGCAGTGGCCTTGCCGGCGCGCTGGGCCTCGTCAACGTCGTTGGGGGTGTCGGCAGCCTCTTCGAGACCGCGGTCCAGCAGCTCGTCAAGCTCGCGCTCACGTTCTTCCTCGAGGAACAGGGGCTCCTCGGTCTTGTCCCACACGCGGATGGAACGATCCTGGCCGGAAGCAACAACGAAGTTGCCGTAGTGGGCAACGGCCAGAGCCCACACGTCGCCATGAAAGCCGTGGAGCTTCTGGATGCGCTGGAACTTGTCGCCGTCCCACTGGATGACGCAGCGGTCCTTGCCGGCAGAGAAAAAGTAGTGGGTGCCCCACACAAAGCGTACGGCGGTGACGGGCTCCTGGTGGGCCAGCAGCGAGCGGTGGCAGTCGCCAAAGTCCAGGCCCCACAGCTTCACGCTCTTGTCCGCAGACGCCGTCACCAGCAGCGTCGAGTCCGACGCAATGTCCAGTGATACCACCGGCAGCTTGTGCCCGTACAGTGACAGAAAGAACTTGAGCGTGTCCGCATAGAACACTTTCACTGTGCAGTCCAGCAGCGCCACTGCCAGAAGCCGCCCGTCTGCCGACACGCGCAGCGCCAGCACCTCGTCGGCCATCTGCAGCGTGCGCGTGTGCTCCAGCGTCAGGCGCCGCCGCCCTGCATCGGCGTCGCGCACCAGCTGCAGGTCCCAGAACTTCACTGTCTTGTCGGCGCCGCCCGTGATAATGCTCTTCTTGTCCGGGTGCACGTCGATCGCCCAGCATGCGGCGCCGCCGTGCGCATCCAGGGTCTCCACGCACGTGGCTGCCGGGATGTCAAACACCTGCAGCGTGCCGCGCTTCGTGCCCACCACCACTGTCTGGTCGCCGGGCAGAAACGCCACGCACAACGCCGTGCCGCACTCCAGGGTCCGCACACACGCCCCTGTCCGTGCGTTCCAGATGCGCAGCGACCCGTCTGCTGCCGATGCCACTAGCTCACTGTCGGAGCTCAGCGCCAACGCCCGCGGCTCCGATCGGTGCCCCGGCATCTCTACGCAGCTCTGTAGCGACGGCTCCGGCAGATTCGCCTGCTTTGTGGTCTTGCCCTCTGGCGGCACTGGAACTGTCCACACGTGAATCGTGTTGTTGTTCTGCCCAATCAGCACCCGCAGGCTGCCGCGCCGCGCCAGTGCTGCACTGTCTGTCTCGCTCGGATCAAAATCCACGGACGCGGCCTTCGCGCTGGTGCGTATCAGCTTGAACGACACCAGCTCGTCTGCCGCTGTTATCTCCACTGCGCCTGCCACGGCTTCGTCATCGCTGCCCTTCTTGTTCTTCTCGCGATTACGCCGCTGCCGCCGCTCCAGCTTCTTTTTGATCTCCGCATGCGTCCGCACCCGGAATATCTCTGCCGTCCGGTCTGCACCCAGACACACCACGTACTTGCCAGTCCCATGGAACGCCACTGTCACCACGCGGCTGCTGCCTGCTCGCCGCACCGTGCCATACTCGCGGATCGCATCCCAGTTCTGCTCTGCTGTGCTGTCTGCGGCTGTCGCCTCCAACTTTTCTGTGTCTATTGTCCACACGTGCAAGTCTGCGTCTGATGTGCCTGTCACCAGCAGCCGCCTATCCGGGCTGACTGCAAGCGCCCACACCTCGCTACGATGCGTTACTAGCGTCTGCACGCAGTGTTGTGCGCGCAGGTCCCACAGTTTGACCAGCGTGTCTTTGCTGCTGGTCACAATATGTCCCGACGCACTGGCATTGAGCGCTGTGTCGGCTGATTGCGCACTGGCCAGAAACGCAATGCCTGTGATCTCATCCTTGTGTCCGCGCAGCCGGTACAGCCCCACTTCTCCAACCACGTCCCACAGCACAATGTCGGTATCGCGGGCTCCAGATGCCAGCACTGTACCACTGCTGTCAAACTGCAGCGCCGATATGCCGCCCCGGTGCCCGTTCAGCACCACATTCACTGCATTGTTCGTCAGATCAAATAGCCGGATCGATCCGTCTGTATATCCCACCGCGTAATCCTTGCCGTTGGGACTGCGTGCAATGCATGTCACCTCTGCCGTGTTGTCCCTGTCGCTCCATCGCGCCACTTGCGTGCCCTTTTTGATATCCCACACAATCACGCTTTCAAGCGCTGGTGTTATCGACAGCCGTCCACTGTGGTCAAACACTGCGTTGCCTGTCGGGCTAGCTATAACTCCAAACGTGCTATGTGCCTCGTAACGCAAGTATGTTTTCACCATTCTATATATGCCCACACCAAGGAAAAAAGAAGTGGAAAGAAACAGATGAAAAAAAAAAAATTGCTTAATCATGCTAAATTTACAAAAAATTATAATTCCCGATCAGTGGTGGATCGGTGCTGGAACAGCCGGTTGCTGCAATGAGTTAGGGATGTCGATGCAGCTTTGGGCAGCAGATGCTGCTGTAGCCCCATGCACTGAACTGGAATCCGAATGTTTGGAAGCTGGCTTGCTGTTTGCTATGGACTGCTTGCATAGCGGACATGTCTGGTTGATGTGCAGCCACTCGTCAACGCACGCCTGGTGCATATGGTGCTGGCATGCCAGCAGACGCAGCACATCCCCCTCTTCGTAGTCGCACAGGCATATTGCACACATGCAGTCCTCTGGATCGCGCGGGGTGAACCCAGCCAGCGGCTTTTCTAGCTGCTTTCTGTACATTTCTTCTTCGGCCTCCCGCTGCCGCTTGCTGCGGGTCAGCCGGTGTGCAATCCGCGCAAACGGATTGAGGATTTGGATCCGTGACAGTCCGTGTCGCCGCTGCCGCCGCTCGCTGGTTCCTTCATGAAGGGATGCGCTCGACTGCAGTGCTTCGGGGTGTATTCCAAGTGAATCGGTGCTTTGGCGGCGTGTCGAGTGTCTGTCCCCGTGCAGCGACGGCGGTGAAGAAAGTGATATGGTGTGTGCAGGCATGTGGTTGCTGGTGTATCGAACCAGCGGGATCTGGGCAATCTGCCCTGGCCCAGCGCCCTTTTCCTTGCGATAGCGCATTCTGAACTGTGGCGAAAATATGAAAAGTAACCCAAGTGCTGAAAACAGAAGAAGAAATCCCACTACGGGCGTGCACACATAGACGTACCCCAAAATTATATATACGAGCGACGTGTAGTACAGCAGCGGCGCGGCAGTTTGCGCATTTTTGTCGCCAAGCACCCAATTATTGCCAATTATGAATATCACCACCGTGCTCAGCTGTAATAAACGGCGCAATCTACAAGGCAGCATTGCAAATGTTACAGGGGTTGGAAGCAGATACGTCCCCAAAGGATATTTAGCGCTTTGTGAATCAGAAAGGGTCTAGGGGGTTTATTTAGCGCGCTATCCGCTGCTGTTTCGATAAGGTGCACCTTCCAATGGCGTGCGCTTGCAGGGCGCGTGCGCATAGGGAATATAAGCAATCCCATCTCTGCCCAGCACCGAGCCAGCGACGTTACTCATAATACACGACGGCACCAGCGGTTTTGCCAAAAATCGCCGCTATTGCCGCCGAGCTTGAAGTGTTGGGGATGATAATTCCCCCCCCCCAAGAGTTGAACATTCCGGCTGTCGCAAAAAGGCGCAGCAATGATGCAAAGCAATGGATCTTCACTCACCTTCGGTGCCATGCTGCAAATGTCGCGTCACCGGTAGCAATACGGTGTGGCCACAGCCTGTGGCCGATAAAGAGCGGATAATATAGAAACAGCCGAACGACATGGAGAATAACAAACACGCGCAGTGGCTGGTCGGGCTTTTCGTGTCTGCTCAGTATCAGGATAATAACACCAGCCACAATCTACAGTAGAGGGAAAATAGTGCTGCGGACTTTGTGCCAAGACAGGATTTCAATTTTACAAGCTTACCTGAGCAAATGCGGCTATCGTCATAACTATCAGGTACAGCCGGGAAGATCCTGAAATGCGCATTAGCCCATCACGTAATGTCTGCCAGTAGCTTTGTCTGCCGCGTTCGGCTGGGCGTACCAACGAGTGCATGCTCTGGTTTGCTTCTGCCGCGTGCAAGCTGTGTGCAGCGCTGGTGATTTGTCTGGCAGCCTCTACAGACAGTCTAGTCTCCTGGATCTCATGGCTGTCTATATCCACATATGAAGCGGCAGTTTCAAACGACCTGGCTGAGGCACTCGTTCTGCTATTACTATGAATACTACCCAGCTGCGATGGTCTGGTTTCCTTTACTGTCGGAGAGTTTGCGTGCTGCAAAGCAATGTCGGAGCTTGAACCCAGGCTCTTTCTGGACCCAGTTGCCTCGTTGCGGGTCATTTGCACAAGACAGTGAAAAAAAAGCAATACAAATATAAAATGGAAAAGAAAAGCCACGTCAATTCTGTAAGAAATCAAGACTTTAGTTCCAAACAGAATGTTGCAGTGCTTGAGAAAACAACAATATTGAGTAAGCAGAGAGCTCTCAAAATTTACACAGCTTGGCATTGCCATTCGCATCCACAGAGAGCATAACATGGCCACGTGTTGAACATCAAAGATGCATTAATACGGCTAACAAGGGAACTCGCCATCCACATGAACATCCCGCCTTTTTCGTTGGCTAGTGGCACATTGGCTTGAACCCTAATTCCTGGATAAATAATATCCCCACGCACAGCAGAAATAATGATAAGCATTTAATGCAAACCGTGGGTAACAGTGCCCTGTCTTGGACTATTGCGGCTAAGGTGTAGTTGTGCGCAGTAATTGTGTGAGGAGGGTGGTTTGACTATGGATGTAAACAGTAACTACTTTAAGGTGTGGAGGTAGATGCTTGGGAACGCCCTCTCCATCTAAAACAGCGCGTTCAGGCGCCAATGTCTTAAATAGCTAGGCCTTGGCACCTGCGTTTGTATACTAGAGGCAAATTACGCTATTTTTGTTATATTATCAGCACTATTTGCTCCTCCTTTTCCTTGTACGTATCATAGACTGGTTGCAAGCAAAGTGGGACACAAAATGCCCAGTATAAGCAGTGCTGACGATAAACACACGCCATCGCACCCGTTCACGATGGCGGACGTCGAGGTAATGCGCGCCATGCGTATTCGTCTAACGCACCGAAAGTACCGCCTTATGCTGGCAACACAGGTTATTCTGTCGTTGCTAGTAGCGTTCTGGCTAGTGTACATTGTTGCATCATGCACGTTGTCTACATGTGCACGTTTGAGGTGGATGAACGACTGGATCATCCTAGTCAGCCTTCTGTTTGCCATCGTCAACATTGCTGGCATTGTGGTGACAGTCAAGCGGTATCGGACCGTTCTGCGCTTCTTACGTGACCCTGCCACGCACCCAGACCTCATTATCAACAGCGAGTCCATGTCCTGCGACACACTGCACACTGCTCGTACACAAAAGAAGACATTGTCTTTGTAATCTGATCACATAATTTTTCTTTGTCTTTGAGCTAAATCATTTTTTTTTTCTTTTTTGTAATTAGTGCCAAATTGAAGCCTTTGCACTTTCCGATCAAGCATGAGCAATCAGCCGTTTGGACGTGGTGGTGGACGTGGACGTGGGCGCGGACGTGGGCGCGGGCAGGGTGGTGGAACTCAATGGAATAGCAGTCCGGTCTTTTCGCGACTGGGAACCGCCAGCAGTCAGGGCGCTGGCTCAAATGGCGGCTTCAATTCACCTGCCGGCAGCGTACCGTTTGGCGGAGCTAGCATGGTTGGTCAGAGCAGCGGGCCGGTGCAGGTGTCAATAAAGGGCAGTCACGGAAAGCCCGAGCCATCGCTGCTAAAGTTTCTAGACACCAAAGTGGGGCGGCCAGTAAACATGTCAAATATCAACTACCGAGGAGAGATAATGTATGCGAACGTCCCTAGCATGGAGATAGCGCAGGAACTACTGAAGCTCAGCGGCATTCGGTTTTACGGCGAAAAGCTAACATTTCAAATCAAAACGCATCCGGTAAAGTTTGGCACCAGTGCGGCTGGACATGGCGGATGCAGCGACAGCGCCAGCGTACGAGATAGATTAATTGCGCTGCTGCAGACCCGGGCGGACCCGCAGAGCAATGCGCTTGACCTTTCGGCATTGACGCAAGATAACATCATTCGAGACATGGGCGTGGAGTCTCTGCAAGACAGCAAGGTATTCGAGGCTATTCTGGTGCTGGCGGCACAGCTGTACCCTGATGTAGCCACGGTTAATTTGGCAAACAACAGCCTGTCTTCGTTGCGGCCGGTAGCAAATCTGGGCGTGCATTTTCCAAAGCTGCGCAACCTGTCGTTAATGAACAACAACATTCGAGATCTGCGGGAGCTGAACTGC
Organism: Coemansia sp. RSA 1250; assembly: GCA_027578955.1. NCBI lineage: Eukaryota > Fungi > Kickxellomycota > Kickxellomycetes > Kickxellales > Kickxellaceae > Coemansia > Coemansia sp. RSA 1250. The sequence goes on along the minus strand of JANBTS010000016.1, from coordinate 33,370 downwards.
CTGTCAGCAAGCGGGTCCAAGGTGCCGTTAAGCAACCTGTGCGAGCTAATCTTGCAGGGAAATCCTGCCAGCGAGGCCGAGTGCCAGCGGGCAGATGGCGGTGCCAGCTATGTAGAAAAGGTCCAGCAACGGTTTCCGACTATCAACATGCTGGACATGAGCCCGGTAACACCACGGGCACAGCCCGGCCAGCCCGCCGGAAACAGCAGCGTCCAGGAAGCACCGCAGACGCTGCCGTTTCCGACGGCACAGTCATTTTCCGAAGACCAGTCGATCAATGAGCTGGCTGTGGCGTTTTTGGCAGGGTTCTTCAAGCTGTACGATGAGAATCGGGGCGGGCTGGCAGACATTTATGACCAGGGCGCTTTGTTTTCACTGATGGTCGACACAACGGGCCCTACCAGCGAGTTTGCCCGCACCAATCCCGGCAGCCAAAAGCGGGTGGACTTTACTACATACATTCGCATCAGCCGCAACCTCGCTCGTGTAAAGTCCCACCAAAAGCGGATTCATGCGCTGGTTGTCGGCAAGGCTGCTGTGGTGCAGACCATTGCACAGCTGCCGCCAACATTCCACCCTGTGCAGGATGCACAGCGGTTCAGCTTTGATGCCTGGCGGATAGATGTGAATGGCGCACTGCAAGGCGTTGCCGCGGTTACTGTTCATGGCGAATTTACGGAGCAGCAGTCCCGGAACGTGATCTCGTTTGATCGCTCGTTTATGCTGGTGCCTGCTCCACCGGGCTCGGCTGCAGCTGCCATGGGAAGCCCCTGTGTCGTCACCAATGACCAACTCACGATTCGCCGCTACAACGGCTTCCATAGCTGGCTGCCTGCAGAGACGCAGACTGTTGGGTCAGGCCCAAGCCCAGCGCTAAATTTGACTCCTGAGCAGCAGGAAATGGCACGTGCGCTGCAGGAACAGACTGGCCTGAATGCCGAGTGGACCCTCAAATGCCTGGAAAGCTACTCCTGGAACTTCCACCAGGCGATGTCTGAATTCCCGCAGGTCCGCGGCACCCTGCCTCCCGAAGCATTTCAATAAATATTTATTTTAAAAGTCAGCGCTGGATGTTGTTAGGCAAGTGAGCCGCACATCAGCATTGTATTTGGCCAGGGGCTTGGCCGTGGTCTCGGCGGCGTCTTGAGTTAGCGAGTCTAGCATGTCTGCCAGCTTCCATACCTTGACCCACCCATCCGATGATATGGACACAACCACCGGATGTGTTACGCCTTCGACAGCCAAGCTGGCCGAGCTCAGACCCTTGATCCGGTTCTCGTGGCACTGCATCGAACCACATTCCAGACCATCGGCTGTGTAGACATGGATGCGCTTGTCTTGGCATCCACACAAAATGTAGTCCTTGTCCTTGTACGAAACCACCAGCACCGACAGAATCCGTTGCCGCAAAAACACCGTAGCCAGAGACTCTGCCTGCCCAACTGCGTAAACCTGCACTTCAGTGGCATACGCTACAATGTAGCGTGTTCCCGATGGGTTCCAAGCAACGATCTCGCCAACCTGGGGCATTTTGGTGCGGCTGGCACGCTGCCCCGTAAGCAGATTCCATACAATAAGTGTACGGTCCTGAGAAACCGACAGCGCCAGCTTTCCGCTGGGGTGGATAGCAATGCTGCTCACGGCACCCTTGTGGCCCTTGAGCACCTTGAGCGGCTCCCAGTCCTTTGTGCGAAAGATGCAGATAGCACCGTCTTCGCTTGCCGATAGCAAATGCGATTTCCCGTGGAATTGCAGTGCCGTAATCGTGCCTTTATGCTCATGCAGTGATCCCAACTCTACGCGCTTTTTCAGATCGTACAGCCTGATGATCTCATCGGTGCTGCCCGAGGCCAAGTACCGCCCGCCAGTAGCTACCGCCTTTATGCAGCCAATGTGTGCGGGAAAAATAAACTGTGGTTTGAGCGTCACTTGTTCTTCATCTTGACTAGCCTCGAACCCGTATAACAGACGCTCGTATGTTCCTGCTATAGCCATAAAGGTGTTCTGTGTGGGCTCTGGTTGCGCTACCTCTGCCTTGGGCACCTCGCTGTGGCTGTTTCCGCTGCCATTGGTATCTGCGCTGGTTTTCTTGCTCGTCGAGCTTGCTTCTGAAGCAGCTGTCTTTGCCCGTTTTCGCTGATTTCCCATTTTGAAAAAAAAAAAAAAAAGTTTAAACAAAAAAGTTTTTTGTTTGTGCGATCAGATCAACTATCGTGACCGCTTTTTTTCTCTTTCGCAAATTTTTTGAGGTTGTTCCTCAAGGGCTCTTTTCTCTTTTACTTTCTCTGGGTCCGTGACCCCTCCTTATCATATTTAAATACTTAGGCACATTGCCTGCACTTGTTTTTGGAATTGGCAATGACCGGAAAGCCCACAGCTCTAGCAACCTCCGAAACGGGCTCAGCAGCCGTCCCGGTATGGAGCTCGCGCTACTGGTTTGGAGATAGCGATGTTACATGGCTCAAGCATTTGATTGCCGGTGGCATATCTGGGGCAGTGTCTCGGACTGTGGTCAGCCCACTTGAACGCATGAAGATTCTATTTCAGGTACACAATCCAAGCATGCACTGTTGTTATTGACTACTGCTAATCACTCCATTTTACATAGGTGCAAACCAAGGGAGCTGGCTCTTCTTATAACGGCGTATTTGGGACGCTGGTAAAGATATGGCGCGAGGAGGGCCTTGCTGGATACATGCGCGGCAACGGCACCAACGTAGTGCGCATAGTGCCCTACTCGGCAGTTCAGTTTGCTACATACGAGCAGCTTAAAAAGCTGCTGATGGAGGAGGGCAAGACCGAACTGGACACACGGCGGCGATTGACTGCCGGAGCCGGCGCCGGTATTGCGTCGGTGGCTGCAACCTACCCCCTGGACATTGTGCGCACACGCATTAGCGTGCAGACCGCCCATGCCCTGGCCAACATCGACAAATTGCCCAAGGATGCGCGCGGACGCCCGATCATCCCTAAGATGGCTGGAATCATGGAGACATTTGTCAAGATATACAAGACTGAGGGCGGCTTCCGGGCCACCTACCGCGGGTTTGGCGCAACGCTTGCTGGCGTTGCGCCCTATATTGCGTTGAACTTCCAGTGCTACGAGGTTCTTCGCAAGCTGTTTACTCCTCCAGGCGAGACTGCGCCTTCGGGCACACGCAAGCTCATATGTGGGGCGTTGGCAGGGTGCTGTGCCCAGACCATCACGTACCCGTTTGATGTATTGCGCCGACGTATGCAGGTCACATCCATGTCAGGAATCAACTACAAGTACAGCAGCACGTTTGATGCTGTAAAGCAGATGATCAAGTCCGAGGGAATTCTTGGGCTATACCGTGGGCTAGTGCCCAACTACTTGAAGGTGGCGCCGGCAATTGGTGTCAGCTTCTGGTCGTATGAGCTGGCCAAAGACCTTCTTAAACACTGGTAGCTTCCCCTTGCCGACTCCAGCTCGCCATTTCGCGAATTTTGATAGACATTCACTTACTACTAAACTGCCTAGAGAAACCATACTTATATTTTTACACGTAGCTTGCGAGTAATGGTGAAGCGCATAGCCACCAGAAACACCAGCGCACATACCGGAAGCATTGCCATATACCAGATAGAGCTGGTGTAATCGGTGCGATGGCCAACGTTATCCAGAAGCGCGCTCATTGGCGGCACGCCTAGCAGCCCACCAATAAAATAGCCCACAAACAACATTCCGATAATTGATGGCAGTCTTGCTAGACCGAATACTTGCGCAGCTACCACCGGAATAACAGAAACAATGCCGCCAATGGCAAACCCAAACAGGAAAATAACTGCAAGCAGCGTTCCAACAGCGGTGAATGGCACCCAGAATACCAGCAAGCTGAGGGCTGCCAGCACCGTGTTTGCGATAAGCAGATTCAGCGGTCCGACCATATCGGCAAGCAACCCAACAGACAATCGCCCCACCACGCTCAGGCCGTTCATTAGCGTGTCCATATTGGATCCCCATGACTCGGATTTGTGCAGCACCACCACACTGTATGATGGCACCTGGTAGAACGGGCCAAAGTAGGCAGCAATAACAAATATCAACGCCATCAGGTACAAGCAAAAGCGTTGCTCCTTTATCAGGCTCCAGTCTATTATACGCTCGCTCCGGTTAGGAACGAGACGAACACGCATCCACGGGCTCACTGCCAGCACAGCGACCATGGTAATTATCCCTGTGACTCGCATCGCCCAGGGACGCCCTAGGGATTCAATCAGCGCACTTGTTGCCGATGTCATCCACATTCCACCAATGCCACTACCCGCAAGCGCAATTCCCGTAGCCAGTCCCTGGCGCTGGATAAACCACCGGGATGGAATCGATGTGCCGGCAACAAACGGAAATGACGCTCCAAAGCCGTAGAGCAAGCCTTGCGTTGCCATAAGCGCACCTACCGATGTGCAAAACGAGCCTGCTATAAACGCAACACCCATGGTTGCCGCTCCGACAGCGTTGAGAACGCGCGTGTCGAAATGTTCACAGAGAAACCCCGAAAAAACACCGCCCAAGCACATGATCAGAAACTGTACCGTGCCTATCCACGAGATGGCAGCGGTGGACTCATCTGGAAACTCGGTTAGCTGATAGTGCTGCTGGTATACACCGTATGCATCGTTGATACCAATTGAAAGCATAAGAGATATAAAGCACGCAAATATGACCATCCATGCGTACGCTCCCTCTGGCGGCTTATTGGTGGCTAGCTCAGCTCTCAGGTCCGCAGAGGCAACCAGCTCCACTTTGTCCCACGAAGCTTGATGGGCATTGGCTGCTATAGGTGGACTAGCATCGTCTAGTTCTTTAATAGCGTTTGCCTCTTCCATAAAATCGCTAGTGTCAATGCTGAACTTCTGGCAATGGTATTCGGTTTGCGAGCTAAGACTGGCCTTGTCTGGCTGGCGGCCAATTCCCGTGGCCGGAAAGTCATTATAGGATGTCTGCGCGGCCTCAATACCAGATTTCATGTCTGTAGTTTGCGTATAGCTAAGAAATAAAGGAATATAGTTTTTGCAGCATTTGCAGGTCGTGGCTTCCAGTATGGCCAACGCCACCAAAACATATCCAACAAGCAGCAGAAAAGTACCCTTTTCTAAGCTGCATTGTTCGGCATATCTGAGTAATATCCCTGATCGCGTTAGCTTGATGGTAGAATGTAGGTTCGGCATAAAGCGTGTAGATCGCTGCGCTCATAAAATGATCGATGGGTTATCGATGGTCAAGAACCACAGTTTTGCATCTCAGTAACCGGAACATAGACTATTGCTAATGCATTCTTGCCATTCGCCCAGACACATATAAAATGGACACTTAAGAAGACACGTGTGCTTGTAAGGCCAGCCAAGCTCAGTCGAAATTCCCAATTACGTTATGTCGTTCCAAAAATAGCTGAGCAGGTTGTTTCCCCCATCCAACAAGCGGACATCAAACGCCCAGACGTATTTAACAGCGTGGGTTGCTGTGCTGGTGCTGAAAGAAGCCTGTTTTCTTTCCCCCACAGATCCATTCTACTGTTTCCTTTTCCTCTTTCCATCTCCACAGCACATTCTTGTCGCTACTGTACCCCCTTTCAGGTTAAAAAAGAAGAGGATTTGTTCTTGCTTATCGCTATAAGCTTGCTGTTCACTTTATATTATACTTTTATTCTGCAGCTGGCGCAACCCATCCAGGCTACCAAATCTACAAGGATATAGACGTTTAACCAATGGAGCGCGAGTCTGTGTCACTGGTCAGCAAGAAGGCCTCGGTTACCTTTGGAACTAGCGAACCTAGCAGTGTATTGCAGCCACAAGGACTAGGCATCAGCCCTATTAACACTGCGTTTAGGCCAACCCACATAAGCACCATGCCACGAGTCCCCTCAGCACTGCGCCAGGTGGTTGACACTAGCGATAGCGACCATGATATAGATTCTACAGGTGGTCGGCAAAAGCCACCAGTTTCCAATTCTACATTAGAAAGCAACAACTGGAATATAGACCCAGCATCACAGCTTCCTATGTTGCGCAAGGAGTTTAGCGAGCCAATTCTTTCACAGTTTGCCAACCGATCTGCCAGCAATATCAAGTGTCTGCCATATCCTCACACACTTGACAGCTACAGCCATCGGCCACGGCCACGCAGCATCAACACCGTTTCTGGTATCTCATATCGCTTTTCAATTGTCACCACTGGCGAGGAGTACAAGGAATATTCATACAAAAAGGGTACCGATGTGGTAGTGCGGCCTAGTAAAATGCGAGGCTGGTTTCTTAAGCTTGGAGGAAAGATAAAGGTAAGAGGTTCACTTGCGAGTTTTTAAACACATTTGCAACGCTAAATGGCCGGTTGTAGTATTCTGTCGGCCAGATTGTGGCTAGCCCGTCCTTGATACTGGGTGGAAACCGCGACATTGCTCGGGGGACGGCGCGGATAAATATGTCGCGTAGCCAGCAACAAAAGACTTCTCATACTGCGGGCGATAAACTAGCACGCAAGCACCGCAGCACTAAGCGCACTCCGAGCGATAACGACGACGCCAAACCCAAGGGGTCTCTGGAAAAGGCAGATGGCGACAAAAACAATGCAGTTCGGCCCTCTGTAGTAGACATTGTTACGGCAGCTGAGAACATTGCTGAGGAAGAGATAGCTCAAACAGCATCTGCACTGTCTTCGCGGCGTGCATCAAGTGAACACCACTTGGCATTGCGCATTCACGCCTCTGGGAATTCTGGAGATACTGAAACTGCCGTTGGAAGCACAAGCAGCATTAGCCCCAGCCATGCTGGTAAGCATTCAGACTTTTCTGCATCGCTTCACAACAGTCCCCAGCAATCTTCGGTGCTTGCCGAGTGTTAAATAAAACCCCCTTTCATAGAGCTTACAGTGCAGAGGCTGACAGTTGCGGTAGGCTGTGTTTAAGGTTTCTGGTTACCTTCTTGCGTAGAAGATGGAGAGAGAGAAAACACCTCTCCTCATGGCCAAGGTTTAGGATGCGTTTTGCTTGTAGCATGCCCATCCTTCTCCATGCCGCGATGAAATATACGTGGGGTAGGCTGTAAATGTTATTGTAGAACACTGTTTATGTGTGGGGGATAATTAAAGGGCATGAGGGTTTGAAACTACTAGCGGATGGCTATTACATTCGTGTCTGGTGAGCAGCAAAACTGCCTTTCTCTTGTTCATTCAACTACAGCGCATTAACTACATAGCAATATTCAGAGAATCCATATACATTCCATAAAGTACAAACAAAAAACCCAAGTTGGCGATGGAGGCTAAATCCAGTGATGATATGGCTCGCCATAATGATGGCGTGTCGTTGTCGTCGGAGATGCTGGCCAACCGTCTTGAGGCAAGATTTACTGCTGATTCTGAGCCACAGACATTTACGTATCTAGGCAGTCGCTTTTTGATTTCGGTCAACCCTTACGAAGCATTGGAATCTCAAAGTGACGCGGCAGCCGCAATATATGCAGGAGACTACCGCAACACTTCTGAGAAGCGCAAGGGGCTGGCGCCACATGTGTTTGCAATGGCGGCCAACGCCTACCTGCATATGCGTCAGACAGGGCTAAACCAGTCAATAGTATTTACGTAAGTGACCAGAACTGCCAACTTATGCATGCAACCTAAAACATACCGCATTGTAGGGGAGAGACCGGTACGGGGAAGTCCGAAGCCAAACGCTTGGCGGTGCGAATGCTATCATTCCTCCGCCCACATGCACGGCGCGATACGCAGGTGTTTGACAAGATTGTCGACGCGGAGATTGTGCTGGAAGCATTCGGCAATGCCAAGACAACCAGCCACGCCAACGCGTCGCGTGTGGGCATATACACGGAGCTGCAGTTCGACGAGCTGGGACGCATTGCCGGGGCCAAGTTCTGTGATTATATGCTGGACCGTAACCGTGTGACCCATGTGCCAACCAATGAGCGCAACTACCATGTGCTGCACTACCTGGTCAATGGCGTGCAGCCGGAAGAGCGCACGTTATTTGGGCTGTCGCAGGCCTCGTACGAGTACCTGAACCGGCCTGGTACCATCCAGCGTTTGCCAGGCGTCGACGATGCAGCGCAGTTCCAAGACCTACGCATGGCAATGCATTCGCTGGGGCTGCGTGAAAAGTATCAGGTGTGCATCTTCCAAGTTCTGGCTGCCGTCCTGGAGCTGGGCAATTTGCAGCTGGAGGACCAGAAGGACACCACAGCTGCCGAAGCAGCACTTGTCAAGAATGTTGATCTTTTGGAGCACATTGCGCTGCTGCTGGGCGTGGAGGCAGCCAGTCTGCAGCAAGCGGTGACGTACCACACGCGCATGATTGGACGCGAGTTGTACACAGTGTATCTGGACGCGCAGGGATCGCGAGCGCGCTGCGATGCACTTGCTCGGCAGCTGTACTCGCTGCTATTTGGATGGCTCATGGACAAAATCAACAGCACGCTCGGCTGCGACGCGAGTGTGTACAGCAGCCACATGGGACTACTGGACATGCCTGGATTTCAGAGCGATAAGCGCAACCGGTTCGAGCAGTTTGTGTTCAACTATGCCAATGAGCGCATCCACCATTTTGTAAACCACCACGTGTTTGATGTGGGACGCGAAGAGTACACGGCTGAGGGTGTAGAGCATATTCTCAACACCGTGTCGCATCGTGACAACACGGGGTGTTTAGATCTGTTCATGAAGTCAGGCACTGGCCTGCTGTATATCATGGACAGGTTTACCAAGAGCAGCAAAAAGGACAAGGGACGCAATGCCCGGAATGGCGCTGAGGGCGACGCCAAGCTGATTGAGCAGTTCAACGAAGCGCACTCTGGCAAGGGCAGCAATGATGCCTGGTATTTCCGCGCCAAGCGTGCCAGCGAGTTTGGCGTACGGCACTTTGCGTGCCACGTCACCTACTCCATCGAGAATTTTGCAGACTGCAATACGGATTATCTGGGCGTGGATTTTTACACGCTGTTCCGAGGGGTTTCTGCCAGCGACTTGCCCGCCACGGCCAACCCCCTGGTAGCGCGCATGCTTGACGACCGCATGCTGGTTGTCGAGGGCCATCCGCGGCTGCAGAGCGCGGTTATCAATGCGCAGCAGTCCGTCATGCCTCTGCGCCCGCCGTTTACTAGCCAGACAAAGGCGCAAAAAAAGCGCAAAATCACCTGTGTAGTTTCGCAGTACCAGCGGGCGCTAACGCAACTGATTTCGGCTTTGGATGAGACTTTGCCGTGGTTTGTGCACTGCATCACCCCAAACGACCAGCAGGAAGCACGTGTGTGGGACAAGGAGCATGTTCAGCGCCAACTGGCTGCGTATGGTATTTTGGACATTGCCCGCGCCAAAAACGCCGAGTTCACAGCATCGCTGCTGCACAGCGACTTGACATCACGGTACAAGATTGCTATCAAAAAGTATGTCCGCACCAAGGAGAAGACCAGCGCTGTTGAGCGCTGCGAGGCTCTGCGCCGCGCAATGGGATGGAACGACAGTGACATGGCCATTGGCAAGAAGAAGACGTTCCTCAGCTTCAATGCCTGGCGCCAGCTAGAAGATCCTCTGCGCGAGCGCGAACGTCTGCTTGTCTGTGGTATTCACGAAGATGCCGCTGGCAACACCGCTCCAGAGGACCTACAGTCCGTATATGAAGACGACGAAATGGAGCTGTTTCCTGACGACGATGCCATGTACGAAGCCGATGCTGCTAGTCTGCTCGAGTATAGCGCTGCGCTGCAGACACGCCAGCTGCAGGCAGGCAATGACGGAGCCGATGAGCTCTCCGCAAATGGTTCGCCGCACTCAGGCGACGACGAAAAGACTGTGGATGGCATGGAGCCAGCCGGACACACAAGCCAAGCAGAGAGCGAAAAGGATAGTTTGAAGGACACCAAAGATGCAGTGGTGGAAGAGGCACCCAAAATGTCTCGTGCCCGGCGGTACTGGTTGGCACTGGTGTGGCTGCTGACGTGGTGGGTTCCGTCGCCATGCCTGTCGTTGTGCGGCAAGCTCCGGCGCCGCGACCAGCGCATTGCCTGGCGCGAAAAGGTCGCATTGTGCGCGCTTATATTTTTCTTGTGCTGCGTAATCATTTTCTGGATTGCGGTTCTGGGGCTGCTGATCTGCCCAAAGCAGCATGTGCACACCATTGAGGAGATGCGGGGCCACAACACCGCCGACGATGCACTGATTGCTATTCGTGGTGAGGTATTTGACATCCAGGGCTTCAACCATATGGGCGTAAACTCAAAGTACTTGGTGGACAACAACTATCCTGGAAGCGACCTGAGTGACAAGTTCCCCTTGCAGCTCTCATTTGTGTGCCCCTTCCCCGATCTGGATCCGAGGCTGGCACTATCGCCCAAGCCGGAGCCATATTCCGATACGTGGCTGCATGACCATCGCTTCTGGCGCCATCCTGAAATGGTTGAAGGCGGATACAACTATTACCAGTACCGCCTTATGCGCATTATGCGCGAAAACTACTCTCGTGGCAAAATTGCCACCGAGCCCCAGCGCGTCGAAATGGAAGGAAAGGGCATCGGTCTGCCCAATGGCATGCGCCGCTACTGGTCCATCATCAATAACGAGATTTTTGATCTGACCGAGTACATTCAGCGTCGTGGCGCGCCCTTCGTGGTGGCACCGGACGACCGCAGCAATGAGACTCGCTCGCGCATGTTCCTTGATGACGGCGTCCATAATTTGTTCCAGATGCACCCTGGTCAGGACATCACTGATAAGTGGAACCGCTACTTTGCCAAGCGCCCCGTGGCTCGCCGCATGCACTATCAGTGCCTGCGTGGTGCATTCTATGTTGGTGTTGTTGACAAGCGAAAGTCGTTCCAGTGTTATTTTGCCAACTATGTCTTGCTGGCAAGTTCGGTAGCGCTGACAAGCATCATCTTCTTTAAATTTTTGGCTGCTCTGCAGTTGGGAAGCCGCCGTGAGCCCGAAGAACACGATCGGTTTATTATCTGCAACGTTCCCTGCTATACCGAGGGCGAAGAGGGGCTGCGCTCAACACTGGAATCTCTGGCTACACTGCACTATGATGACAAGCGCAAGCTGCTGTTTATCATCTGCGATGGCATGATCATGGGTTCTGGAAACGATAGACCCACGCCACGCATCGTGCTCGATATATTGGGCGCCGATCCAGATGTTGATCCTGAACCGCTGAGCTTCCTTTCGCTTGGCGAAGGTATGAAACAGCACAACATGGGCAAGGTGTACTCGGGGCTGTTTGAAGCCGCTGGGCACGTAGTTCCGTATGTGGTGGTCGTCAAATGCGGCACGCCACGGGAGCGCACTCGCCAGGGCAATCGCGGTAAGCGTGACTCGCAGATTATTCTAATGCGCTTCTTTAATAAGGTGCATTTCAATCTGCCTATGTGTCCGCTAGAGCTGGAAATCTACCACCAGATAAAGAACGTCATTGGCGTCAACCCAGCCTTCTACGAGTTCATTATGATGGTTGATGCTGATACATACGTATTCCCAGACTCGCTCAACCGCATGGTATCGTGCATGCTCCACGACTCGAAGCTGATGGGCCTGTGCGGCGAGACGCAGCTGGCCAACGAAAAGGACACATGGATTACTATGATTCAGGTGTACGAGTACTACATTTCGCATCATCTGAGTAAGGCTTTTGAGTCGCTGTTTGGCTCAGTTACATGCCTTCCGGGATGTTTCTGCATGTATCGCATTCGTGCGCCCGAATCAAACTATCCGCTGCTGGTGTCTCACAACATGATCAAGGATTATGCCGAAAACAACGTCGATACGTTGCATAAGAAGAATCTGCTTCATTTGGGCGAAGACCGATACCTGACTACGCTGATGCTCAAGCACCACCCATACTACAAGAACAAATTCACTTCCGATGCGCAGTGCCGTACTAATGCGCCCGACACCTGGCAGGTTTTACTGTCGCAGCGTCGTCGCTGGATCAATTCGACTGTGCACAACCTGCTAGAGCTGGTGTTTTTACCGCGCTTGTGTGGATTCTGCTGCTTCTCGATGCGCTTTATTGTGTTCATCGACCTTTTGTCGACCATCGTCATGCCCGCAACGGTGGTGTACTTGGGATACCTAATATACCAGCTTGCTGTGAGCACATCGGATACGCCGTTGGTGTCGGTATATCTGCTGGCGGCGGTGTATGGCCTGCAAGCGCTGCTGTTTGTAATTAAGCGGCAGTGGCAGCACATTGGGTGGATGATCGTGTACCTGCTGGCGCTGCCAGTGTTTTCGTTCTTTATACCCATCTACGCGTTCTGGCACTTTGATGATTTCTCATGGGGCAACACGCGTGTAGTGGTGGGCGATGGCAAGAAGGCCAAATACGTGGCCGAGGTTGAAGAGTTTGACCCATCGTCAATTCCACTCCGCAAGTGGGAGGAGTACGAAGAAGACATACTTAACGGAGAGCTAGCCAAGACTCGCATGGACGACTTGCGCAGCGAAATGAGCAGCCGCGCCAGCATGTACTTTGGCCATGCGCGCCCAGGATCGGCAGCGGGCTCTGTGTACGGAGCCAATGGTTATGGATACGGTGCAGGAGCCAACATGCAGCTTGCCAATGTCGGGGGGCATGTCAACATCCCCATGAGCGTTGCCGGTGGAGAGGTGCCTGGCAATGCGTCGATGGCTAGCTTTGGTACCAGCGCAGCGCACTACGACATTCCGGCATTCGCCAACCCGCATGCGCAAACGATAGGCATGGGGCACGGGGCTGTGCCAGAAGACACGGCATTTACGTATCCGTCAGGAATGCCCAACGAGGTGCTGATGCAGTCGGTGCGGCGGATACTCAGCACAGTAGACCTAATGATGGTGACCAAAAAGCAGGTCCGCCAGCAGGTGGCTCAGGATTGCAATATGGATCAGGAGGAACTGGACATGCGCAAGTCCTTTATCAACCTGTGCATTGATGAGGTACTGCATGACCGCCTGTAAATTTTTATAGGCGGGTGCCAAAAATAGAGTGTCGATCGCTAAAATTTTCTCTTTCTCTTTTTCTGCCATCTATTTCTAATAACAAGCCAGGCAGGATAACTATGCGTCCAAACGACGACTTGGGGCAGATACCGGGCATGCCGGAGCCCTCGCTAGACGCCATAGCGTCGGCACTCGCCACACGCTACGAGCAGCGTGGCGCTAACCAGCCCTATACCAATATTGGCGACCGGCTGCTGGTGGCGCTCAATCCCCACTCTTCAGAGCAGCTGTCGGACCAGGCGGCGCAGCAGTACATCGACGACTATAGAGACACTTCTGCCGTGCGCCAGCCGCTGCCGCCTCATCTGTTCAAGGTGGCAGAGCAGGCGTACCTGCACATGCGTCGCACAGGGCTCAGCCAGAGCATTACATTCATGTAAGTTGATTGCAGACCTATTGTTATATGCCTGGGGGGAGATTTTGGTTGCTAATTTGAGCTGTGTATCTTGTAGCGGTGCATCTGGAAGCGGCAAGACCGAGCAGCGCCGGCTGGCTACTCACTTTTTCTCGCTGATTCGTGCACACTCAAAGAAGGACTCTCGTCTGTATACGCGCATCCACAGTGCAGATGTTGTGCTGGAGGCCTTTTCGCATGCAAAGACTGCTGCCCACAACAACGGCTCGCGTATTGGGTGTTATACCGAGCTGCAGTTTGACCAGCGTGGCCGCACAATAGGCGCAAAGACCTTGACATACCTCCTGGAAAAGGCCCGGGTGACTCAGGTGCCACAGGGCGAGCGCTGCTTCCATGTGTTTTACTATCTGATAAATGGCGCGTCTGCAGAGGAGCTTGCGGATTACGGGCTTTCGCACACGTCATTCGAGTATCTGAACCGTCCCGGAACTGTCCAGCGCATCGCTGGGTTTAGCGACACCGAGCGTTTCCAAGAACTGGTCGGAGCTATGGGAAACATCGGCCTTGGCCCGAAATACCGCCGCCATATCTTCACCGTGCTGGCGTCGATTTTGCTATTAGGAAATCTGCAGTTCCAGTACCAGAAGCAGAACGAAGAGAGCGAGGCAACTGTACGCAACATGGACGTGGCCGTGCTTGTGAGCGAGCTTCTGGGGCTGCCCACTGAGACGCTTCTGTCGTTGTTTACCACCAAGACCAAGCAGGTCGGCAGCGACAAGTTCACCGTTTACTTGAACAGCGAGGGGGCTGCAATGCAGCGCGACGATCTGGCACGGTCACTGTACTCGCTACTTTTCAATTGGCTGGCAGAGTATCTCAACTCCAAGCTGTGTAAGGAGGAATGCAGCAGCTTTATTGGCATGGTTGATTTTCCGGGCTGGCACCCGTCTCGGCTTAACGGCTATGAGCAGCTGTGTGCCAACTATGCCAATGAGCGCCTGCACCACTTTTTGTTCCACCAAGTGTTTGAGGCCGGCAACAGCGAGTATGCCGCAGAGGGTTTTGCAAACGTCGTAGAATTCCAGGACCGCTCAGGATGCCTCGATCTGTTTATGAAGCCCAGATCCGGCCTGTTTGCCATCATGGACCGGCAGTCAGCAGCATATCTTCAGCTGGACCGGAAGAGCCGGAAGAACAACGAGTTCAACGCCAATGTCACAGAGCGCGAGGCCAGCAACCAGCTGCTTAAGGCGTTCAACCGGGCACACGACGCGCAGACCGGAGACGCCAATGCATTTTACACGTTTAGCAAAAGCAAAAACGAGATCAACACCTTTAGCGTGGCTCATTTCTGGGGCGACGTCAGCTACACTATTGACGAATTTGCCGAGAAGAACCTGGATCAGCTAAGCTCAGATTTTGTATCTGTGTTCCGTGGCGACGGGTCTGTGGATAATCCCGGCACCGACAATGGCTTTGTGGCTGGTCTGTTTTCGAGCAAAACTTTGGCCACCGAAGCACATCCCAAGGATGAACGTGCGGTGCTGCAGGCACAGGCACCTTCAGTGCCCATGCGTGCGCCATCAATGATGCGCCCCAACACCATGGGTTCGTCGCGAGTGGCCAAAGTCGCCTGTGTTGCCACCCAGTTCCAGCGCGCGCTGAACGAAATGATCATGTCTCTGGACGACACGCTCCCGTGGTTTGTGCTCTGTGTCAAGCCGAACGAGCAGGGTCGCCCACGCTCTGCAGACTTGCGCCGCATCCAGGCGCAAATTGGACCCTTCCAGCTTGACCGCATTGCCAAGCGAAAGACAGCCGAGTTTGCCGCCGTGATGGCCATTGCTGACTTTTGCCAGCGGTACCAGCCCGTCATTGACGAGTATGTTGCCGCCGCACCCAGCATAAACGACGACTATTCACGGTGCTTGGCCCTCAAAACGGCGCTTCAGCTGGCTGACACCGACATGGCTTTGGGGAAGACCAAGGTGTTCCTGAGCTTTGCTGCATGGCGGCGTATTGATGATCCAGTGCGCGCCCTTGAGCGCCCCAATGCGAGCGAGTCTCGAGCGCTACCACCAGACGGCGACATGGCCGGCTATACCGACCCCATGAATGCATCAGCAACCAGCTATGGCGACCAGTCCGAAGCACAGCTGATGCTCCACGCTCAGCCGCTGGGACAGAACTCGGATGCGTCTTTGGGACCTGTTGGTGGAGCCCAGCATGTACGGGCGCTTAAAGGCCGCATGTTTGGCGCTGCTGGCGACGTTAGATCGTATTACTCTGATGACGACGGGTACCAGGACATGAACGGCCGTGATGGGGCTTCAGAGATTATGAGCGAGCATGGGTTCAATGCATCTGCAGCAAGCCGTCCTACCTCGGCAAAAAAAGCCACGGTAGCGCACACTGACGCCGAAGATACTGCCGATCCCCCAGCAACCACCAAGCGCAAAGTATGGCTGGCATTTGTATGGCTGTGCACCTGGCTGGTTCCGTCGTTTGCCCTCAAGACGTGTGGACGGATCAAGCGTCGCGACCAGCAGATTGCTTGGCGCGAAAAGGTTGCGTTGTGTATGATCATTTTTTGGAGTTGTGCCTTTGTCGTATTCTGGATAGTTGCCCTGGGTCTGATCCTGTGTCCCCGTCAGCACGTGTACTCAATCGGTGAACTGCGCTCGCACAACAGCGAAAAGGATGCACTGATTGCCATTCGCGGGGAGGTGTTTGATTTGAAGGACTATACTCACATGAACGTCAACTTTGACTACTTGGTAGACCGTAACTACCTGGGCTTGGATCAGTCAGATATGTTCCCTTACCAATTGTCTTTTGTATGCCAGTTCCCAGACTTGGACCCGCGGTTCAGCTTCCAACCAAAGCCCCAGTTATACTCGGCTACGTACTACCACGACCATCGCTGGTGGCGCCACCCAACTACCACCGGGTATAACTACTACCAATTCCGTCTGATGCGTCTACTGCGCGAAAACCATGCCAAGGGTCACATTGCTGTGGATCCCAAGGAGCTCGAAAAGGAGGGCAACGGGAACTCCAAGAATGCTCAGGGACAGAATATTCGGCGCTGCATCATCAATGACCAGATCTACGATCTCTCGGCCTACATTGACCATGGCGGCGTGCCGTATCTGGTTTCGGACACGCAGAACTCTACCAACAGCGTCAGCACACGCTTGTTCCTGGACAGCGCCGTGTTTGACATGTTTGATCAGAACCCTGGTAAAGACATTACCGACATGTGGAACAGACATTTTGCCAATGATCCTGAATCACACGCGCGCCATATCCAGTGTTTGCGTGGTGCCTTCTATGTGGGCAAGGTCGATATGCGCAAGTCGGCACGGTGCTATGCTGCCAACTATCTGCTACTTGCTGCATCTATTGCGCTGGTAGCTATAATTTTCTTCAAGTTTGTTGCTGCGCTGCAGTTTGGCACTCGTCGTGATCCCGAGGCCGCCACAAACTTTGTTGTTTGCAACGTCCCTTGCTATACTGAAGGAGAAGACTCGCTCAAACAAACCATTGATTCGCTAGCGCAGCTCAAATACGACGATAAGCGCAAGCTGCTGTTTATTGTTTGTGACGGTATGATCATGGGCTCAGGCAACGACAAGCCCACACCGCGGATTGTGCTGGATATCTTGGGTGTCGGCAATGACCAGGAACCTGAAGCTTTAAGCTATATTGCTTTGGGCGAAGGGTCAAAAGAGCACAATATGGCCAAGGTGTACTCGGGCTTGTACGAGTTCAAGGGCCATGTAGTTCCTTATCTGGTTATTGCCAAGTGCGGTATACCTCAAGAACGCACTCGTCCAGGTAACCGTGGAAAGCGTGACTCGCAAATCATGCTTATGCGCTTCTTCAACAAGGTCTATTTCGACGCACCGATGACGCCGTTGGAGCTGGAAATCTATCACCAGATCAAGAACGTCATTGGAGTCAATCCGTCGCTGTACGAGTTTGTGCTGATGATTGATGCCGACACGGTGGTTATGCCGGATTCGCTGTCACGTCTGATTGGTGCTATGAACAACGACACCAAGATCATTGGAATGTGCGGCGAGACTACTCTGGCTAATGCCAAGAGCTCCTGGGCAACTATGGTGCAGGTATACGAGTACTTCATTTCGCACCATTTGACCAAGGCATTTGAGTCGCTATTTGGATCGGTTACATGTTTGCCTGGATGCTTCTGTATGTATCGCCTGCGTACGCCCGAGAGCAGCAAAGGAGTCTCCAAGCCGCTTTTGATTGCAAACCAGATCATCGACGACTACTCGATAAACCGTGTCGACACTTTGCATGAAAAGAACTTGCTTCATCTGGGCGAGGATCGGTACCTGACTACGCTAGTGCTAAAGTACTTCCCGTACTACAAGAATAAGTTTGTGGCCGCTGCCAAATGCATGACCAATGCACCGGACCAGCTGTCCGTTTTGCTGTCTCAGCGTCGTCGCTGGATCAATTCGACCGTACACAACCTGTTTGAGCTGGTGTTTTTGCCGCAACTGTGCGGGTTCTGCTGCTTCTCGATGCGCTTTGTGGTGTTTATTGACCTGATCACGACCATCATTATGCCAGCTACCTTGGTATATTTGGCCTATCTAGTGTACCAGCTGACCAATCCGGACTCGACCACTTCATATATTTCGCTATATCTGCTAGCTGCAATTTACGGTATGCAGGCGCTGATCTTTATATTGAAACGGCAATGGCAGCATATTGGGTGGATGATTGTGTATCTGCTGGCTATTCCTGTGTTCTCGTTCATTATTCCGATTTACTCGTTCTGGCACTTTGACGACTTTTCATGGGGTAACACCCGTGTGGTCGTGGGCGAAAGTGGCCGCAAACATGTGTATGTAGTGGACAATGAGAAGTTTGACACATCGACTATTCCCATGCGCAAGTGGTCGGATTATGAGATGGACCTGCTTGAACAAAAGTCGCAGTATGCAGGATCAGAGTCGGCCTCGCGCTTTGGTGGTGCGGATGCAATAAACCGTCCAGGATCTGCCATTGGAAATATTCCAAAGTCGATGGCTGGATATGCAGGATCCAACTATGGTACCAACTCGGTCTACTACGACAGCGGCTATGGTTACAACCCCATGCCGAACAACATCATACCAGTCACCAACGCAGGCCAAGGCTTACCTGGCGGCAACTTTGATTACTTGGCTTCAGGTCGCTCGTCGCCCATGCAGATGCCCATGCCAGGATCTGGCACCTTTGAAATGACCACATTCAACTCCGCGCGCGCGAGCCAAGCCAACGCTCCTGCCGTGGACCCGCGTATGAGTCAAATGAGCGGCAGTCCGTTCTCCCAGCCTGGAGGATTTGTGCATGATCCACGCATGTCAGCCGCATATCCTCCAGTTGCAGCTTCTGAACACCCATACCCGGGAGCAGAAATGGATACAGCTGGTGGCAATCTATTTACTCTGGCGCCAGTTTCACCGCTAGGAATGCAAATGTGGCCATCTGGAGTCTCTGATGACCAGCTTGCAGCGCGTGTTGCCGAGATTATTGCAACTAGTGACTTGATGTCAATCACCAAGAAGCAGGTTCGCCAACAGATCATGGCGAACTTTGGCATATCTGCCGACGAGGAAAAGAGTCGACGTGAGTTTATCAACCAGTGCATTGCCAGCGAGCTGGAAAAGCAGCAGTCGGGTGCATAACAAATTGGCTTTTATTCAGTGAATAAAACTATAAAGCAAAAAGAAAAACTAATCTCTTGCAATCGCTACCCGCTGTTATTTATTATTTAACGGTCCAAGCAGATTGAACGGAAACGGCTCTGTAACATCAAGCACAGCATATGGTTTCGCTGTTGCGCTTTACCACCAGCTACCATAGCCATATCCGCCGTAGGGATAGCCGTAGCCGCCATAGTTAGCGTAGCCGCCATAGTACGGGTAGCCGTAGGAATGGCTGTAGCCGCCATAATACGGGTAGTTGTAGCCGCCATATCCATAGTACGGATATGCCCACATGCCCTTTCCACGGGTTCCTGCAGGGCTGCCTGCAGCACCTGCGTTAGGATTAGCGGATCCTTCGGATTCCATCTGCGGACTGGCATTGCCCATGGGGCTTGCCTGCGGGCCGACATTGCCCATAGCGCCCTGAGGAGCGCCAGCGTTCATAGGCTGGGAGTTTCCTTGAGCAGAAACCGTCGATGCAGCAGCAACAATAAGAGTAGAGAGAGTAGCAAAAGTCTTCATGGTAATATCGAATGGTGTTTGATTGATATAGAAGGTCAATAGCTTCTAGGCGCCGTTTATATACCCTTTCAGCCCCTTTAGCATAAGCAAATCTCGGGCAGTAGTAGTAGAGTTCTCACGTTTTGATGTTACCGTCCAAACAGTACAATTTATTATTGGCTACTACCATGTTGCTACCATTCGATGTATACATTTACCGCCATCCCAAATAAATACACGAAAAGTGCACAGAGACCTATGCCCCGCGTCATTCGATACTGAACACGAGGGATACTGAGCAGAAACATCAGCGAGTTGAACAGTAAGCAAGCCGTACTGACCAGAATAGTGGGTGATGTGAACGGAATATCAAAAGAGCCGTCACTTATACCGTCTCTGGTCATGCTGCCGCAAGCAGCCACACCGATGCCAAGCAGCAGACACAGCATTGGTCCTCCAAAACACGCACTAAGGGCCATTGTCGGGTAGCCCATTTGAGCCAGCGTCAAGTTGGTGACCAAATCGCCAAGACTGTTTCCAAATCCAACAACGGTCAAGCCAAGGATCTCTTCGCTCAGTCCAAGCATCAGCCCTAACGCCTGAGTAATCGAAACGATTTCGTCTGCGATCATCGATACCCACATCAGACCGTTAACAAACCCAATCAAACAGGGTATAATCTGTGTCCAGTACGATTTTAATAGACCAAGCCGAGACGTATAGTTTGCCAGCAGCGAAGCCATCACAGCACTCGCTGCTATCCAGATCGAGTTGCTTGCTATTGATAGCACACTGCTGTTAACTCCTAAAAGAAATAGAATCGAGGTTGCTGAGCACATATAAGATACCGCAGCCTCAGCCCACTCTATATCTGCTGCTGCCTTTTTGCAGTCAATAAGATTGGGAAATGGAAGCCGTGGGCTAGTTTGGACCGACTGCACATCTATGGCCGATGAACAGGCTAAAGCTGGAGTTAGCGAATCGTTATTGTTGGTATTTTGACTGCCGTCTCGACAGCAACTACCATCACCATCTATGTCTACTCGGGCTTGGCAGTTATAATCGTGTGGTGCAAAGGTGACTACCGGAACAGTTAGAGTTAGGAGCAGCACTGGCAGAGCGCTAAATAAAATAAAGGCTTTCAAGGGTACAGATGCACCTGGCAACCAAAACCGTAGCGTTGGAACACAAGTATATAAAACAGCATGTAGTTTTGAGCTCGAAGAATGTAGCCCTTTGCACAACGACGAGTAAGCAACCCATTGACTGCATAGGTGATTGGAAGCCAAATTAGCTGGAGACAGCGGCGATCGCGGTGGTATAGATGGTGAATGTATACCGACACTGTCAGTGCTAGTGATGCACGGTGTATGGTGTTGAAGCATTGGGTCCTCGACAATATAACCTGATGAAGGTTGACTATGCATACTAAGAGGACTGAGTGTCTTGGGACCGGCAAGACTTGATCGAGGCTCAACCCTTCCCTGCAAATAAATGGCTGGTGGGTTCAGAGCTTGATCGTGCAATAATGGCAATGCTGCATTCGCTTTTTTGCTGGCCAGCGATGACGGCAGCGACATGGTCATTTTAGGCGTACTTTTGTTGGTGCATCTTAGCAAAGGGCGCTGCACTGATGCCAGCCGACCATTTAGCTCATTTGCGCCGCTAGCCGTGGATACTTGACTAGTGTGTGAGCCGACATCCGATCTTTGGTCATATTCAGGCTGCATTGTATAATTTTTCCAAATAGGAGGTGGATTGGATGGCATTGGAACGCGGCTGCAGGATCTGCTGGCCCTTTCCGAGCTCGCAGTTTGAGAAGCAGGTTCCTGCGGCGTCAAATGGTTATGTCTATCTATAGCTTGAAAGCCAGGACTTTGATGTGCTTGCACACCAACCAGTTCGTCGAGAATATCATTACACTCTGCTGCTGCTAGCAGGGATTTGCGATGCTGCTGTAAAAATTCACCAACAGCTTTGGCTGATATGGACTCTGCTCGAAATCGATCTGGATCCCAGCTATTTCTATACTCTGTACTGCCGATAGTATTCCGTCGTCTGGTTGTTGCCGCAACTGCTGAGGCCACTGGTACTGCTGTGCCATCCCACACCAGTCCATGATCCTGGCCAGGGCCGCCTTCAGGGTAGATATTGCCTGTGATTTGCTGTCTAAGTAGGCTTTCGTTTCGCTCATCGTGTAAATTGCTTCTAGCAGGTTGAAATTCTGTCTCCAGTTCCAACGCCTGGCATCTTTCCTCGTAATAAGTTGTTATGACCACAGTAAGGACATATGCTGCGTACAAAGCAACCATTGCGACTGCCATAGTCTGAGAGAGCTTTTCAGACAGAACTATCACAGCAATCATGCTTACGGTGGCCACGAAAAACCATAGCTCGCGCATATAAGAAAGGCGGCTGACTGCGTATTTGGGAACAGCCAGCGTGGTCGCGCACACTACTACACTGATAATAAAGGCAGCACTTCCCACAATCTGGCCAATAGCCAAAGCGGCGCTTCCAGCACGAACAGCACTGTATGTTGAAGATAGATCAGGAGCGCCATTGCCAATGGCAAGCAGCGTCACTCCAGCCAGACTTTCAGGCAGGCGCAAAAGCTTGGCCAAGGTGCTGATGTTGGGCGAAAAGTATTCGGATGCTGACACGCCTAGCCATATGAATAGCAATGCTAGCCACAGAGTCAGCAGAAGAAGCGTGCAGCGGTGCCATGTGGGATGTATGCAGTAATACTGTTCCACATAATCAACTAAGCCATCGCCATATCCGGCACACTGATCGCGTATAAAGCTGCAGTTGTTTGGCTGGCTGCGAACAGCACGGTGGCAGCGCTTTCCGCTAGACTCTGGCAGAAAATCGAAGCTGGAGAGCCGAACTGGTTTGCTGCCAATATTTCTGGCATGTGGCGCGGCGAAGGCAGATTCTGCAGCTGCTGCAGGGCCAGGCGCCGGCTGCAGGCTAGGAAGCGCATGTACGCTTGCAGTTGCAAGAAGCAGCAGCAAAATGTCCCAAAGTGGCATTGGACAGGTCCCTGCATATACGAGCAATAATGATATTGAGCAACAAGAGAAATAAAATTATTTTACATAAACGTAAGGAGAGAAGAAAAAAACGGAAACCTAATCCCGCGCACAAGCAGTATTCACACACAAGCCAAATAAGGGTCTCCTCCTCCAAAGACGGCAAGGCTGAGCGCCACAAGAAGCGAGTCAGTTCTTTGCCGAGTAGGCCGGTTCGGCAGGGGATGGCAGAGGAGGAGCATCATTGGAAGTAGGGTTCTGAGGATACCTGATGCGGATAGCAGATGCGGAGTCGACTTCTTCAAAGTCATCAAGGTGAGGAACATAGCGCCACACACGCAGATGGTTGCCAAATGGGCGTGGCTCACAGGCGTAGATGTAGCCGAGCGGCAGCTCCATGTCGGGCATGTGGGTGGTGGGAATGTCCATAAAGTAGGCAAGCAGGGTGCGGGCCATGGCGCGGTGAGTAACCAGCAGCACGGAGTGGCGGATGCGCTCAAGTTCGACAATGACCTGCTGCAGGCGCAAAACAACATCGGCGTAGGACTCGCCGCCGATGCCTGGGTAGCGGTAGTAGAACTTGTCCAGCTGGCGCGCCTCATATTCGTCGGGATACTGGCGGGCAATTTCGGAATAGGTCATGCCCTCGCACTTGCCGGCGTAGATCTCGTTGAGAGACTTTATGTTCTTGACCCTGTAGATCTGCGGATCAAAGTACTCGGCAGTCTCCATGGTGCGCTTGAGCATGGACGTCCACACTTCAAAGCCGGGATGGACGCGCCGGCGGAGGAGCGACTGCTCCAGGCGCAGGGCATCGGCAGCGGCGGCAGAGTGGGAGGTTCCGCTTTCGGCCTCGCTGCAGGCGCCGGGAGTGCTGCTGGTAGTGCTGCTGCAGATGGACTGGGCCAGTTGGCGGTTGTGCTCCTCGACCTCGACGGCAAACTCAAGGCGGCGGCGGTCTATGAAGCGCGACAGAGCCTTGGCGTATGCCACGCCTGAGGGCGACAGAGAGGCATCGCCGCCAATGCGGCCGGCAGCGTTGTCCTCGCTTTCGCCGTGGCGCGTGATGTAAATGACGCGGGGCTCCAGATTCATGTTCATCAGGTAGAACACCACCTGGCTTTCCAGAAAGCCCTGGATGTTATAGGCAATCACCTTCTTGCCGACATCGATGATCTTGCAATACTGGACGTCCAGCATTTCCTCGGCAGCGCCGATTGTGCGGTATGCGCGCTCGTAGTTGCGCAGGCGAGCCCGAAAGTCGGCCTCGGCTACGTCAGGGTCGATGCCGACGTAGTCCGGGCTGTGGGTCTTGAGCTTGATGTTGCGGTTGATGATGTCCCTGTCGTTGCATATGCTCTCGACAAACAGCAGGTTCATGTCGGTTTCGGACTTGAGCCGGCTAATCAGCGCCTTTCGCCGTTCAATCGTGGAGTTGGTGGCATCGTGAATTGCAATCTGCCCGCCCGCCTGCAGCCAGCGCAGCAGGTCCTCAAATACCTCCAGCGCCACCTGCTCGCGAATCTGCTTGGCCTGCTTGTTGTCTGGGTCGAAAAACGCCGACGGGTGCCGCGTCTCGCACTGGCATGCAGGGGCCTTTCCGGCCGGAGCTTCGCCGCCAGGGCTGCTGCAGCCCGAGCACCGGCCTGTAGTGCTGCCAGTAGAGTGCGGCCTATGTTGCCCCGCCTGAGCAGCGTCGCCCGATCCGGCCAGGCGGCGCCGGTCGCCCACGTTGAATATCTTTGTCTGGAAGCCCAGCCACGACAGGTACCGCTTCAGCTTTTTGACAATGTAGCTTTTCCCCCGTGCCGGCAGCCCTACCATCACCACCACTAGTTTATGGTCGCTGTCTGTATGTACATCGCCATGGCCTACAAAGAGCATAATATCAGTTGCAATCCAAGAGCCAATAAAAGGCTGGCCTGTGGCCACGCCAAAGTGGGAGCGGAAATACTATTCCCACCCCCAGCAGCGGCAGCGGCAGCCCCCCCCCCCAAAACAGGCCCAGGATCGCCCGCACGCGCCAAACTGTGCGCGGTCTGCTTTGGCTTACCAAACCGCTGAAACCGGAAGAACGGCACCGAATTTGCAAAGCGAGGCGTGCCAAAGAACATACCGCCCATTGGGCTGGAGTCCTCTGTCGTGCTCAAGTTCTCGTACGGCAGGCGACGAAGGCGTTCGCTACACATAGCAGGCGTAGGTGGTGTCAGCACGGTCTGTTTCTTCAGTCTCCCTGCAAACTCCAGAGAACTTACCTCATTCGTGTAATGAAAAAATTTTTAAGGAAGAAAAGGCAATGATTCATTTCCAGTTCCGACTGCAGAATTAGATTTCCCTCAGATTTTTCTTTCTGCCTACACTTGGCATCAGACGCAGCCACATTCCGCACAGCCTAGTTCAGGTACCCGCGGCAGCTTGCAGCGCCGCACAGACAGGGAATCTTGACCTCCTCTGGTGGGAACTTGTAGTCGTACGTGACCTCCTCGCCTATTTGAATGTCGTGGCTGGCATAGATGACAATACGCTTGGTGCCATCCGCCACAATTGTGCGCGCTATGCAGTTGGGCTCGCAGCTGTGGTTGATGAAGCGCGCGACGTTGCCGCACTTTGTTGCATCTACCACAATCTCGTCGTCGACGCGGAACAGGTAGCTGCTGCCAATGCCCTCGCGCTCGTACTGCTCTTCCCGCAAATCCGCCAGCTGCGACCTGATCCTCTCACCAATATACTCAATCACAAACTCCCCCTGGAATATCGGCTCCGATGCAAACAGCCCCCAGTCATGAATTGCGCTCTTCGAGAACCGTAGCCGCTTGGTACGCGACTCCAGCTGGTTGAACCGCAGCAGGTCTGAGCTGCTCCCAGCAGTGCCGGCATCGCCCTGCCCGTTGCTCCCCGCTGCACCGCCCCCATTCCCCATGCCGCTGCCAGTTGCGCCAGCTCCCTCGCTCAGGTTCCGGATCCCCATGCTGAACTCGGCTCGCAGCTTCCTATTGGCCGCCCGATGTGTACGCGAAGACGAGATCATGCTGGCTTGTGTCAGCGAGTACAGCAGCCCAGCATCGCCTGTTGCCGCGGTTGCTGCTGCTGGCCCGCTTCGTCCGCTGTAGCCCGTACTGTCGCTTGTGCGATTGCCATGCCCACTGCTCTCTCCCCGTAGCCGCGATGCCACTGCCGCAGTGGTCCCGCCAAAGAAATTGGCCGCCCAGTGCAGCTGAGAGTGTAGCTGGGGGAGGTACAAGTTCTTTAGCATTGCATCTGGTGTATAAAAGCCTTCTGTGCGTGCTGAACCCGTCTCATTCGCTGGAAGACTAGGAATGTCCAATGCAAGCAGGTCCTCATCTTCCTGCGCTGCAGCTGCCGAAGGCGTTTCAGGCATGGATCCATCTGTAGCAGTCTGGCTTGGCCGCGCTTTTGCTTTCAGGCGTTTTAGCCTGCGTTTGCTTGTTGCCGTATCGTCCTTGGCCTCTTCAGCTTCTAGATCACTGTCATATACATCAAACTGTGCAATCTCATCATCACCGTCCGAATACTCTTCAGCTTTCAGGCCACTTGCAGGCAGTTTCACGGAAGCCTGGCCAGCTAAACGCCGGCGCTTAACTAGCTTCTGTTTCAGCCGCTTGGTCGTTGCTACCTCGTCCTTGTCGCTGTACTCGGTTCCGGACTCATCGCTAGCAGTGCTTGATCGGCTTGCAAGCTGTGTATGGCGTGTACCGCTGCCATCTCCTGCAATTCGCTTCTTTTGTGACCCGGCTGTGTCCCGCCTAAAACTGGGAAGGTCTGCTAAGACTGACGTGTTTATAGGCATGTGAACCTCTGAAGCAGCGCTTGCGCTCTTTGTCATGCGCTTAAGCATCGCAGCCGTGTCAATGGGCTGGCGCACTGATGCTTTGCCTGGAATTAGTCTTAGTCTGCTGCTGCCTGCCATTGCCTTTCGAGGCTCCTGAACATGTTCGGCTATTAGCTCGTGTAGTCGCTGCCGCTGTAATTTATGCAGAAATGACTCTGATATCTCGCGAATCAGCAACTCTTTGGCTAGTCTATGCAGCTCTGGGTCAGAGCTTCTCAAGCTGCGTACCTCATGCCCTGGTATTAGCCGCGATGGTATCTCTGTATCTTTACTGCTGGAAGTTGTAGGCGCTGTCTGGCGTACACCGGTATCCTTAGTGCTGCTGAGCCTTTCCAGCTCGAGCAAGCGGGCCGCGTTAATGGGTTCGTAAAGCTCTACATCAATGATCCGGCCAGCAAACCTCTGCTTGTCGCTCAGCCGCTGACACCGATGCGCGTCTCTTTCCGAACTAAACAGAATGTACCAATAGTCGCCATCTTTAACCACTGCACAGGGCCTAAATCGCTCAAAATAGCGCTGTACGCTATCATCTGAATTCTGAGAAAACGGGATACTCGATCGAGGTACTCTGACTGCGCCAACTGCCAATCCCTTGCTGTGTGGTATAGCCGATCTTTCTGGGCGGTATGAATCTCCTTTAGCTGGAATCTCCGAGCGCGAGGGCGCCAGTGGCAGTGGTGGTACCGAGCGTCTCTCCTGCTCTGCGGCCTTATGCTGCAGCTCCCGTATAAGCTCGTGATAGCGCTCGCCAATATCCAGCTCCAAGCTTGCTGGCGGCTGCCCTGGCTGAATAAGCTGGCCGTTTTGTAGCGCGTCGCTAGCTGCTGCGCGTGGGTTGGGTGCTTCGCCAGCAGCAATAAAATCAATCCTGGCAATTCCCAAGCTCATCCCCGTTGACTGGTCGTATCCTAGGCGAACACTGCCAACTGCGCCAAATGACACAAAGTGCAAGCGCAGCTTTTCAGACGTAACAAGCGGTGACATTCCTGATGCCACAATTGAGCATTTTGGTGTGTTATTTACAGTGCATGTGTCGTCTTCGTACAATGGTAGCTTCAACTTGTACGGACGAGACGCAGAGCGCCGCTGCTTATCGCGCCAGGCCCGCCATTGAGACCCAATGCGCGGATCGCGGCTTTGCACATTCCTATGTTCATCGTGTCGTGCTAGGCTGCCCTTTAAGCCTGGTTGCTTTAAGCCACTGACCACACCAGCTCCGTTGCAAAGCTCGCGTGTGGGCGAAGTAAGACTCTGCGGTGTTGACAGGTAGCCAGCACTATCGGCTGCCGTGCCTACTGGTGTGGCAAACCACGGCTTGCTAATAGACGCGCCGGAAGCTGTATTGTTATCTGCCGCTTCTACTGAAAAGAACGTTTTTTTAGCAGTGAATGCGCAAGAAACATTTGCTCAATTCTAAGCAAATAGTTTATAAGAAGTACATTACCTGTCGAGTCGGCCGCGCTTGAATGGGTAGACGCGTCAACAGGCCGAAATCCACCAGCACTCATCGCTGGAAATGACCAGAATGCAAACTAAAATAAAAAAGAGGGATAAAAAACAACGAATATGTGAACGCCGCATTATAATATGGCTAAAATCATCTTAATTCATACAAAGCCAAGTGGAAAAAAATATCTAACGAGGCAACTGGCCTCGGCCAGCTTTGGCAAATGCATCGGCGGCACTAATGGCCTTGGAAATAGCACGGATGCGGGCAACATTCATGCGCACTCGCTCATCAATGATAAGGCGCTCTTTCTTGTGACGCAGCCGCTCCTTGCGTGCCCGTGTGGGCCACAGCTTGACAGTAAGCTCAAAGCTCCACATGCGGAAAACAAACACTTTGACCGCATCTAAAACAACAAAATATGCCAGCGAAACTGCCAGCAGCGAAACTCCCCAGCCGCCGCCAATAGCTGTGGTGAGGTTCTTGATGCCGAAGATGGAGATGAACATGGCGAAAACCTGCGTTGCCAATATCGCCGCCGTAAATGTCAGCGACGGCAAGTTCTCCCAGAAAAATCCAGCCAGACGCGTCGAGAAAATGGTAAAGTGGGGCGCTGATGACACATTGAGGTAGATGATGGTCTCCATACGGCCATCCTTGGTATCGTCTTCGGACTGCTTGCCCGCATCATCGGGGATATGGAATACATCCCGCGCTACAAAGAAGACGGCAAACGACAAGGCTGTCAAGAAGCAGCCAAGAATCACCGACAGAGTGATGAGCTGCCCAATACGCCATTTGTCGGGATTGCGCGAGATCTGGGCATTGTCGACGGATATCACCAGAGTTGCAGCATCGTTAAGCACTGCAATAAAGATGAGAAGAATCGCCTTCATCTGCCAGCGGAACGCCAGCGTGATAATAAAGAAGAAGATCAAGAAATGGACGGTAGATGTAATACGGTACAGGGCATATGATCTCATGCGCTGGAAAATTGCTCGTGAAGTCAGAATTCCATCAACAATTGTTGACAGTCCTGGTGCCAGCAACACAATGTCAGCAGCAGAGCGCGCAGCGTCAGTACAGTCGTGCACGGCAATGCCCACATTGGCCTTTTTCAATGCCGGTGCGTCATTGACGCCATCACCAGTCATTCCTACCAGCAGCCCCTTGGACTGCAGCAGCTCAACTACGCGGTACTTGTGCTCGGGAATAACTTGTGCAAACCCATCCGCGTGCAGACAGCGATCAGCAAGCTGCGTGTCTGTGGCATCGGGGTCAGTCAAACTGTTGGCGTCAAGAATGGCACGGCTCATGCCAAGACGTGCCGCCACCTCCTTGGCAATAATCAGCTGGTCACCAGTAACCATCTTGACCACAACGCCCATGCTCTCGCAGCGACGAATGGTCTCAGCAGAATCAGGACGCGGAGGATCAAGCAGTGAGATCATTCCTATCAGCTGCCAGCGCTCCATATCACCGGGCATAGTACGTGCCACTCCCAATGCCCGCAAGCCACGACGAGCAAGCAAGTTGACTGCATGTGTAGCTTCGGCGTCGCCGCCCACAAGCTTGACAATGACTTGCGGTGCGCCCTTGGCCACGCGGAATGTCTCACCAGCATGATGGTCTACAACTGTTGCTTGCGTCAATTTGGTAGCTGGGTTGAAGGGGACAAAGGACGCAACTTTAAATCCAGGAATTGTATGGCCGGAACAGTCTGCCAGCAAGGGAACGTCTCGTTTGGCAGCAGTGCGTACTGCCATTTCAATGGGATCGTTTGCTCCGGGCTCAGATGCCAAATACGAATACAAAAGCAGGTCTTCTTTGGTATAGCCGGGCTTAAGATATGGCTCATCAAATGTCAGCTTATTTAGTGTCAAGGTGCCTGTTTTGTCGGAACAGAGCACCGATACTGATGCCATCTCCTCTACAGCAGTCAAGCGCTTGACAATGACCTGCTTAGCCGCCAGCTGCTTGGCGCCTACAGCCATAGTCACCGACATGACCGTTGGTAGTCCAACTGGAATTGCAGCAACAGTAAGCACCAGCACGTCACGCAGCACATCAAACACGTCGGTCTTGGAAAGCTTATCGACCTCGGCCTTGCGGCGCAGAATCAAGTAGATGAAGATAACCACTACCATAGTCAGCGTTATCACTACCAAGAAGTTTCCAATTTGGTTTACAATCTTTTGGAAATGGCCCTGCTCGTTGGTAATAGAAATCAGGTTTGCAGCACGGCCAATAAACGTGTTGGCGCCGGTTTTTGTCACCACGGCTAGCATCTGGCCTTGTTTGCAAATTGACGAAGAGTAGATGGTGTCGCCACGCTTCTTTTCCACCGGCAGCGACTCGCCTGTCAGTGCTGACTGGTCTACCTGAAGGTTCACTTCTGCTTCGGAGCCATCAACGCTGATGCCCAGTAGCCGTGCATCAGCAGGGATAATATCGCCCAACCGTACTGCTACTATGTCGCCAGGCACCAATTCGCTGGACTCAATCTCCTGTAGGCGCCCATCGCGAAATACACGCGATTTCAGCGCCAATGTGTTCTTCAGTGCATCCAACGCTGCATCGGCCTTGGACTCTTCAATAAACCCAATCAAGGCATTGATCACCAGCAACCCGCCAATAATGCCGAAATCAATCCAATCCTCAACTACGCCAGATAGGATGAACGCCAGCTCAATCAGGTACGCGATGGCGCCTGTGAAATAGGACAAGAACTTGAGTATCGGGTTGGTCTTTTTCTCGGAAATCTCGTTTTTGCCAAAGCGTGCAGTACGCTCGGCAACCTCCGCCTCAGACAAACCCTTGAGCGGCTCTGTTTGCAACAGTGCCTCCAGCTCAGGCGGAAGCTCCTCGCTGACTTCCACATGCTGGTGGTCTTCAAACTGCGCTTCTTTCTCGTTAGTCTTTTCGCCCATAGTGTCAAAGCGCTTTCTTTACAAGGACTTGCAAAACACAGCCCGATTAAGATTATAAAGATATACTATTAAGAAGCGCTATCAGCCTAGAGAAAAAAGGAAGATTTGAAAATGAAAAGGATGGCGGGGGCAGCGTAGGCGCGGCTACTGTCCATATTTATGTACATTTTTCGCTCTTATTTCTGGCGACAAAAGGGATATTTATTACAGCGTGGCCACATTTGAGCTTTTCTGTTCCTACATTGATAAAAGCCGGAAGAATTGTGATTATTTTCTGGCTATCGGGGAGGAGCTTACAATGCATGGTCATGCCGAGCCCAATTTTCAGAAATTCCGACCGGACTTTTTTTCCGACTGCAGGGCCTGCATAGACTGCGTGTCTGAAAAAGAAATGTGCAAATCAAAGTCGGAACATGCTGGGTCTGAGACGACGCGGGGTAGCTGGCCGAGAATCAAAAGCTCTCACAAAACGCGGGGAGTGCTGACTTTTAGGCGCAGCGCCTAGTGTGGCTTTCGAGGCACTGCCAATGCACCTGTGCTATGTGCCACCAGAGGCTGCTGTCCCCACCGCCACCCGACTTCATAGCGTCATTAAAACTGGACTGACGACGTGCATACATGGCCAGACTTTTATCTGCGCACTGCCGAATTGGCAACAAGTGTGCTCTTGCGCTTTTCACAGCAGTCTGGACTAGAGAGGTGCTCAAAGAAATTCTCTGTAAAAAGTAAGCGTGCTTCTCGGTCAACCATTGTTTGTTTGCTCTAATGGCCTGCAAAGTGCTGCAAAATGCCTCGGTTTTACACCTCCCATCTAACATGATTCAAACTTAATATGCCTATGGTACTGCCTCTTCCAATTGTAATAGACATCAGCTGTCGGTTCTTTGTCCAATTTGTGCTACTTGGCTGCCCCCCTGCGAGCCATGTGGCTAGTTGCGCCATAGCAATTACAATCTACACCAGCACGTCATTGAATAACACACCATGCATAAATGATTGCAGTAGCTGGAAAGAAGCGCTATCTTTCTTCTTAGATACATATTTTATTCAGCTCATAATACACGCATATAGCAGATGGGAACTGGCTGCTTAAACTGGTTTACAATGCTTGCACATTGATTTTGTTTCTG
This sequence comes from Coemansia sp. RSA 1250, assembly GCA_027578955.1. NCBI lineage: Eukaryota > Fungi > Kickxellomycota > Kickxellomycetes > Kickxellales > Kickxellaceae > Coemansia > Coemansia sp. RSA 1250. Next base: position 1,393 of record JANBTS010000016.1, on the reverse strand, counting down.
GCGTTTGTGACTTTATTCAACACTCGCTGCTTCTCGGCGTACTGCAACAATGCGTTGTTGCACAGGCGTCCTTCATTAACAGTTGTTGAACCCGCCTTTGTTGTTTATCTGAATTACGTCGGCTTTACAAATGACAAAATTGCGCAGTTCCCAGAACGCAGTAGCTTTGGTACCGCAGAAAAAAGGAATATTCTATGGGGAGAAACAAATGCTACAATCAAACAAGCATTTGCTTTTAAAATGTGGCGGCAGACAATACAAATCATCCCAACAACTCCCTCACTTTATTTCATTCGGGAGTTGAGTTTGTTGCAACATAGCTGTAGTAGCAAGAAAAAGAGTGAGTTGACGTACTTTTTAAAAACTGTTGCACATGCTATGGACATAAAATATTGCAATTAATTACGATTAACCTTGAGTTATAATTCACTACGTCAAACTCTATTTTGCCGATTAATAGCAAAACATGGTAGATATAAATACTGTTGCATTAAAGCATTTCCTTACAAAAACATAAGACACTGGGGTTGGAGCTTCAAATGTCTACTACATATTTCAACTGTTGGCTGTGTACTATAGTTTGTTACTTCGCCTCTTGAAGCAAGCATTGGTAGGTATTCATTGTATTATTGCCATTGCTATATCTCTGCAAAATTGGTCATGTCTGTGCAGAATAAATTTTATATTCTAGAAGCGCTGCATAGCACTAGCTATTTTTTGATCAACTCATTAGGGGGTTTCTATCAAAAAATAGCAATTCCACTAAGCTACAAATTTGAAATGCAGAAGGCTTTTGTTTCATGTCGCTAGTCCACAGTAGCTTCTTATAAACGTATTATGGTTTGTATCAAATAATTGTAATTATAGCTAAATTTTATAACTCAAGAAAACATTGTGTATTTTTATGCCCTTTTACTTCCCATCATTTTGCAGCGTCGCCGACAACACCCTATTAATGTGCGCTACTCTAGTGCATGCCGGCATCGTGGTTCCAGCTCAGGGCCGTGAGGTTTTGTTTCGGATGAGCATTTTTCACGAAATTATCATGAGTTGTGACATTGACTACCTGATATCATGACTTTAATGGCACGATGCAGCTATGTGCTGCTTACGATTGGATAGCCCTCTGTGCGTGCTATCTGCCAATATGTTTGACTTTGGGACCAGCAAACGAAGTACTGAGATATTACAACGTTTATAACATTTATGACAATTTATGATAGAGCAGAGTGTGGTACAGAAACTGGGGCACTGGTAGGTTCTGCTGCCACCACAGGGTTGGGACCTGCTGTTCGGAAGGCACCAGTCTGACCACTGGTGGTCATCCTAAACTAGAAATCCAGAAGCTGGCTAAACAAGTACTAATAACTTGAGAAAACGTGATGCAATACTA
>JANBTS010000015.1:4545-226695 GCA_027578955.1 Coemansia sp. RSA 1250 | reverse complement strand
TGCGGATTACACGCCTTTTGCAAGCAAAGCAGGCCATAGCCAACCCCGTTGTCATCGCTTCAGCAACATCTGAGCCGCTGTGCTTTGCACAGCTCACGATACACACAGCGTATTCTTACGAATAGTTTTATTAACTAAGAACAAATATAATGTAACAAACTAGCTTTTTTTGTTGTAGCTGAAGTACCATGAGGATCTAGGAATTAAAATTTTTGCTTGATATCTTTTAAACAGTATATTCATGTTCTAGTAATACCATGTTGGTGGGGCGAGTGTGTCTTTATAGTACCCGTTGTTTGTTTGTGGCTGAATTGCATTTGAGTGGTTATCAGAGCACTCGATTGCGCCGCAGGTTGGACAGAAAGAATTATACATTAGGGAGTATGGTAGCGTTTTTGATAGAACTTACAGTGAAGGGAAATAGCAAATAATTTATACAAGTGGCAGCATTATAAGCAGCGACAATGTAAAGACAGCTGCGGATGAGACTTTAAAACAGGAGAAAGTACTTGCAATTGGCTGTAAAACACAAGGGTATATTCCTTTTAAAATATACGCGGTAAAAGCTTTAAGACTTTAAAGGGCCGCAACGCCCTAAAGTCCTCTGAGCGTCCAGCTATGTTGGGGGATATAGCAGCCACTACCCGCTTTTTCTACTGAATACCCTTGTTCATCTTGGATTGCCTTTTGCAAAGCAACAACGTTGGCTGCAAAGAAACCAACTAGTTTTGAGCAGGGCTCAAACATGTTCATATTTTTAGTACCGTTTACCAACCAATTAACTATATATTTTCTGTGCATAGGACCAATAATATGTAAGGTTTAGCAATAGCCAGGCTGACAATCGGCCGTACCAGCTGGTTATATTAAAAAGAAGCATGATCGACAACCCGCTATTATGCCAAACTATATGGTGTTTTATAGTGTGACGACATCACGAGGCTGACAGACCACAAGGCTATAAAGCTATGACGTAACTTGCTTCATGCTTGCCTTTTTTTTTATATAAAAGTGGCAAGCGTTTATCAAAGCGTGCAGCTTAAACTTAATTAGATTACATTTCATATGAAAGATCCCAGATAAAGCCAAATCGCATTTGTCTACAGCTAACCACTAGTATCTTACAAACCCAGCATTGCTTGCTTGTTGGAAGCTGCTCAAGAGGTAATGGAAATCCTGCAGGATCGAAACACCGCAAAGTTGGGGGGGGGCAAGGTGTCAATCGCACTACGATTTGCAGGTATCAATTATTCTCGGAAATTGAACACAATATTTATCGAACAGAGAATCTAAACACAGATAAGGAGAGAACACGCTAGACATGGTAAATCCAGAGATTTTCGGGTAGAGTTCTGGTGGGAGTGAGAAAGCCGTAGCATTCACAAATAGTGTTCAGCCTTGGTCACCTAAATCCAAGTATCTCCCCAACAAAACAGCAAAGCAAATCAAGGGAGCGTACCACGATATTGGATGGCAAAAAAGAGTTGTATTGTGTAGAGAATAAGCCTAAAACAGAGCACAAGCGGGGGGAGTTAAGCCACTCACATGTCACAGGCAAAAAAAGAGCGGATCCTGCCAGAAATTTAAGCAGCACTTGCAATTGCCAATTGAAGCGCCGAGGTGCAGTTTTAAAAGAGCGAACTTTGCACTTCGTATTGAGAAGTGATCGGCGTACAGGCGGCAATTGGGATGGAGAAGATCAGACTGCAAGCACAGGCTGCATGTAGCCCGCATAAGCACAAGGAAGGCGACTTGAGCTCTGTTACGCCAGAGACACCCCCAAGCCACGAGAGACATAGAATCACTAAGAAAAAAACTGGGAGTATGCGAGTCAGCACACGCAAGAGCGCATATAGCAAGGGATAGCCGGTGTTTGACATTCAATTCTCTTGTTCTTCATGGTGCTCTGTTGTTGTATTTTGATTATTTAGACGCTCCCTATTTTTCCCAAGATAAAAAAATTGGCGGCTTTTTCTTCCCTCCTTATGCGACTTGATTGTTTGGATCTTTAGTTTTCGTTGCCAGAGTTGTGAAGGTTATTCCAGAAACTGGAAGGGAGAGCTGCTTTATCTCCCATTTCCAGCATTTTTATTCTTTGCTATCGGCAAATTTTTTTCCAACATTTTGATAGAGGTTTGGTAAAGGCGCTCACAGATATTTTGGATAATGCTGTCAAATGCAGACAGCTCGTGGCAGATGACACAGAGCGCAACGCTGCCGCGAAGCATGCGGTCATCGCTATACCTGCGACGACGGATAGAGGGCCTGGGGCCAAAGATCCAGGAAGGCGACAGCGTGCGAATGTCGATGCCGGCGGAGATGTGCGACTTTCTGGACGTAGCGCAGGGCATTGACGGCAGCAGCAGCAGCGGACTGGTGGCTGAGGCAGCACCCGACATGGGCTCGCATAGCAGCATGCTGCATGCGCTGCTGAGCTGCCTGCCCGAGCCACCGCTCACACAGCCGCGCTGCTCAGCCATAGACACACTGAGCGCACTGGCCGATGAGCTGCCGCAGCCGCCGCTGTCGCCCACAAACAGCTTGCCTCCGCTATCGCCACCCACTTCGCCCATGCCCGCCAAAGCACGTTCGCTTGCCGCGATGCCGTCGGCAGCAGTAGCCAGAGACACAGTCGCAGAGATGGCAGTAGATAGGCAGCGCTTAGACACAGCAGCAGACATAGAATCGCCAGCTGCAGTATCTGGGCTGGACGCGCTGGACGCGCTGGCCGCGTTGGAGACGCCGGCACCGTCGCGGCGAAACACAGACGAGGTGCCGCTGACGCAGCAGCAGGAGCTGCGCCGGCTGTCTGACAGCCCAGGGCTGCTGGACGACGAGATGCCGCCAGAGTCGCCGCTGTTTGCAGGAGTTGCCGACCAGGACATCCGGCGTATGCGCGACTCCATTCGCAACGCAAAGCTCGCACGCAGCCGGTCTGTAGGCGCAGCCCGCTCCACGTGGTGCGCGCCCGGCCATGAGCCGCTGTTTGGTAAGTACGCTCTAGCACCACTTTTCGCATTTGTAGCTGATGAAGATTCTTTGTGTATAGCCTCGCTACATGCGACAAACAAGACGCCAGCACGCGCATCGCTGGCAGCAGTGCTGGACGGGTGGGCAGAGGGCGAGCGCCCGGCAGGCGAGTGGCTGAGCTCACAACAGCCCCCATCCAGCGCTGACGAATTGCATGCGCCGGCAACTCCCGGCCCCGCAGCGGCTGCAGCGCTTCCCACGGACCCTCCGGCCCCGCGGCGGTTCCGTGTGCAAGTGCACTCGCTATTCGGCTCGGAAGCTGTGCATGCATCGGTTGCTGAGCTGAGCGACGCTGCATCCACAGCGTCATCGCAGACAGCCGTTGAGGACGACGATGCCGACATGCAGGCGGCGCTGGCACAGCACCCAGCAGCGCTGCAGAGCCTGAAGGCGCGCTGTGAAACGCATGCCAAGTCGCGCCTTCGTGCGCCAACCCGGCTGTCGACGCAGCGCCTGCAGCCGCGATTTGCGCTTCCAGCACTGGAGTTTGTGGTAAGCAGCAGCGGCAGAAAGGCAGCCAGGGACCAGGCAGTGCAGAGCGTGGATGTGGATGCGATGGTGGCAGCGTATTTGCCGCATGTCTATGCCAAACTGTATGGCACAGCGGAGGGCACGCGCGAGCGCACAGAGTCTGAGAGCAGCGCACGCACGCTGGCCGACACCCACGGCGGCTCAGACTATGCCGAGTCGCACGACTCTGCGTCGTCAGAAGACACGCTCCTTCAGCAGCGGTCGGTGCGCATGCGGCCAGCGCAGTCGCTGCCAGAGCAGCGCCGCAAGCCAACACGCTTGGACGGCAAGCTGAGCACGCCCAGGCCGAGGCATGCCGCATCCGTAGCTAACCTCAAAGCAGTTGAGGGCTCGGCCAGGCACGCGCGGCGGCAGCTGCACTCGCTGGCGCAGCTGGCAGCCCCGGCCACCGTGGCGTCCCGGCGGCGCAGCGAAGTGGAGGCGCTGATCACCCAGGCCAATGCGGTGCTGAGCATTGCGCCATCGGGCCCGGCGCGCCGGCGCTCTGCAAACCAGCCGCACTGCGCCTTGGCGGCTCCCAGCGGCTTGCGGCCTCCACGCGCGTCGTTCCCGCTGTCCGCAGCCCGCATGCCGCCGCAGCCGCAGCGTGCCGGCAGCATCGTCATTTCACCACGCAATTCAATAGCCTCGCCGCGCGGCTCTGTGCTGTCGGACAGCGGCATTTCGCGGATCCCGTCGCCTGCATCGGCGCTGAGCTCCCTGCAGATTGCGCGGCAGCCATTGCGCTCGGACTCTATGCGGCGCCGTGCTCACCTAAGCAGCGGGAGCAGTAGCGAGATATCTCCGTTGGCTCTGGCTCCGGTCCACACGGCCATTTCCTCGGAGCTGGCTGCGTGCCGCCTGCCTGCATCTGCGCCGATCCGCCGCTCCCGGCCGTCTATTTCTCTCAGCGGCCTACGTCCGCCACAGCCGCCGGCGTCCTCGGGACTGCGCATGCCCAGCACGCCGGCTTTGAAGCGCCCGCCGGTTTCTGCTGTTGTGCCGCGCGGCGCGTCATCGCTGGTTGCTTCCAGCGGCAGCGGTGGCCTGGCTGGGGCCCGGCGTCTGCAGGGCCCATCGTCTGTCCAGCATCTGCCGCGCCTGCTGGGCTCGTCTGGCTCCATGATGCGTTCTAGCACCGTGGGCTACTCGGGCATGTCGTATGCGTACAGCAGCGACTCCGAAGAAAGCAGCATGCTGGCGGATTCCTCGGATACGCTAGCGCGGCTTCGCAATCCCGGGGCCAGGGGGTCTGGGCGTGGCGGAGCCAACCGCGATGACGAGTTCTTGACCCTGCGGCCAGTACACACTCCTGACATTGTTCCTCGCACAATAGATCCGCGGCTGGTAGAGCGGGCCATGACGCCCATGCTCAAGCTCAATGCGAGCGCAAAGCAGCCCGCTCCTTCCAGCAGCCTGTCGCAGATGGTCCAGCAGCTGTCTGACGACAATTGCAGCAGCATGGCCAGTCTTCCCGATGCCGGAAACAGCAACAGAGTCATTATTATGGAAGACAGCAGGCCAGAGCCTCGTACCTCTACCAATACCGACCAGGTATCACACATGTCGCCACTTAACAGCCCCAAGCAATCGTTTGGTGCCAGAGCCAGCACCGATAGCGGCCGTCGCTTTGGACGACCCGGGTTTTTGGCCCGCAGATGGACCAAGCATTCCACAGCGCCTGTACCTGCTGTATCGGCCATCCCAATGCCGCCTCCCTCGACAGAAAAGAGCCCACCGAAGAAATCCGTATCGTCAAAGATTCCCTCTTTGCGTAAAGCACGGTCCCTATGGTCTCTTCGTCCCTCTCTGTCAAAGTAAACCCCCTTTTTCGTAAAGTACTATATTTCCTTTTTTGCTATATTTCGTTGCGATATTTTTTGTACACTTTATTCAATTCCATTTCTCTATGTTCCAAGTTTATTTCAGTGGCGAGCAGATACAATGGGCACACAAGAAACCGATCCGTTTTGGCGACATACACAATGTCTATCACCTCTTGTAAACGTACGCCCCAAATTAGCCCTCACACAAGCCTCATGGTTTACATAAACCCCAATGCTTGCTGCCCGTCCTTTGCGCTTTTCCATCGATTCTGAATTTCGTTTACTCAGCACGTGTCTTTCATAGTCGGAGCATAAAGTGCATCCAATTCGCTGGGTGTCCGCAAGACAGAAACACTTGTGACAGGCTCCAGATAACCGTTGGATCCAGCGAGTTTGCCCGCTATGCGCTTGCTTGCAGAGCAGGTAGTTTAGTTGGTGCTCGTCTGTATGCGTCGTGTTGGGTAAGCGGCTGAACCATATGGGTGTATCGTTTGTTTGTTCTGCGGCTCCATAAACTAAACCGAGTATCAATATGCTTTGGGCTAGAATTGCTTTCATACTTTAGGTAATAGTGGATGTATAACTGGGAATTCTCCGATTAATGTGCTTATTCAGGTTTACTATTTTCTAGTTACATTCTCTAAACCCTTTATTCCATAATCTTTATGCGTTTAATCTACACGGGGGTAATTACGGTTGTAGTGGAATGCTACTATACTAGATAGCTTTCTCCCTTACATTCTTCTGGCACAAACTACTAAGCGCCAGATGGTCCAGCAACGAAAATCTAATGTTGGATTTAGGCTTCGGAAGTTTCGGAGCTTATTTAAAGCTTCCAAAGCAACCCGTTAAAAATACATAATACGCTGACATGTGAATATTTCCAATAAAAAAGCGTAAAATCCACTAAAATATTTTTCCACTTTATATTTTTCCACTTTACAAAGATGTCCAAGATCGTATTTTACTTTGACACTCAGTCAACCTACAGCTACATGGGGTTCGAGTTTATGGAAAAGTACCAAAAGCTATGGAACATCCCGGTAGACTACCGGCCATTCAGCCTAAACGAGGTCATGGCCAATGCTAAAAACTCATTCAGCTCCTACAAGCTACCGTTTATGTTCGCCGACCTCAAACGCACCGCAAGCATAACCAAAATTCCATTCCGTGGCACGCCCAAAAACTACCCTTACGATTCCTCCGTGGCACTTACAACCCTGCAGTATATTAAGCTACACCAACCTGAGAAGCTTGCAGCGGCTATGCGCAGTCTGTGGCGGATGGAGTATGTGGACTGCAAGGCACCTGATTCAAAAGAAGCAGTTAAAAGCGCATTACAGGGTATTGATGCAATGGTGGTTGACAAGGCGATGGATGATCAGGAATCTCAAATGGCGGTAAAGCAGAATACCGAGGAAGTGAAGAAGATGAGGGGCTTTGGTGCACCAACCATACTGGTCTATAAGACTCCAAACTCTAAACCACAAATGTTCTTTGGCTCGGATAGATTCGAACATATCGCCATACTACTTGAAAAGGAGTTTCTTCCGATGAAGCAACTATTTGCTGGTTCTAAGCTTTAGAATTTATTTTTTTTATAAACGAAGGGCCTTTAGAAAACTGGATGGTTTCCAAACGTTGATGTGTGGGCTTTTTGAGCCAGTGTTCTTCTGCCAACATCTGCAATGTTCGGCTCATCATCGTTATTTGGGTCAAGGTCAGGCATTTGCATATGTGCCATAGTTGCTGCTCGCCATTCATGGCATACGCCCAGAAACGGCTTATATGGCGTTTCGTTAGATGCTTTGGACAATACGCACATGGGCTGGAGTTTCTCATCCACTGTATATTCGACTATACGGTCGATTACCTTCCACGGTAGTTTCTGTGCTGTAGATGTATCTGACATGATATAAAGTATTATTTACAAGTGAACAAGAAGAAGTAAGAAACACTTGGTTTTTCTTTTGCTTGATAAAAAGCCTTGCTTTTGCGCCGCGTCTTCTTTAGCTTAATAGATTTTCCAAAAAGGATGGAAGAAGTTATAAAGGAAAGGCAGCCTTTTCTCTTTTGAATAAAACATCGGGTTCAAGAAATCCAAGACAGCACCCCCACGTAATCACGATCACCACATCAAGATCAAGAGATGATAAAAAACGATAAACAGCAAAAAAATCGAATTCAACCTCTTTAATTCGAAGGCATCTTTAACACTTTACACAGCAAAAAAAAAAGGAGGAGGGGAATATAGTATAAATGGACAACACTACACAGCCGGCAAGCCAAGATATGCCGCCCAAGGGCGGGTTCAAGTCGATAAGATACGAGCGTCGACTTCCCAAACGCGGACCCAGCGGTATAGCCATGTTTGCCATTTGCGGAGGACTAATGACATACGGGTGGTACCGGGTATACTTGGCGCTAGATGAACGGCGTGAGCTGGACCGGGAGAAAATATGGTCGAGAATCCACCTGACCCCGATGCTTATTGCTGAAGCTGACCGTGACGAGTTCCGTCGTCGGCATGCTGCTGTGGAGCGTGAACGTGAGATCATGAAGGATGTTCCTGGGTGGGTTCCGGGCCAGAGCGTTTATAATGGTAAAAGATATGCTCCTGATTCTATCGCCAATATTCCTCTTCATCAACAGCCTGGTTTCAAGAAAGACTAAGACTTTTAATATACATGTTTCTTCTTACTCTTAAGAGTGGTTTCTTTTTTTTTTTTAGGTAACAGAAAGATTGTCGGATAAACTACAAGAATCGCTATCAGCCAGCGTGGATTTTATAGCAGCAGCAGCCGAATTGAGCGCATGCTTCAAGCCAGAATTTTCGTCCTGCAATCTACGGTTAAGCGAAACTTCTGAAGCTAGCAGCTCCCGGTACTTGTTCTGCACCTCAGAAACCTGCAGGTGCCCGTCAAAGGCCGCCAGCCTCAATGCCTTTAGAGATCGTGCCAACGTAGCCTCATACTCTTTGGCCATCTCCTGCTGCTCTCTCACCGACTGTACCAGCAGTTCAATATTCTGCCTCAGCATCTGGTTCTCTTCTTCTAGTCTTACAGTGTTGGAGTGCAACTCGGCTATGTGCGAGCTAGTCATGTCGGTCTGCACAAGACCTTCGGTAGCAGGTGCTATTGTCCGAGGCACGAATGCGGGCGATTCTAACCGAGTGCTATGCATAGACCCAATGGTGTTGGGCGGCGTATGGAACGTTTCGGACATGGGCGACCCAACTTGGTTGTCCGAGTCCAGCTGAGCTCTCTGGAAAGAAATAACCGACTCAGCGCCCTGCCGCTGACTAGCCTCGTCAGAGTTCAAGCTTTCTGCCCGACTCACTTGCTCCTGCAACACACTGAATTTTTCGGCCAAAAGTTCGGCTGTTCGTCGGTTACTCCGGTTCAAATCGCCCAGTTCTGTAAGTAGATTATATACGGTGTTCATGGCTGTTTCGCTATCAATGTCTTCTATGTCTGAGGAAGATGATGAGGAGGGTTCTTCAAAGCTTGTTTGTGCTAACATTGCCTGTATATCACGAATGGAATCAAGTCCTCGATGCGAACGTCCTATAGTCGCCGTTTGTGAAACATCCATCTTTTTAAACTCTTTAAAAACACTATAAGGGATATTCAAAAGTGGGAAATAGTACACTGGAAAGAGAAAAACAAAAAGTAGAAATAACCAAAGCTGCATTGTGCTGGAAGCTAATTTCCACCGATTAAATCATGGTGTTAGCTCTGATTTCTGACTGTTGAGAATTTTTTTTGTATCTTATCTCCACATTTTTTCTCCCTTGACTATTTAAACAGAATGCCTATATCAAAAGAAGCCAAGACTTTACGGATTGGATCACGGGATTCCAAACTAGCACTGGTGCAAACCGAGCTAGTAGTGAATAAGCTAAAGCAAGCGTACCCGCACCTAGACATACATATAGAGACAATGAAGACAATAGGAGATAAAATACTAGACAAGGCGATGGACAAGATAGGCGACAAAGGGCTATTCACCAAAGAGCTGGAATCAGCTTTGGCCGGCCAAATGATCGACCTAGTCGTGCACTCTCTCAAAGACATGCCTACCCAGCTACCACCCAACATGCAACTGGCCTGCATTACTGAACGAGAGGACCCGCGCGACTGCCTTATAATGAAGCTTGATCACAAGTGCCAAAGAATTGAGGACTTGCCGGCTGGCAGCGTGATAGGCACGGGTAGTGTGCGGCGGGTAGCGCAATTGCAGCGTTTGTATCCGCATCTGAAGTTTACGGGGGTACGCGGCAACTTGCAGACTCGGTTGGCCAAGTTAGATGCGGAGGATTCCCCCTATGATGCGCTGGTGTTGGCGGTAGCTGGAATCAAGCGGGTGCAGTTGGAAAGCCGCATAACGCAGATTCTGGATCAAGTGTATTATGCAGTAGGGCAAGGCGCATTGGGCGTGGAGGTACGGTGTGGAGACGAGGAGACATTGCGGCTGATCGGGTGTCTCAATGACGCAACGGCCAGGGCGACGTGTCTGGCGGAGCGGGAGCTCATGCGGGTGCTGGAGGGTGGCTGCTCGGTGCCCATCGGGGTGCGTTCCGAGTGGACCGGGTCCCAGCTGCGCCTGCATGCCATTGTGGTGAGCCCTGATGGGAAGCAGGCGGTGGAGGCTTATGGTAATGCGGATATGGGGAATCTATACACTGAAGCTGCCGATGAGCGTGCTCGTAATTTGGGGCTGCATGTTGCCCAGCTGATGCGTGGAAAGGGCGCAGATGAGATTCTCAAAAACATTCACTAGAAAATTCTATAACGTGTCTATAAATGTGTAAATGGGCCAGTCGGGATGCTTTCCCGTAGTCCACGATATCTGAAGCTTCTCAGAAACCAACTTGTTGACGTCATCGCGCCACTGCCGTTCGCGCTTGGTCTTTTTGAGCCGCTTCTTGTTTGTAGCAGGCGTCCCGCGCGCAGCATTCAGGTCTGCATTGAGCAGAGCCTGGCGGGTGCGTTGAGCTGTATCGCCGGTCACGTCCAGCTCGGCTGTAGCTGCAGCGGCAAACACAGGGGACTGCAGTAGCTTGGACAAGGACACGGAGTTGGCCAGCACTGCATGGTAGATGGGCTTATGTGCAGCTTCCCAGGCGGCCAGCTCAGGGTCAGACAAGCAGGAGCTGTGGCACCGCCCGTCGTCCAGAGCCTTGCGGGCCCTAAGCAGCGCACCAGAAGCGTGCTCAAACAGGCCGGCAATGCGACACTCGTCCAGCTGTGCAACTGTAGCTGCCCAGCCTTCAAAGGACATAAAGGAGGGAGAGCCCAGCATGCAGGCTGCCCGTAGCCGAAGCGCATAGCGTGCCCGCCGAGCAGGCTCGGAATCCAGCCTCAACGCGGCCTCTAGAGCAGATACGGAGCCCGAATGCTTGTGCCAGGGAGCAATAAACACGCTGAGGCGTTCGCACGCGTGGGCAATGAGCCATTCCGCCAAGCACAGCTCCTTTTGGGCCAGAACCGATGCTCGCCACCGCAGCAGCTGCAGGGCCCGCGGCTGCTGGTCGCTTCTGCGAGCAACAAACGAGAGCATGCGGTCGATGTGGGCGACATGGGCCTCAAGGACTTGCGACAGGTACCCGAACAGCAGCGGCAGCTCATAGTCCAGGTACACTGCCAGCCGCACTCCTGCAAGCATCCCCTGCTCGAGCAAGAGCAGCTTCATGTGGTATATCCACGAGCTTGTCCAGAACGGATTCTGCGACGGATCTCCCGAATACGCGTTCATGTCGTTTTGCTCGGCTACCGCCTGCATGGCATCCCACATGCCCAGGTACTTTAGCGCAATTCTCCGCTGCCGCGGCCCGTTCTGGCAGTGCGTGCGGAACCAGTCTGCCAGCACCCGCGCCATCTCCCCGTCCACCCCCGACAGCGCCTTGGCGGGAGCCGCTGCCACCTCGAGGATGGCTCGCCGGGCAAACGACTCCAAGGGCTCGCTGCTACGTACCCGCCCGTCGCACTCAAACGCGCTCATCACCACCGACCGCACAAACGGCTGCGGTTGCGGGCTGCGGATGGCCACTGCCTGGAAAATGTACATCAGGTGCTCGACGCTCCGTGCCTGCTGCAGGGAGCCCAGGATCTCGTGCAGGTCCCTGGCCATCTGCAGGAGCGTCTGGCGCGAGCTTGTCAGCGACGCGAGCTCGATGGGCTTGATGGGCGCTGCTGACGGGTACCGCCGCATGCACTTGCGGTCGAAAACACCCCGCACCGCCTGCCCCTCCTCGCTGATCCGCCATTCCACCTGCTGCAGCGCTTCCAGTTCCTCCAGCGCCCGCTCACTGCCATCATCGCTGCTGAGCCACGCAAGCGCCTGCAGCCAGTGTCGCCGTATCTCCACCAGCACCAGCAGTTGCTCTGCTGCATCTTCCCTTTGCTGCTCCAGATACGTCTTTGCCGTGTCGAGCAACCGCAGCGCATCGCTCTGCGAGTATTCGTCAAAGAATTGCGGCGAGACTGCTCCAAAATGCACATCCTCCTCTCTAAACACATTCTCGCGCCCATACTCGTTCCACACAAAGCGACAGCACAGCCCGGTGCCTATAAGTATCGGATACAGTACCAGATCTCGCACCGGGTTGTCCGTTTCTGCCGTACTTTCCGTGCTATACTGGGTAAAATAATTGCATGTGTAGATGGTCTGCAACAAGGATGCCGACATATGCCAGGTCATCTCGCATCGAAACATCTGCAAGCTTATCCACAACGCCTCCTGTAAGTTGAGCTTGCGCTGTATGTCCCACTGGGCTATCTCTTCTTCGTCTTCCTGGCTGAGCATCCCCATGTCTAACCGCGGATCCATCACCTCTATGGATGTCATCGCATCGAATAACGTAAAGTGCGGGTGCTTGAGGAGTTGGCCCGAGCTCAGCTCCTCTGTGCCTCTATCGACCAGCTCCGTTATGTCCTGCCATACGTCACCTGAGCTGGTTGCTATCGATTCTAACGACAGCTGCTCTAAGCTATTGTTTAAATGTCCTGCTTCCATTATATACAACAATTCGACACCAAGAGCCTACCGAAAGAAAGCTTTAAATTGCCTTGCAAAATAGTGCCTTTAATCAAGGCGGCTCGCCTTCAAATAGCCAGCTCAACAGCTCACTTTTATCTGAACCAACTCCAAAATTTTTTTTTATATTTTTTTTTCGTTTATAAGCAGGTTTCAAGCTGCTAAAAACTTTTCTTCTTTACTTTTATGCCCGCGCCTTAGATCTTTAGACACTTTACTTGCTATTTTGCGTTTTGTCTGCATCTCTGATCCTCTATCCTTGTCTGCAAGGTTATTGGGTAAAGACGTGAGGATGTAAACAGCATAGGCAGAGTAAAAGCAGCTTTTATGGGCTGTTCTCATTGTCTTAACTTGAGTCATTCGCGTGCTATATCAACACTCCTGTATTCTTCGTTAAAAACAAAAGCTTGCTTTTGTTAGCGTAATAAACTCGACCTTATTGCTTAAATGCCTCTTTGGAATACCAAGAATAACGTTCTGTTATTTCTGGTATTCTGTTTATTTTTGCACAAGGTTCTGCATTTTATGTAAAAATGTGGTGCGCCGGAGACAGGAAACACTTTAATCTTTAACGTTTATGATGATTTTACCAGCAGCGTGTCCATCGATGGCTTCAGCAAAGGCCTTTTGGACGCCCTCAATGGTAAATGGATAGACGTTGGCAATGACAGGCTTGATCTTCTCGCTAGCCAATAGCGGATTGAAGGTTTCCTCCAGCTCCTTGCCATTCGGGTGCATAATGAATGTGCGGTAGCTGACGTTCTTGGCCTTGAATCCACGGTTATTGTACCAGTTGACTAAGTCAGCCACGCGTCTGACTGCTTCCAGTCTGATCTTGCCCAATGTGTTGACATCGCCAACTTCTTTTTTGAGCTTTACTAGTTCATTTCCCTCTGGCAACAGTGCCACCGAGATGACGCTGCCTCCGGGCTTAACCACCTTGCTGATGTTCAGATCCCCCACCGTGTCGAATGCCACGTCTACCTCGTTCTTCAGCACCTCCGTGTAGTCCTCCTTTGTATAGTCTATCACCCTGGTGGCGCCCAGCTCCTTGGCCCGATCCACTTTCTCGCTAGACACTGTGGTAATGATCTCCTTGGCATTGTAATGCTGCTTGGCTAGCATTATTGCAAACATGCCTACCCCGCCCATTCCTGCCGGAACAAACAGCGACTTGGTCTCATCAAGCCCCAGGCTATCCAGTACCTGTTTGGCTGTCAGCCCAGCCAAGCCCACGCCAGCTGCCACATTAAACGGCACCTTCTCGGGTATTTTAGCCAATGCATCTGCGTCTACTGCGACTACCTCCGCAATAGTCCCCACGTTCTCCTGCTTGACCCGTCCATACACTTTATCTCCCACCTCAAACTGCGTCACGCCGGTGCCTACCTTTGTGATGGTTCCGGCTACGTCATACCCAAGCTTAAGCGGAAGTGTTTCGCTTTGCAGCACGCGTAAAAGCCCCTTGGCTCTCTTGTAATCAATGGGGTTCAGTGAGGCTGCATGCACAGATACTTCTACCTGGCTGGGCTCTATGGTAGGATAAGGAAATTTGCTTATAGTGTAGTCGCTGGGGTTGCTTGTATACCGCTTAACTACGGCTGCTTGGTAAGTTTTGGTCTCCATTTGCATATCTTTTATCTTTAGAAAGAGAGAAAGTTAAACTGAAACTAAAGATTCGGGGGCGATGGCTTTATGCTGCCAAGCATTTGATTTGTAATTGGTTTAATTTGTAATTTGTCGGTAACACCGACGGCATCCCGGTAGCACAAACATTCCCCCTTTTTTCATGTTTGCATAAAGCGTTCGTTAGCCAATCAAATAAGATTCTTAAACATTCTAGAGCGGTTTGCCTACGCTAAAGACCTGCATGCACCGGATCTCTATAGTCTACTATGAACTCTCCGTTTTCCATAATACGGATCAGAAAAGTGCTGTAGTTGGTATAAGATGCACCAATTAATTGAAACTCCTTATTATTTATAGTTATGCATTGGTTGCTTTTAAATGACCTATATCGGCCATGGTCATCATCATCTCTATCGTATTCTAGTGCCTCAAGGATCTCTTCAGCATCACTCTCGCTAATATCGCCACCCGTATATTCGCTAATTCTCTGGATGGTTTTTGAAATAATGTCTGCTTTGTTCTCTTGAAACATAATTTCGCCAGTAATGATATTGTATTCTGTCTTTGTCATATCCCTTTTTGTTTGTATCGGTAGTATATACGTTGAATTGTAAATTTGTGTGAAAATATGGCGGATAATACAGGAAACCGATTCCTTTTTATACCATTTTCCCTTCCATGCACATCAATTTAATCGCCACCATGAACAATCTTTCTTTCATACAAGCTGTGGGAATACTTTAGCTGCGGATCGGGAAACCGAAATGATGTTCGAATATATTTTTTTCGGGCAGCTATAAAGATGGGAAAGCCTCTTTCTAATGTTCTCTCTAAACGGCTTCTTTTTAGTTTCCAGGTCTTGCCCGACATACAAAAAGGAGCTTTTATAGCTCGGAAGAAGAAAAAACTTCCTACAAGATCTAGAACAAACATTTTTCCCACAAAAATACTATAGTTACATACGCAATACATAGTAATGCTGGTAGGATTGCAACTGTTTTCAGCAGGAGAAAGAACCGCTCCCAAAATAGACAAAACAATCGATATTTTTTGAAAGAAAGAAAAAATAGACTTAATGATAGACCTGGGAGTAGGGCATCATTGAAGCCAAGTTAGTTGCCGAGTGAGCTGGAGTAAGAAGCCAATTTTGGGGGTGGTTAGCATGAGCTACCTTTTGTTTAGCAGGATGCCTTGGTCTAAGGTGGTAGCGAGATTTCGACTCTGCATCCACGCTATTTTGTATGTCCATAAAGTTGGAAATATTGCCAGGAGTAATTGGGCTTAAAGCAGCTAAAGTATCCTGGCCAATCTCATTTTGCTGCTGCGTAAAGACGCTTTCAGGAATAATGTCCAGCTGCTGCTCGTTGGGCATATAGCGTCCAAAGCTGTCGATATCCATCTGGTGCTCAGAACAATGCTCGGCATTTAGGGCCTTTTTGAGACTGGCAGGCTTGGGCAGCCAATGGGAGTTATCGGACTTGCGCTCCATAGAGGTGGTGCGCTGGTCAGAAGCAGTCGCGTAACTGCTGGGCACCTGCCTGTGGGTGTTCTCGGCCACGCCACAGGGCTGGCTGGCAATATTGGGTATCTGGCTTTCACGCTGCTCATACATCATGCTATGCGTGTCGATAATCTGGGTGTAGGCATTAAGCATCGACTCAGAAATGCGGTCCTCTACCATAGGACAGTTGCGCAGCCACGGGTGCTCAAGCGCCTGCTTTGCAGTCATGCGCTTCGAGGGGTCAACAACCAGCAGAGACTCTATAAAGTGGCGAGCAGCCTTGGATACGGTGTGCCAGCGGTTGGCAGGCAAGAAGTCGAAGCTGGCATTTACGGTGGCCTCGTACTCGGCACGGGAGCGGTTAGGGTGACCGTGTCTCTGGAACGGATTGGTGCCGGAGAGAACAAAGTAGGTGATGACGCCCACCGCCCACATATCCACCGGCTTGCCGTGTCCGGAGCGCTGAAGCATCTCGGGCGCCATGTACCCGGGAGTGCCGCAGATATTGGTGACAATCCGGCTATCGTCGCTGGGCACAAAGTGGGCCATTCCAAAGTCCCCAATAGCAATGGACTCTGGAGTGCCATACTCGTCATTGCGCACAAAGCAGTTTTCGGTTTTAAGATCGCGGTGCATGATGTTATGCTCGTGCAGGAACTTTACGCCGCAGACGATCTGCTTGACAATATACGCCGCCTCCATCTCGCCCAGGTACTTGCGCCGACTGATGTAGTTGTAGAGCTCGCCGCCGGTACACAGCTCGGTGATCAGGTATGTGTTGTTGAGGGTGTTGAAGTGGTCGACAAGCGACAGGATGTTTGGGTGTCTGCGGGACAGGCGCTTCATAACCGATATCTCATTATCGATCAGCCGCGTGTCTCCTCCCATACGATGGCGGTTGATTATTTTTCCCGCATAGTATTGTCCGGTCTCTATATGCTCCATTTCCTTTACGTCCGCATATGTACCCTGTCCGATTAGCTTGCCGGACTTGTACTTGCATGGTATGGACTGGCTGTTGCTATCTTGCCTTGAGCCATTGCTGGTACTCTTTTGAATATCTGCCTGCATTTTGGATGGGTGTACTTTGGTACTTTTTTTGAGAGGTGGTTCGAGAACCGAATGGGAATTTTAGTGTGCAGATGCAGATACTATTTTTGGAAGAGTGAATGGGCTAATTGGCCGTTCCTCTTATTTTTGAGATAAAGCTACGAAAGCAAAAGTGGATGAAGCTGCAAATAGTAAAGCCAGCTTTTATATGAGACCAGATGTAATACTTAATGATCTATAGGAGTATAGATACTAGTACGTGGTCCAAATATTAGAAGGAAACGAAGGAATCACGAACAAGAACGAAGATTAAAAAAGTACTGGAAGAGGACGGGGGCCAAGTCGGTAGATTTAAAGGGCTGACAGAAAAAAAGCAAGCTTGCTTTCCTGGTGTCCGTAAAAAAGTTTCTACGCTTTGAAAGTATTGCTGCTCGGTATGCAAAAACAATTCTCCTCCCCATCTTCCTTACTCATTCCTTGCGCCCTTGCAAAATTTTTCCTTTAAAACATGTTTAAAAGGAGAAAGACTCGGCAAGCAAAAAAGATGGGGGCTAAAGTCTCGTTTGCAAATAAATTTGTGAAGAGAAAAAGGAAGAGAAGCGTAGATATTTTAAAAGGAGTCTTTTACAGTGCGAAGGAAGGTAAAAGGTGTAATTTTTGTGCTTTGGCTTGCACATCGTATACAAATTCTGGAAGTGTTAAAGGGATTCTTCAAGCATATTTCAGTTTAAACATAAAAGCTGGCGTATTCTACACTTTGGCTGTGTTTTTTTTACCACCTGCTGCGGTAAAAGAAATTTTCTTTTCGCACACCCAACCTGTCTATTCTTTTTAGTTAATGGGAGGTAGTTTTTCGGCTTACATTTCTTACTCGGTACCAGTCGCAGTCTTATCCCCTTTCCCTCTAACAACAAACAAATTTATGCCGGAATGAGTGGTTTGCAATACAACTTCCAATATATTCATTCTGTGTTAATTGGTAGATGAGAATATGGAATTACCAAAAGTATGTAACGGTTGAAATTAATGGGGTGCGGGTTTCACACAATTGCTGCATTTGCTGGGAATGCCACCATTCCATGCAATTGGAGGCAGCCTGTCTTTAGCTTTCTCCCAAGGCCCAAGCTCCGCTTATTGTCATTGCCAGTGCTGTAGAAAGTTGTGCATTTCTACTGCATCAGCCATGCACTATCTACCAGACCGTTATATGCGCGAATATAAGGCATCATGTGTGATGCATAAAGTTTAGAATGGTCACCAGATACATAATCACCCGCTTAACTAGTTGTAATCCACATGACCGAATCATAATTTAATCCATAATTTTCTATACAACCTGATTGCGTCATTGCTCTCTTCCTTTTCTTTTCTTTTGTGTATTTGTGAATAAGTTGTATGGGGTTTATTTAAAATTTATTCGAGATGGTAAGTGAAAAAAAAAAGAAAAAAGTTAACGTCATTGCTGAATTGTGGAAAGTCACTCGGCTTCGGCAATGGCAGCAAATAATTGTCCGTCTCCCGGCTGCTTATTCGCAAACCTTTAACTTCCCGCAAATTCAGCTATAAATTCAACCGCTGTAGTACGTGGACGATAGTGATAATGAGTTTGATATGGATATGGGAGGAGGGTTTGGAGGGTTTATGCCACAGCAGTCATTCCACATGCGATACTCTGGGCGACAGCGCCAATTTAGGAGATTCTACAGCGCCTACCCCATTGCAGCCTACCAGCATGGCAACAAAATGGATGCCAACTATGGAGGCAAAATATTCATGCCGCCTTCCTCTTTAGACGAGATCAGCCAGCTTGAAGTAGTCTACCCGCTGCTTTTCAAGCTACAAAACGACGAAGAGGAGGAGCAGGGCAAAAAGCCCCGTACGCATTGCGGCGTGCTTGAGTTTACAGCAGAAGAAGGCCGGGTGTACTTGCCGCAATGGATGATGGACACGTTGCGGCTGTCTCCGGGCTCGGCTGTGGAAGTCATAAATGTCGCTTTGCTGCACGGATCTCTGGTAAAGCTGCAACCGCAATCTGTTGATTTCCTGGACATCTCTGATCACCGAGCAGTGCTAGAAAACGCGTTGCGGAGGTTTTCGGCGCTTACGGTTGGAGACATAATCACCATCGAGTATAATGGCCGCGAGTACCGTATAGCTGTCCGAGAAACTCAGCCATCTCCCTCGGCCATCAATATTGTGGAGACCGACTTGAGTGTGGATTTCGAGCCACCAGTGGGGTATGTGGAGCCCACAGCACAATCGAGCCGCGCCAGCCTCTCTTCGGCAGACATGAACGGTCGCAGCAGCATTGCCAAGGACATCCATAAGCAGGAAGAATCCATCAAAAACGAAGCTGCCAACTTGCGTTTCCAGGCGTTCCGTGGAGCTGGAACGAGGTTGAGCTCGGGAACTGAACGGAATGCTGACAGCAATAAGCCGGCTTCGTTGCGTTCATATGCTAGTTCGGCGACTCCAGATGCTGGCCAGACCACAGATAACAGCATGGAGGAGGATACACCTGTGCCTCTGGATCTGCCTATCGGTACATTGTTTTTTGGATACAGGTTGGTTTCTCCGGCTGGATCACAATCTGATCAGCAAGATGAGCCAAAGTTCCAGGGCCAAGGCCGAGTATTGCGCCAACGTCGCAAGCGCTAAGCATTTTTTACGTTATGTTCTTGGCATTTTGAAAGTATAATGCTTCACATAATACACAGACAAATATCTCCCATGTATGGCGCTATGCTAAAAATTTTTTGTTTTTGGTACCTTCAGATGACAAGCCTCATGTCGAATCATTCTTCTGTTGTTTGTCTTGAATAAAAATTTCAAGTTCGGGGATTCCCTAAACATTTGACATAGTATCGAGAGCCTTCTTTTTGTAAGCTGCAAATGGAAATTCCATTGTCAACATCAGTGATAGAATGGTCGAGATAGACACTCGGTAGTTATATAAAATGATGGAAGGTCAATGCAGAAAGTCAAGGTAGCCCAGAACCTACAAGCCAATGCACAATAGCACATGGTATGTTCAAGTGAGTATGGGGATAGCCTTTGGCCAAATAAAAAGGGATTTACATGCTGCAACATGCGGCCAATTCAAGCATTTCATTTCCTATAAAAAAATATTGGAGTTATTACCAATAAGAAACCCAGAAATTTTTGAGCCAGTAGCATTGCACACGTGTACCAGCTTCTGGTAGTTT
Source organism: Coemansia sp. RSA 1250 (assembly GCA_027578955.1). Classification (NCBI taxonomy): domain Eukaryota; kingdom Fungi; phylum Kickxellomycota; class Kickxellomycetes; order Kickxellales; family Kickxellaceae; genus Coemansia; species Coemansia sp. RSA 1250. The sequence goes on along the minus strand of JANBTS010000015.1, from coordinate 206,905 downwards.
TTATTTTTGGGGAGGAGGATCTTATCGGGTAACAGTTTTGTGCTTGGAACCCGTTCCGCATTTTATTCCATCATGAGATAGAGTGAGAAGAAAAGCTGTGTGGAAAATTCAGATTGTTCTTGAGTATATAAATAAGCCTGACCTGTTGCAGCTGGCAAAAGCTGAACACCTCCTCCAATTCTTTTTTATAAGGAAGCAGCTTCTCCGCCCTCCCCGTTTCTTTATCTGCTGTTTCACAAAAACATTTTTTCTTTAGAGGGTACCAAATTGTTAAATAGAATTCAAGATATGAGCTTTAAACCATCTAATAGCGTAGCGGATATAAGCGAGGAGCAGAAGCAACAGATCAGCGATCTGCCGGAGGGTCTAGATATGGATGAGCGCGATCGCGATCTTCTCAACCGGCAACGCGAGCTGGAAGAGTTGGACAGCAACACCAAGGTCAATTGGGAGATGATCAAAAAGCTCACGGTCTGCGGAGTAGCATTTCTCAACGACGCTTACGACATGTTTGCCATCAACATTGTGGCGATGATCCTGGGCTTCGTGTATTACCACGACGCTGCCGGAAGCGCACAGAACACGGTGCCGAAAAAGTGGGACACGCTGATCAAGATTGCAGTGCAGATTGGATGTCTCTTGGGCCAGCTGGTGATGGGCCGGCTGGGCGACAAGCTGGGCCGCACCACCGTATACGCAGCCAGCCTAATGATAGCCATCATCACCACGGTTGCCTCGGCATTCTCCAACAGCATGGTCAAGGGCTTCAACGTGTTTATTGTGCTGTTTATCTGGCGCGTAATCCTCGGCTTTGGCATTGGCGGCGATTATCCGCTTACTGCCACCATAGTCTCCGAGTATGCCAGCCCCCAAAAACGCGGAATGATGATTTCAGCCGTGTTCTCATGCCAAGGCTTCGGCAACGTTCTGGCGCCCATCGTGGGCATAATCGTTACGGCGTGTTTCAAGAATGCCATCGACGATGATGTCCGCAACCTGGACTACGTCTGGCGCATCATCATTGGCATTGGCTGCATTCCGGGAGTAGCCACGTTGTACTGGCGCTTGACTATGGAGGACTCCAAGAGATACCAGCTAGAAACTGCCAAGGCGGCAGCTGCCAACGCCGACGAGGATATGCTGCGTGAAAAGCTTTTGGCCAAGCAGGAGTTTGAGAACCAGCTGCAGACAAGCAGGGATGAAGAGTATACGGTAGACAATTCTCATGCCAGTTCTGCGCAAATTGCTCAGCCTCGCCGTGCCAAGACCTTCATGCAGTATTTCAGCGAGTGGAGACATCTCAAGGTGCTTTTGGGCACATCTATCGCGTGGTTTGCCTTGGACGTGGCGTTCTATGGCATCAACTTGAACAGCTCCGTGGTTATCGAGGCTATCGGGTTTGCCGGCGATCTGTATAACGATAAGCCCTCAAAGTACATTATCCGCAACTGCCTGGGCAACATCATCATCAATATTCTCGGCTCTGTCCCTGGCTACTGGATCACTGTGTTTACAATTGAGCGGCTGGGTCGCAAGAGCATCCAGCTGATGGGTTTCGGCATGCTGACCATCCTCTATATAGTTTTGGGCTTCGCCTACCACAAGATCCTGGACAAGTCAGAAGCCGGCTTCATCGTGCTCTTCACGCTAGCTCAGTTGTTCCAGAACTTTGGGCCCAACGTAACCACATTCGTTATCCCCGGCGAAGTTTTCCCGACACGATTCAGATCCACTGCTCATGGCATCTCGGCTGCTTCCGGCAAACTGGGTGCTATCGTGGCTCAAGGCGGGTTTATGCAGCTGAAGGACCGTGGTGGCAAGAACCAGTTCATTGATCACTTGCTGGAAATATTTGCGCTGTTTATGCTCATCGGTTTTCTGGTTACCTGGTGGATTCCTGAATCCAAGGGCAAGACGCTAGAAGAGATTTGCGACGAAAGCGAAGAATATTACTAAGTTTCCTTTTTTTTTTCTTGTGTAGTTATATATATTTTTTCTCGCGTATCATCTAATACAGCAAAAGTTGCAAAATATCCTCAGTGGTTTTAGAATCAAAGCTCTTTTTTTTATTAACGGGCAACTTAAACACTGCAACACTATAAAAATAGGCGGAGTATGCCACATCGCAGTCTGGTTTATTGTTTGCCCACTCGCTGGCAAGTTACTCTTGAGCGCGCTTAAATGCCTCGATCTTCTGGCGCACGCGGTCCTTGCGCTGCTTAGCATTGAGAGGCGTCTGCAGACGACGGCGGTACTGGCTTGGTTCCTTGGCCTTGAATGACGGATCGGCCCGGATCGCCTTATGGGCTGCCGCATACATGTCTTCCAAGTCGTCAGCTGCTACGCCGGCCTTAATGAAGCGCGAGAACTGCGCATTGTAGCGCTCCTCATCCTCCTCCTTAAGCGTCCGCATGTACTCGGCCACATGGCCACCAAAGATATAGTCACGCAGGGTATCGGCATCCAGCTCCTTCGACTCGGCGTCATAGCCGGGGAAACGAGTCTCGGAGTGAGGAACAAACACACCACCATCGGAAGCGCCCTTCATAGCGGCAAACACCTTGGATCCAGTAGTCGTGCGCTTAAGTCCCACGTCCAAAAATGCCTTAAACGGACGAGGTCCCTCTTCCATCGCCTCTACCTCCTGGACCGAGCCATCGATCTCGGGGAAGCCCTCGTACTTGTCAGCCAGACCCAGCTTGGTCAGCACCCGGCGAGCTACCAGCAGACCCGTGGCATAGGCTGCGGGCCAGTTGGTCAGGCCCACCTTGATACCATAGCGAGGCAGCTCGTGGGAGTAGGCAGCGGCCAACACCACATCACCCTGGATCTTGGCGTAGATGATCTGGCAGATAATATCGGTGTTGGTAAACCGCACCACCAGGCGGTACTTGGGTGCATTGTACTTGTTCTTGGCCTGAGTGATCAGGCGCTTACGAGCATAGTAGTCGGTCTTTCCCTCTATAAACAACTCATTAGATGATTGCTAGTAAATAAAGAGCAAAGGCAGAGAGAGAGAGATTGAATCAGATAGGAGCGAAAGACTATATTGCTATTTAGAGTCCTCAGCAAGCATAAAGCTCGTTCTCGGATGAACTATACCTTATAACCTCATCATATAATTCTCTCTGTCTGTTGCATATATTATGATACTTACCACGACGACGGCGGTACTTCACCTGGTAGCGCTTAAAGTACGCCTTGTTCTTCTGAAGCTTAACGAACGGCTACAATAACGGTGATTTAGCTTGCGGTCAATTGCGAATTTAAAGAGGGAAATTTGGGAATGTAAAAAAAATGGTTCTTCCAGTAAACGTATCCATTCGACAAAACACATTCACGCCGTATCCATCGTTCCCTTTGTACCCATCGACTGGCACTTCTCGACACTCACCATTGTAAATGGATTCAACTAGATAAATATACTCCGCTGGATTCAAAGAGGAAGAACTAAAAAACTGGATGCAGTTGTAATCGGCATTTTCCCTTCAAATGGTGATCAAAATTAAGCCCTTGATTATTAATTACCGTGTATTTATGCAACTGGAAAGATAAAGGATCTAGCTGGTTATTCTATCGAGGAAACCTCCAGTAGGCGCCAGCTTGCAATGCTCGGCATCTGCACCCCACCATTGCGGCATTTTGACCTTAGTGAACATGCCAAACTGTACAATTCCGGAAATAGCCAGCCCAGAGTCCAGCCCTGCAGACAACGAAAATGCATACCGTTGCCACCAAGTATGACGGTACTTGTGAATAAGATAGTTAAACACAAAGCAGCCAATAAACCAGTTCACCACGCTGGCAGCCGGCATTGGTGGCATTGCTCCCGCAATCGAAATAGCCACGGGAATGTTGATATGCCGCCAGAAGCTCTGTGGATACTTTCGTTGCAAACACCATATAGGAATCGGTATAACCGCGCCCACAAAGAACAGGTATAATACGGGATGGTATGGGCTGCTTGTACCAAAAAGCTTCCCAGGACCAATGAGTCCCCACAACACTGATGCTGAATAAAACGTGTTTGCTGAGATGCAGGTAAACGGGTAGCCCTCGGGCGTGCAGATGTTTGGCACTGAGTTCATCAGCCAATAGGCAACACCTAGCTCAATAAATGATGCCAAGATTGTGCCTGCCAGTTGGACCACAAACATATGTCGCGGTGGAATCTTCATATAGTGGCCCAGCTTTAAATCGCTTACTAGATTCAGCGCCTGCGTCATTGTTATATAGCCATATACTTTAAAGGTAACGTTGGCAATCGGATTTCCCGGCATACCGTATCCAATGATAAACTCGGTGATCACGTTCAATCCAGGCTGCTGGTTAGACACAGCTTGTATGATTCCAATGGGTATTGTAAACACAAGCGGCACTACAGTGGCAATGATAACCCAGTACCATGGCATCATATGGTAGACCTCGCAGATCACAATTGACACGGTAAAGGTGATCACAAACAGCACAACATACCACCAATGCGGGACCTCTTGGTAGTGCTGCATCAGCTTATGATGAATGTCTGCATTGATCTCGCGCGACTGCCGCAACCGCTGGTAAATCTCCTGGCCATAGTGCAAACCGATATATACAAGCAGCGTGATTATAGCTGCAAATCCAATACCATATGAAATGGCAAACTGGAACGTCATGCGCACAGGGCCGTACTCGGCGTATTTGGCTTCATCCAGGTGCTGGTCGGGAGTCATAATCTCGTGGATGTTATACGCAGAGCCATTTGTTTGAAACAAGCGTGCAGTGTAAATGGGCATGTTGCCTGTTCCCCACGTATTGGAATAGTAGCCTATAGGAGTGATGATCCACATGACTATAACAAAGCCAGCAAATAGATTGCATGCCATCACCCACGGATACGCAATGGGGGAGCCCATATTGGATGAAATCGTCGACCAGTCGAGAGTAAAGTTCAGCATGCCCAGTCCATTGTACGAGTCACCAAGCTGGTTGGCTATGACATTATTGGGCGCGATGTAGCACAGCAAGGCAATATAGCTGAGCGCGGGAATTAAAAAGTTGGGTACAAAATACCACAAAAAGCTGCCAATAAAGCAGATCCAAAACATCTTGGTCCGCGACATTTTGCCGCCAAAATCCTGCACCTCATGGAATGTACGGAACAGCGTTACGCTAATCAGCGATGCCGGCCAAATCATCGCTGCCGGATATACCAGGAACTTGCGCGCCAACCCCGCAAAACTATAGCCCATGATCTGCGACGTCAAAATAAACAGCAAGCTAGCCACGAAGCCTAGATCGCTCTGATACCAAATTTTTTTGATTGTTACCACGTCGATGGCGTACGGCGAGCCTGACGAGGCAGTAGCAAATATAGAAATCAGCACGTGCTCTTTGATATTGAATGGCCCTGGATTCATTGACCATGTCCAGCCAAAAGTAGTAAATTTGCGCCTCGGCAGCACACGCGACAGCACATAGCCAGCTGGGAAAGCGAGCAGCTGCACTACCGACCCACCCAGCGACAGCTGGTTCTGGCGGTAAAAGAAAAACTGGTTGACAAAACTCAGCACGCCAGTAAACATAATGCCAAGCAGCCAAACCCGAAATGTGAGCGAGTACATGGTTGGGTCGTCTCTGTTTGACACTGAATGCCGCACAATCTCATACGGCGAGTCTTCTTCCTCTTCTGAAGCTTTCTCCTTTACGGTCTGCTTATCGTCGGCACTGCTTGCAGGTGTCGATTCGGTGCTCTTTTTGAGCTCGGAATCTGGTCGGTATTCTGGCACAGGCGTATCATCGCTGTCCAAAGGAGATGGCTGGTTTTGATTGTGACTACCAACTATATCGGGAGAAAGTGTATTTTCAGTGTCGAAGCGAGAAGTAGGAACATCGCTTATGTCTGGTTTGTTAATTTCGTGTGCCGAACGTAACTGCGACGAAGGATGGTCCTCGACTGTGTCATCAATGGCGCTGTACATCCGACTTTGACCGTCAACTATACCAAATAAAAAAGAGGGAGAAGTTTTGTTAAGCGAGGGTGAACTATTGAATGTAACTGCGCGTTTACGGAAAGTGCAGTTTACTTTTAAGCGCTTTTATACAAGCTAATCCGACACATCTATAGATCCAAACACCATGTACCTTTTCTTTATAACGTATATGCTAGAAGCTTGATCTACAAACTGAATTTCCCACCTTCAAGCATAAAATAGATATTAGAAAGATTGAAGCTCAAGAAGATTAAAGCGCCTAATGAGCCTTGTTGGGTTTAATAGTTGTGGCTAAAACCGCAAACAATAGTAGCACGGCTAAGTGAGAATAATAGTCTAGTGTGGAAACAAGGACCAGAGTCGAGCAGAATGCCTAGCTTTAGAAAAACAATGGAATGCAGAGATCCAGCAAATATCTGAACCAATTTGAGAAAATCTAAATGATAAGGAGGAATACAATTTCGATAATAAAGCACAAGTCTCTACGAAGGAAAAAAGGAGGCTTACAAGAGAGATAGCTGGTAAAATGAAAGCAAGGGGTTTTGAGAGGGCTATTTTATTCACAAATCCCAACGCCCAATGGCTAGTTGAAACTGTGGAGTAAATCGCATTTATAATACCAAACATTTTTGGCGAATAGGCCATATGTACTTATTTTCAGCATTTATGCGGGGGAAAGAAAATGCTGGTTGTCCTTGAATTGGATGAATCCCACCGGCAATGTTGAAATGACCAGAGAGATAAGCCGACAAAGCTGCAATCACGCCAAATGGAGCGCATATTCTCTCGCCTTTAAAAAAACAATGGCATTTAGTTGATGCATACAAACAGCATTAAGCAAAGGTGAATATAAAATTCCACATGATCCTAGTTCTGCCTTATTCATTAATCGCATTTGCCATCAGCCTCATTAATCCGTTTCCATCTACATGTTTGCTCATTGTCAAAGATAAGCAACAAAACAGACTTTTATTTGAACTTTAAGATATTGAAAAAGAGAGATGGAAATCTCCTAAATAATTACTCGCTGTAGTCGTTAGGAGGAGGAGGAGCATCGCCATTGGGTTCTGGCGAATGCACAACACCATTTGCGTTATCCAGTGGCGCACCACGCTCCTCTGGCGGTTCGCTAACATGCATATCGTCGCTATGAGGCAGCGGAGAACGCGACGGAGAACGCGAATAGTCGCGCGGCGACAGCGACCGTGGCGGACCGCCATTGGTGCGTTCTAGCGAGTCATCGCGTGGACGCGGCGAACGGGAGGGAGAGCGCGAAGCGAACCGGCGACCACCGCGCGGCGGGCTTTCGTCGTAGCTACGACGGCGGTCGTCATAACGGTCGTAGCGATCACGGCTGTCGCGGCGACCACGCCCGTAGTCGCGCTCACGGCTAAAGCTGCGGCTACGGGGGCGACCCCGACTGCCATAGGGGCTACGCGAACGCGAGCGCGAACGTGAGCGGCCACGTCCACCGCGCTCAAAGCGCCAGGAACGGGCAGGCGGGCGCTTGGCCCACTGCACAGCAATGCGGTACTCGCCAACGTACTGGTCGTGCATGCGGTCAAAGGCATCTGCTGCGTCGCGCGAATCCTCGTACTCGACAAAGGCAAACCTACTCTGGGCTTATATAGCTAAATATCAGCTTTATTGTGTCTTTTATACATTTCTGGTTTAATCTCGTAAAGCAAGATAAAACCGCTATGGTATACAGGAAAAAAACCCGCTTGTTTTGGATAAATGGGAAAGGGGGAAGAGAGGTTGTGTTGCGGCGATTACGACCCGAAAGATAGAGGGCGTTTGTGAGGCGAAAGTGCAGGGGAAAACAAGTGCGACAGCTTTGTAAAAAAAAAAGCCAAAAGAGCGGAGATAGTGGCGACAACGGACCGGGACAAGCAAAGCAAGTGTCCTTTGAAAGAGGAGCCCCGTTCGTGTTACATTGTTTTGCTGTTTTTGCCAACGAAAACTCAATGCAGACATCCAAAGATCCATAGTGCAGCCATACCTGCCCGCATCTCTTGACCTTTTTATGCTAATAACGCTTAATGATGTTTGCCGAACTTTCCTCGCAGAACTAACTATAGTCTACTCCTCCACTGTGGGAAACGAGCGGATATAGCGTGCGGTTTAGAGTCGGCGAACGGTTTAGCCCGAACTAGTTTTCGTTTAAAGAAGGGCAGAAGAAGAGGAAACTGTATTTGGCCTGAATTGCCAACCTTTATACTTACGGCTTGCCATCCCTACGCGGGTTGGGGATATCGCAGCGGACTAGTCTTCCATACCTACTTCGTTTTACATATTAGCATATGCGCCTGCTCCATATGATTTCCAACTTACCGCTCAAACGCATGTGCCAACTCACGAGCACGAACACTGCGGCTAAAGCCTGAAACATGCAGAATCCTTTTACCCATTATCAGGTGCTACTATAGAAAAATCTGTTATATGTAGTCGGAAAGCAAAAAAAGAGCAACGGTTTCCTATTACAAAAACAGACCTGCAGATAAATGGTCGTGCCCTCGCTTATCCGCCATGTCCTGAGATAATGGGTCTGGTCATGTGACTACTGCGGCCTGAGTTTATTTTTAGCATGAAGTCCTTTTTTCCTTGCCAAGTCCGATGTTGACTATTCATTTCTGTTTCACTCGTTTCTTTTTCGCATAGATGAATTCAAACCATCCACTTCCTCCACAATTTTATTCTGTTCAAGATAAAAATGGTCGCCAGTACTTTGTAGACAGGATCACTGGACGCTCGCAGTGGGAAGATCCACGTATGTCGATGGGAAGTTATAGCAGCAACGGGCCTCAACCAAGCATGGCACCTCCATATCAGTACCAGCAACAATCTCCAGCAAGCTACGGGTATCAGCCTTCTTCCAATTCATATGGCCAATGGTCGGGACCTCCGCCAAACAGCTATTACCCGAACCAGCAGCCAAATGGCTACTACTCAAACCCACCACCAAATAGCTACCAAGGACCACCAAACTACTACCAAGGCCCACCTCCCCAACAATACTATCCACAGCAGCAGCCCCCGCAGCATGTGGTTGTTTCTGGCGCCCCGCCCAAAAAAGAAAGCTTTTTCAAAAAACATTCCATGTTGACTGGGTTAGCTGCTGGAGGGTTGGCTGCCTTTGGCGTCAACGAATTCATGGAGCATGAGCAGGAAGAGAGGTTCGAAGCATTCCAGGCAGGGCAGGAAGTGGGCTACAATGACGGATACGAAGATGGATTTGACGATGGTGGCGACTTTTAACTGCCCTTTTACAAACAAAAAAAAGACTTAATCCTTGAGATTTTGTTGAATTGTCTCCAGTCAGAAGAGGAGACTTTAGTCTAGTAAATAAAATATCCGAATAAATTTACTAAACCAGTTTTTCTACTTTCTTCAAAAGCTCTTTTCTCTTTAATTATGTCTGAAACTACGAAAACTGTTAGTGTTGGTATTGCTGTTTATGGCTTTGACATTCCAGCTTATGAAGAGGTAAATGGAGATATGACGTTAGGAAACTTTGTTGTGTATCTTTCGGATCTTGTTCCAGACTCCCAGGTTGTTATTAGACTCAACGAGCGTCTTGTAGATGATACTAAAAAGACTACACTTTCTGAATTAGTACAAAACGGGGAGACTGAAATTACATTTACTCTTGTACCTGTTGTACTTCAAATACAAATAAGAAACATGACTGGCCAGGCCCTCAAATATACAACTTACAACGGGAGACTAGCTTATGACGCAACTATCGGTGACCTTATTGAAGATATAGCTAAGCAGCTATCACTGGATGATGCTAATAACTATCTTATAAGCCATCACCAACAGCCTCTATCCGAAGATATACCGATATGGAATGTTGAATTGAATGAATACAGCACTGTTATTGAGCGTAAATAAAGTGTTGGAATAACTACAATTACAAGCTACTCGCTGGAAGCCAGTTGTGGCCATGCAGTTTAGCATCCTACAAAGGGCAGTCACATCATTTGAAGATTTTTTACTTGAATTATAAAGCCCCACCCGTATCACTTGACCGTTGACTGAGAGGTAGTATGCCCAAGCAAAAAGAGCTGGGCTTTTTTATTCTTTAAACAAATTATTACTTACTTTTGTTAACAATTTTTTTGGTTGTTTTGGTTATGACACGTACCACAGAACATTTATATGTAAAACATTGCGTTGATGGACAAATGCCTCTTGAAAGACCGTTTATAGACAATCCTCCTGTAGAAAAGGTTATATCTAAACTGCGTGAGCTAGCTGGCGGCAACTACCCTATTATAATGCATAATGGTAATGAAGTAAATGAACAAACCTATGCAGGCAAACGTTTATCAGACATTGATCTGGATAAAAGCTTTATTTTCATGTCTAAACCTCCCAACTAATCGCTGTTAATAGCAGAAATCGTCTCTTCCTCATCAATTGGACACAGTGAAAGCCTGCTAGACTTAAAAGGGGCTGACTGGAAGCTTTGTAAGATGCAAGACTTTATTGTGGACAATCTTTCGAAGAATAAGTCAAACAGCTCCTGCCATATTTTGCCAACGTTTAGCACCAAGGTATTCCGCCGCTGTGAAATGCAGCCACTATTTAAACAATTCAGTTTACCAGTCAAGTTTTTAAATGTACTTTTCATTGAAAGTTTTCTATTATGCCCATGTATAAAACCAAGGTTCTAAAGTTTAACATACCAGAGTGTAGCGAAACATTCTCAGTTGATGTTAATTCATTGGATTCGGGTGACATACTAGCCACTATAGATGTCAATATTTCGGATTACATTCCTGAAGCAGTAAAAAATGCAGACGTAAGATACTCTATTGACGGAGATGACATTGGAAACTTTAAAAATATTGACGTTCACAAAATATTGTCATACAGTGCAGAATGTTTGGAAGTAGTGCTTAGGACGTGAAATTAGTTCTGGTTGAATAAAGCCACAACATATTGGACAGCACAGAGTACTGGACTAGAAAGCAAAAATACAATAGAACTCATTAAATGAAATGCAACAAACAGTGAAAAAAGGGAGGAATCCTTTGGCGCACATAAAGTCTTAAAGCATAATAATTTTCTTTTGACAGGTCGGAGTTTTAAATTTTTCTTGGCTCCTTTTTGCTTTTCTCCTTTTTTTATATTGGTATGCTTTTCGATACCCATTTTCTCCGACTATAGTGTTATTAGAACCAATAAATTTTTTGCTTTGCCTTTGATGGGTCCTTTCTTTTTCTCTGTACTCCTGAACTAGTTTAATAGAAATAACTGAAGAGTTTCTCGTTGAACAGATATGACTAAACCGCCGTTACCACTGGGCTACGCGCACCGAGTAGACAAAGAAACGGGATATGACTATTACATTAACATGGTTACCGGCGAATCGCAATGGACTCTGCCCCGGGTTAGTGCATACGCTACCAGTAATGTGGACATGAACCTTGGAATGGTGGACCCGGATACGGTTTTGCCGCCGCATGGTTACTACGACTACTCCCAGCAAACTGCAGCTGAACGCAATAGATATCAATATGCAGCAGGTTATAATCAGTACCACGGGCAACAACTGCCAACGTCAGCTTATAGTTGGCAGCAACCAGGGTGCATTTTGCCACGGTCTCAGCAAATGCTACAGCCACATAGTTCGCCACATCTCTACTCGTCTTCTTACGACTATTCTCAGTCTTCCTATTCATCTTACCATAGACCAAAACGCCGTTTTAATAGATATAGCAGCGATATTTCTGAACCTTACCAAGCTTTAACCGGCGCTTTGGCTAGTGGGCTGGCCGCATTAGGTCTGCACATGTTCATGGATAACGATGAACGGGAAGAAGAAAAAGAAGAGCAAACTGGATATCAGCAAGCCCGTGCAGTATGATATGAAGAATACTAGTATGCTTTAACTGTTTGGCACATCTTTCAACCAAGGGAGTATTTAGTTAGCAAATATATTATAAAGAAATTACAAGGACAACGAAAGAAGTACTATGAGAGCCATAGCTACAAGTTTCACCGAGAAAAGCCTATGATTTGAAGCGTCAGATGTAGTCTCAAAGCTATCGAGTCGCACATACACTGAATATTGGCTGGGTATTGGCTCTGTCCTATGGCAGCTATCTGAAGAAACATAACGCTTGGTCTGGTAAAAGTACCGATTTAAACAGCGCTTCATATCACTATCCCAGATCCAGCACGCTGTGGTATCTTCCGAGGTCATTACACACTGAGCTTGTGTATCCGATGTGAGATTATACAGGGCAGTGGCTAGGTAGTCATAGTTTGGCTGAACTGTGTTGTTGCGAATAATCATTGTGTCTGCTGGAAACTGGCTGCTGGGCGGATCCAGTTTGCTTCTGAGACATGTCGCACTGTTGAAGTTGGTCCCGTCAAACACGCCAACGCACAGGTCTTGCGAATACAAGTAGTCGCCAACCTTGTCGTAACTATCACGCTTGTAGCTATTCATTTCTATAGAAAATTAAGAGGTCTACGTAGTTTAGAGAAAAATAATGTTGATTGTGCAAAAAAAGAGACGCCCTGAGCATACATTTCTATTTTTACAATTTCAGAAAATTCGATTCTCACATTAATCAGGAAATCAAGGCAATATGTCAAGCGGCAGTGCGCTTTTCTAGTACACCATGCATGCTCTCTGCGCTCAGAGAAGCGTGTGTTTTGTATAAAACAGGATACGTAACAAGCTCTAAATGTCCACGGACATCCAAAAACAATTTATGCGCGCTTGATGGGAACTTTTTTTTTGACAATAGGCACATGTCACGCGAGCTTGGCATTACATTTTCGCATCTTTTTGTGTAAACTTACGTTTGTGCTCCTAATACTCATTCCATACACGCACATGTATAAATTGCGAGTTTGTGTCTTTAAGTCTACTTAACTTTTCTCTCTCGCTCCTATACGTCCCTTTTCTTGTTTAATCATTTGATATCTCATTTCTTATTCCCCTCTTCTAAAGAATCGCACATTCTCATTATTTTATGAACATCTGTCGACAAACTCATCATGACCTGACTTTTCTGAAATATACGAGCTTTACCTTCTAAATATCCAGTAACTTTTCAGCAAATAACCCACGAAATACGCTGTTTCCTTAACATCAATCACTAGTTTATACGAATTTTACGCTTATATTATAAAAAAAAATAAACATGTTGTTAGCAACAAGCATTTTAATTGTAACTTAATTTGCAAAATCTATAAATTCGTTAAGGATTTCATCCTGCTTTAATCTCAAATACAGATCCTTGCGGATTCCTGCGTTTATAACCACTCCACCATCTTCACTTGGCAGCCATGATAACATGTTTTCAGTCGGTAGAGTGCTACAGAGTACAGTTTCCGGTCTGCCAAGTCCAAAGTCGATATCATAAAACGGCATCTTGGAAGCATTAGATAAGGATAGTATCGATGCTGCCTTGCTGCTAATACAAACTGTCTTTTGCATAAACATATTTTTGGGATCAATTATTGATTCAGCCAAATGGACCACTGCTCCAGGTGTCAGCGAGTTAAGATGCATTTTGATTTTATAGGCCAGGTCAATAGTTTGCATACTGATGACTTTGTCAATAGTTGATACAATGCACACTGTACTAACGCCATTGCCGACATAGTATGGTGATGACACAAGCGAACGAATATTGTGGAGAAAATTTAAATGTGCTGGCTCGTTCAAATCAACAGGGTTGTTTTGAATAACGGCTGCCAAAAACCGTTGCCAAAGCAAAGCATATAGAATCTGTACTCCATGCAGAGGGCGTTTATCGGAAGAGTTAAACTGTGCGGAAATTCTAGCGATGTTGCTAGCCGATACGCAAAGCATGTACGTTTCCAACTCCCCTTTTCCAATAGATCCATTTTTGTAGAAGTAGGCCAATGTAGCATTAACTTCATCTACACTGCCAATCTCTTGCTTGTTTACATACTGTACAAACGGATGGGCAGCTGAAGGGTACTGTTTAAGATTACGCCAAAACTTCATATGGTCAAAATCAACTGGAAAGTTCGGCTGAAGATTCTTGCTGGCATCAGAATTGTCTTTAGGTAGCTGCAATGCCAATGACGACCATTGCTGTAGAAGTATCACCACACCAGCAGCATCTGTAATAACATGAGAAACCGATAATGTAGCCATAAATCCGTCTTTTAGCTGAACTATAGAAGCAGATAATAGGCAATCGGTATCTCTAGCTTGACTATTTAGTAGCTCTTTAATCTTCGGCGGCCACAAATTGCGTCTGTATTTTACATTTAGAAAATCACAGACGGCAACCAGTTTTTCTTCATGCTGGTATATGCGTTGCCTGGCTCTATCCGCTGGGCTTACCACAATTAGATTTTTATCCGAATCCTGAACACGATGGCCAACAAGAATGGGGTATAGCTCAATTAATCTTGTAAACGAGTGAGTTATATTTTCTAAAACGACAGCGGCAGTTGCTTCTGATTGATGCTTGCAGGAATAAACACACGAATACTGTAGCTTTTTAAAGGTCGCTTGACTTCCCTCTATAGGATTAAGCTCATACACAACAAAATCAGAGCTGTTCTCTGCTACGATAGTCATATTAATAGGTAAAAAAAAAAGTCAGAGAAAAAAAAGAAAAAAAAAGCATGAGAAACTGCCGTTTAACCAAACAAATATGCAAACAATAACTTTCAAAAAAAGCCACCACTTGTTTAGTTCAAAACAACCCAGTTTCTTTTGATAAGTCAAATGAACTCCTCGCTTTCGTCGCAAATTTCTTCCAGGGCCTTGCCTTTTGATTCAGGGATCCAAAACGTCGCAGCAAAGCCAATAAACATAAATAGCGCAAACACCTGCAAAAGATGATCAATCCAGGAATTTTTACCGTCTACATCCGTTAGCTGCAGAAATCCTCCTTGAGCCACAATAGCCCCTAGTTTGCCGAAAGCAGCCGAAATGCCGTGAGCAGTGGATCTAAATCGTGTCGGAAAAACTTCACCCGGAATGACAAATGTGGTGACGTTGGGCCCAAAGTTTTGGAATAGCTGAGCCAGCGAAAACAAAAATATAAATGCACCCGATGATTTAGCCAAAATCTGGTTGTACGCAAAGCCCAGAACAACATACAAAACTGTTAATGTGCCAAAGCCCATCAGCTGGATGCTCTTGCGGCCCAGCCGCTCAATTGTAAACACAGTGATCCAGTACCCAGGGATAGAGCCGAGAATATTGATGATGATGTTGCCCAGGCAGTTGCGGATAATGTACTTTGAGGGCTTATCGTTATACAGATCGCCGGCAAACCCGATAGCCTCGATAACCACGGAGCTGTTCAAGTTGATGCCATAGAACGCCACGTCCAAGGCAAACCACGCGATAGATGTGCCCAAAAGCACCTTGAGATGTCTCCACTCGCTGAAATACTGCATAAAGGTTTTTGGCTGGCGTTGGTAATTTGGTTCTGGTGACTGGCTGCTTTGTATTGACTGTGCTATCAATTGACTTGCGCGCGTGCTAGACGTGTCGGTAGCCAAAAGTTTCTCATCTTCTGAATCCAGCGAGTGGGCAATACTGGCTGTTTCATTGGCATGCATGTTTTGAAATCTACCAGATTCAGACATAGACAGGCGCCAATACAAAGTGGCTACTCCCGGAATACACCCTACACCAATAATTATCCGCCAGACATAGTCCAAATACAATACATCGGCGTCGATTTGAGAGCTAAAGCAAGCTGTTGTCACTATGGATATAATAGGCGCCAATACATTGCCAAACCCTTGCCAGGCAAAAACGCTAGCCATAAGCTTGCCTCGGTTTTGAGCACCAGCATACTCGGAGACTATGGTGGCAGTAAGCGGATAATCGCCGCCAATGCCAAAGCCGAGGATTACGCGCCAGATAAACAGCACAATAAACACGTTGAAGCCCTTGACCATGCTGTTGGAGAATGCCGAGGCAACCGTGGTGATGATGGCTATCATTAAGCTGGCTGCGTATACGGTGGTGCGGCCCAGCTTGTCGCCCAGCCGGCCCATCACCAGCTGGCCCAAGAGACATCCAATCTGCACTGCAATCTTGATCAGCGTGTCCCACTTTTTCGGCACCGTGTTCTGTGCGCTTCCGGCAGCGTCGTGGTAATACACGAAGCCCAGGATCATCGCCACAATGTTGATGGCAAACATGTCGTAAGCGTCGTTGAGAAATGCCACTCCGCAGACCGTGAGCTTTTTGATTTTCTCCCAATTGACCTTGGTAGCCTGGTCAAGCCGTGCAAGTTCATATTGGCGCTGCAGGAAATCCTGGTCGGGCTCGAGGTTACTTGACACAACAGAACCAACGCTGTCTTTGAAGGTTACTCCGCTTTCTGGTGGATCTGAAAGCGCATCCGCTACAAACGAATGTGCTTCAATCTCTGGAACTAGAGACATAATAAATATTATTAAAGTTGTAAATTCAATGGATATGAAAAAAAATGCATCAAAAGTACCAGTTCCAGAATTTTTTTTTACCAAGATCTAGACTAAGTTACAAACTTGCTGAGTAATTTACAACAACTTCTGCCCATACCTTGAGCAAATAAAATAGTATTTATGCCTATATCTAAGGGTAACTTATGCGCATTGCCTTATAAAAACCGGCGCTTGGGCTATTGCCATTTTAGATTCAGCACAATGATATTTCAAAAAAAAAAATTACTCCGCCACAGGATGCTTTGCCACTATACTTTCTGCAAAATAACAGCATGCTGTGCTAAAAAAAAAGCTATTAAGCAAGGAGGTATCCATCTCTATTTGTTTAATACATTTAACTATTTTACACTTTTAAAGCCACCATGACTGAGTTTATCTCGATCCCCCAGCACGGCACGTTTGAGCTGACACTGGTCGATGGAAACCCATCCAGCCGAGCAAACCTTCAATTTGTCTTGTTTTACGAGACAAAAGGTAATCTACGCACTGCAAAGTCCACGCAGCTTCGTAAAGCATTCTACCAAGCGCTCTCGCACTATCCAATATTATTTGGCCGGCTGGAACATAAGATCGATGAGCATCTGGGTAGAGATAGAGTGCAGGTGACTCTGTCCGAGGACAGCAAAGCAGACGGAAAACCCAGCTACACCGAGTTTGACGTTCAAGAGACGATAGGCTCAATAAAACAGGCCAACTATGTCTGGACATCATGGCCACAGCAGCTGCTGAGCATCTGTCCAATTCGTGGCGCAACAACCAAGGACAAGCCACTTGTGCAATGTATTATAACCTGGCATAGCGATGGTATGGGCATGCTTATTTCCGTAGATCATTCGGTTGCCGATGGGATTGGCATTGACATTCTGCTGAATCAGTGGGCCGCAGTAGCATGCGTCAACTCTGACAGTGCCCAGAGTGGCACTGGGCTTCCATTGCCCGTCGACTTTGACCACAAGTCTGTTTATGAGGAGCTTTGCAAAACCAAGCCGCAAAGTGACTGGTTTGTAGACTTTGTAGATTCAGTGGACCTATCCAAGGCACCAAGGGAAACCGGAGCCATCGTCGATAGCGACCCACGACTGCCCACCGAGATAGAAAAGGGGCTACGAGCCAATCTGCGCTCACTTCGAATCACGCCTGCATCTCTCAAACGCCTTTATTCCGACATGTGCACAGGTGCCACAAAGGAGCATGTTCCGGTGATCCGCCTAGTATACGCTTTAATGTGGAAGTGCTATTCTAGCGCACAGCTGCAGAGTTCAGAGTCCAATGAACACTGCTTCTTGAATGTCATTCATAGTGCGCGTCATCTGCTCAACCGGCCACATTATATAGGCAATGCGGTATGTCCGGTGTACATGCGGCAATCAGCAAGGCAGGTTCAACAGGCATCGGTGTATCAGCTGGCTCATACCATTGGCAGTTGCATGCATGCGGTGACTCCGTCGCGCTGGCTGGCTACCCTGCAGTTGATGCAGGAGCCGGAAAGATATGCCAAGTTTCTAACCGTATTTGCTAGCCCCACGGCCAACCAGCTTACTATCTCCAACATCTCCCGGCTCAACTTTTTTGACGTGGACTTTGGCTTTGGTGGTCCCATACATGCTACTGTGTATCCAATGATGATCCCTGGCTTTGCCACGTGGCTCCCTTTGTGCTCGTCAGGAGGCCTGCACATCCTCTGGAACATCCCTGATTCGGCTGCTGCCAAGCTGCAAAACGATGGCTTATTTACACAATACGTTGAGATGCTTTAGCAGGAAGGACAATCTATTATCCAGTAATATTTTTCATGGCATTGTTAAAGCTGCTTTTGCATGTTGGACATGTCACAAGGATAATGCATTTTGGTGTGAATGATTAAACGAATATGAAACACGGAAATATGTTGTGCATGAAGCACGAGCGCATCATGGTGTACATGGTGCTACTAAACGAAATGCCTCTTGGCTAAACCAATCTAAATCGAGTGCCGTTCTAGGCACATCATTTTTCTCTCCCAATTGAGCAAATTAGGATAATAAGAGGGACGATTGTCGTCATCAATGCACTCAAAAGAGTGTTACCAGAATTTCATTATATGAAATGAAATAATGATTTGCAAGACGAATAGTACAGAATAAATTAATAGAAAAATTATAAACAACTTCAATTTTGGATTAAGCTAGAAAGCGACAAGGCCCATTTTTTTTAAATGCAGAGTGTATCTTTTTTTTTTTTGGAAGCATCAGCGAATGTTTCGGTGAATAGACATGTCGTACCAGGGATGTTCTGATGAAATATGATCCAGAAGCTCCTTGAACGTAGGCTCTTGCGCCGAACAAAACGAACACTCATAGTTTGCTTGAGCAAATCTCGTCGAGTCATTCAGAACCGAAAGCGGGTCGTCTGCCGATGTGCTGCTACTTTTACGGCGCCCGCCGCTATTAGACCGTGCAACTCTGTTCCACTCATAATGAAACGGCGGTGTTTTGTGCCCCTTTGCATGAAGTTTATGGTTTCGCTGAAGCAACAGGGATTCAGGACAGCTGGCGCGTACTGAATGACCAGTATACGACATACTTGGTTTTAACCTGCTGCTTTCGCTTTTAGCTGGCTTTGTGTCGAATGCTAGAGTGCCAATAAGGGTTTCTTCGGTTGTTTCGGTTCGTGCACTGTTTATCGACGGTGTGCGGCTACAGCCAGCACTAATGTTGGCATGTGTTGGCTCAACTATGTTGGATGTAAAATCTGAAGCCATGGCCCAAATTATCTAAAATTATGTGCGGGGAGGAAGGAGAGGGGTTTAGGACTGAAACAAAAGGCACGCTCCCTATTAAAAAAAATAACAAGAGGAGGAATAGTCTTTAGCCAAAAAAAAATATTAAAGAAAAAACCGTATGAAATGCAACGTGGAGATGGGAAGGGAAAAAAAAGGTGGTGGCTTTATAAATGGGAGGCAAGAGAACAAAACGTCCCCTACATCTGGAAACAAGGGGGGGTGGTGTCATGAAAAAAAAAATGGCTATTTCCTGCAGCGTATTCTCAAACCACGTGCATAAGATTTGTTTGGCGTACATGCGAGATGATGTAAGATTTTTTATTTTAGCGCTCCGATACTTCTTTTTGGCAAGCACAAAAACAGCTATCGAAATCCATATACCATTGAAGGCGTACTAATTAGCTGAAATGATCCCTTCTGCATGCCGTCTGCAAGCCTAAGAACGAGGATTTTCTGGGAGGGGGCATGTCTGGTTACGGGTTGAGTACAGCTTTTTAAACATCCCAACCTAAAGGCCTTTGCTATTTGACGTCATAAAGCGATGGCTTTAAACGTGTCAATATGATTGATGTCATTTGTGGGACACGTCAATGCAAAAGAATGGGAGCAGCTCTCACCCCTCTCAAGCGATGTCACAGATCAGATTATGCTAATTAGATCAGTGATGACGCTCCTTGGAAAAAGCGCAAAGCATGGCACTGCTGACCTTTTTTTTTTTTCCAAGCATCTTTTAGCTTTCAAATTTGCGTTTTTATATTATACAAGAAGGCTAATTCAAACGAAATGAACCCAGAATAGTAAGTTTTTAAATGTACACTCTAGTTTTGAATTGCAAAAGGCTAACAAAAAGCCCCTTGTAGCGACTACCTGTTCAAGCTATTGCTTATTGGCGACTCGGGCGTAGGCAAGTCCTGCTTACTGTTGCGCTTTGCCGACGACACTTACACGGAAAGCTACATCTCGACAATTGGAGTAGATTTCAAAATCCGCACAATTGAACTAGATGGCAAAGTAGTAAAGCTGCAAATTTGGGACACGGCAGGACAAGAGCGGTTCCGCACGATAACCTCCTCATACTACCGTGGCGCACACGGGATAATTGTAGTGTACGATGTAACGGACTCGGAGACATTCTCGAACGTAAAGCAGTGGCTGCAAGAGATTGACCGGTACGCCTCGGAGGGAGTGAACAAGTTGCTGGTGGGCAACAAGAGCGACTTGGAGGATAAGCGTGCGGTGGATTTCACGGAAGCGCAGGAGTTTGCCAAGGACCTGAACATATCGTTTTTGGAGACATCAGCCAAGGACTCTACAAATGTGGAGAATGCGTTTTTGACCATGGCCAAGCAGATTAAAGACAGAATGGGCGCCTCGAATGTCCAGCAGCCTCAGCAGCAGAAGCAGGTTAAACTTTCGCAGATGCAGGATGTGCAGAAGGCTAATTCCGGCTGCTGCTAAACTTTTTTTTTTTTTTATAGTTGGGAATTATCAATAACATTAAACAAATGATAAATATCTTGGTGGTCCTTGACCCCAACTTTGGTGCCGCATTCGCTGCAGACAACCAAACGAAAGGTTTCTTCGGAGTCCTGGCTAGATGGCTCCAAAACGCCCCGGCTGCTGAACGCGTATAGCTCGTCTTTCACTGTGCAGTGCACCACCGATATTGCACGATACTGGCCAGCATACCTGGCATGCCGTTGGCAAACAAAGCATATTTGCGTAAAGCACATGGGGCAGGCAAGTACCGCGTCAGTGTTGCCTGGATGCTGCTTGCTCATCCACTCTGCGTCCCGTGAATCCGCATCTTTATCGTAAAACTCCTCAGAGCTATGGCTTGAGCTTTCACTATCCGAGTCCATTAGTCCAAATAAAGAGTTTTGGTTTAAAGAAAATTAATGTCTTTGGGCAACGTAAATGGTTATGGTTGTTTGTGATATGGTTTGCGAGTAGCTAGACGCTGGAGCTGATCGGATCGACGGATGGAATCCCAGGCTCTTGCGCAATGAGATACCCATCTGCCCTCAGTTTCATCGTTTCTCCACGGGTTGCCTGGACCCGGTACTAGAACCTGATCCCGTAGCTCATTTTTAGATTCCTCGGGTATCGTGCAGCTATCGGGGCTCTGGCACGTAGAATTGCCAGAACCAAGTATGGAGCCCTCCAGGCCATTTTCGCAAGAGTAGAGCGGACAAGGCGCATCAGACCATGAGCTGGCGACCTCCGTAGCGGACATTCCGCCCTGCCCAAACTCCTTAAGCTGCAAAAACGACACTCCCGAAACACATATGCCGGTAGCATCCTGATATAGCCGTGCCAGCCTCCGCCCATTGTCTTGTGAAGCATTAGGCGAGTCATAAACGACCAAGTGCAGCCGACATTTGCCCACGCCAGCAAAGTCATTGGGAGCAGCAGGCGCGGTCAGGCCGGGAATATCCGATACCAGCTTACAAGCCTGGACCAAAACATTCACGATATCCTGATCCGCCTTGCCGCCAACCGTAACCAGCAAGGTATCACAGACCTGGAGCGTCCACAGGGCCACCTGCAAGCTATACACGCGCAGGGCCGCCTGCCGAGACAGGTTGGAGTCTTTCCGCCACTTATCAGCTATGCTAGGGGCAAACAGCGGTGGAGCATCTACGAGCAGCATGCGGGTTAAAGTAACCCACACATCTATGCCTCTAAACTCCTGGTCCTTCGGAGGGGTGTCGGCCAGCAGAGAGATTATCTGGCGGTTCAAGTGGGAAGAGCGGCCCAGAACCCCGATGCTTGCTCGCACCCGCAGAAGGCTTAGGGATCGGCGAACGCTGGTGCCCAGGAGCTTGCCGGCTGGCGAGATCACTGGAACTCTGGTGCCTCGGGCGTCTTTGTGCTGCCCGGGAGGTGCCGCGGGCTTACGGGGCTGCGGCAAGGGTGCGGGAGCTGGCTTGGGTACATCTAGAGACGCTTCGCTGGTTTGACGGACAAGTATTCGCGGGACCTGTATTGGCTTGGATCTTTTTTCCATGAGTGTTGGCTGGTTGGCATTTCAAATTGTAATTTTAGACAATGAAAAAGAAAAAGAGAGAGTGCTTTTTTAAAACGGGGGGGGGGCTATACGACAGGGACACGGCGGCGACGAGCTTGGGCTTTAGCAGCCTTTTTATTGGCCTTTTTAGCCTTGGCCTCGGTGTCGCCAAACCCTTCATCAGCATTCAGGTTATTCAGGGCCTGCTCCACGTGCTCGCTATGCGTCTCCAGCTCATGCGCGGCATCGTCCGGCTCCGCCACCTGCTTCTCTTCACGCAGCCCCAGCCGACCCAGCACGGAGCTGACAACATACAGGGGAAGGCTGACAATGGCGATGCGCCGGATGCTGGCGGGCTGGACCGCATAGGGGTTGATGACTCCCACGGTGTTGATATGGAAGCGGTCCATATCATCGCCTTCCACGCCCGAATCGTCAAAGTCCGTGGAGGTGGGCGAGGGGGGCACCCCGCCGTTGCTCTTCTGCTTGCGCCGCATCTGGCGGTTCATCTGCCGCTGCCCAGGCTGCTCCTTCCTGACCTTGACCCGACCACCCAGGCTCTTCTCGTGAGCTTCCAGGTCCCGGATCCTCTGCTGGGCCCTCCAGTACGACAGGCTATGAAACAAATACTGCATAAAAGACACAAACAGTAGCAGGCCCACGATGACCGAAACAAACCCTGGCCTCCATCTGCGATACAGGTACCCTGTGCCTCTCCACACGGGCACGCCGTTTTTACGGAAAAAGTTGTACCGCTTACGAGACTCCTTGTCCCGTAGGATATTGACGACCAGGCTGTATCTCTGAAACCGCTTGGTCTCTTGCGCGCTCTCTTGCTTGCTTAGCCGCTGCAGCTTGTCGGGATGGTACTTTTTGCTTAGCTGGCGGTACGAGCGGTTTATTTCTTCCAGGGAGCTTTTGGGAGAGATTCCCAAAAGCTCATACCAGTCGGACGTGAACTCGTTGCGTTTGATGTCGTCGTAGAGCTCAAAGATCTCGTGGTCCAGCTTCTCCCAGGCCCGAGCCGCTGCTACTAGCAGGGCAAGCGCAAATAAAACCAGCGCAGGCCTCATCTAAATAAACTGTGGAAAATAAAGAAACAAGAATTATTTTTTTTTAGATTAAGCTCAGAAACAGAAAAAAAAGTTTTTTTTTTTTTTTTTTGTTTTCTTTACTGTTTGTTTCATTTGCGTATAATGGGAGAGAAACGGCGACACGACAGCGACAGCGGCAGCGGCAGCGAGAGCGATACGGGGAAGGGGAAGCAGGCAGCGACGGAGGATTACTCAGACAGCGACTCGCTAAAGTCCAACGAGATAGTCGACGTGGACTTTGACTTTTTCGATTTCCAGCCGGCAGATTTCCACTCGCTCAAGCCCATGCTGGCAGCGTCCTTCGGGGACGACTCCGACATGTTCAACCTGAGCGAGCTGGCCGACATGATCCTCTACCAGAACGCCATTGGATCCACCGTCAAAGTGGACGGAGAGTCCGACCCCTACGCCTTCATGTCCGTGCTGGGAATGAAGCAGCATAAGGATAGGGAGGCGATACGGCAGGTCCGCGAATACCTGCTCAAGAAGGCTGGCAGGCAGCGGGACCAGCTGGGCAAGCTGCTTGACGCTAGCAACGTGGGCTTGCTGTTTAACGAGCGGGTGGTCAATATGCCGCCGCAGATCGTGGTCCCGATGCTCCGGATGCTTATGGAGGAGACCCAGCGAGCGGTGGATGCGCATGAGCCGTTCGACTTTGAGTACTTTGTGCTGCTCTGCCCCATGTACCGGGAAGTGGCTGCTGACGACTCGGACACTGAAGAGCCCTCGGGGAAGCCTGGCCAGGAGGGGCTTGACGCGCATGGGCGCGTGGAAGACGAGTTTATCGAGGAGTTCGCCCACCTGAAGTTTGACTTCAAGTTCTCTAAGCTCAAGCGGGTGGCGGACGCCCGCAACACGTTTGCCGATACCGGGCTGCTGCCCTCGCGCCGGTGCCTGGTCATCCATAGATCCCAGATCAGCCCCATCATAGCGCGTTTAGAATCAGTTCTCGAATAGCGTGATCTGATTTCCCCTCTGCAAATCGAAAAAAGAAAAAAATTCGCTTCCTTTCTCTCTAATACTGCAATGGAGGCGTTTGTTGAGAATTTCGATAGCGCGCTGGCAGGAGCCTTTGGAGCGCTGGTCAAGGCCACCAAGGTGGCCGGGAGGCTCCCCAGCGACGTTGCATTCCACCGCACCCTGGACGAAAGCGTAGACCAAAGGCTTTCGCGGACATCGGATCGGGTGCTCGACATGGGCAACACGCTGTGGACGCGGGCGCAGCCCGACCCATCCCTGCTCCCCATCGACAGCATAGACGACGTGGCGCTGGAGCAGCCCCCCGGGCAGTGGCAGTTCGCGCCGGGATTCCGCCCCGTAGTCGACGCCATCGACACGCTTCTGGAGAAAATCGACGTGGGGCTGGACGAGGTGCTTAAAACGTCCGCGCACCACGTGCGGTCCCAGGCAGCCAGGCAGATGGGCAGGCAGAGCGCGCCCCTGGTAACCACGGTCAAGACCAACACCAGGGCGGACTACAAGCTGGTGCACGCGCAGAACATTCCTCGGCCGCAGCTGGCTTTCAAGGATGCGGTCGACAACTCCCCCAACACGCCGTTTGTATGGAAGATCCGCAACAAGGTGCATGCCAAGGTCCCCCTGGACTACGGCCTGCCCAGCGCGTCGCTGGCGGACTCGCCGCTTGGGCACCACCTGCACTCGCTGGGGATTGCGCGGCCGGGCGCCACGCCGCCCTCCTCGGGGCACTCGACGCCGAGGGCTGCCCGCAGCGCGGACGTCGCCCAGGGCATCGATTCCATGAGCGCGCTGGAGGCGGGCTCGCTGGCGGCGCTCCCGCACCCCTACGAGTACGAGATCTCGCACATCGAGTATCCCTCGTGGGTGTATGAAGCCGCGCAGCCCCAGCCCCCCGTGGAGTGGGAGAAGACGCCGTTTGAGTTTGTCGATACCGAGGAGCAGCTGCAGGCAATGATGGCCCACCTGCTGGAGGCCCGGGAGCTGGCCATTGACCTGGAGCACCACGACTACCGCTCGTACCAGGGGTTCACCTGCCTGGTGCAGCTAAGCACCAGGACCAGAGACTACGTGGTCGACGCGCTGGCGCTGCGGTCCGAGCTGGCAGTGCTCAACGAGGTGACCGCCGACCCGGCCAAAATCAAGGTGTTCCACGGTGCCGAAAGCGACATTGTCTGGCTGCAGCGCGACTTTGGCGTGTATGTGGTGGGGCTGTTTGACACGTACCATGCCTCGCACGTGCTCAACATGCCGCACCACTCGCTGGCCCACTTGCTGCAGACATACTGCTCGTACAAGGCGGACAAAAAGTACCAGCTGGCCGACTGGCGCATCCGCCCGGTCCCCTCCGAGATGCTGCTGTATGCCCGTGCCGACACGCACTTTCTCCTGCACATATTCGACCGCATGCGCAACACGCTCCTGGAGCGTGGCCGGCAGCTGCTCGGCAAGGACCTGAGCAGCCCGGACCAGGAGCACTTTGGCCTATTGGCCGGCCTCGACCAAGTCACTTCGGCGCTCCAGCCGCTGGAGCTGGCCCTGAGGCGGTCGGAGCAGACCGCGCTGAAGAAGCATGTCAAGGAGGGCTACGACGCCGAGAACGGCTTGGGGTTTGGCGGGTGGGCCAAGCTCTTGAAGAAGTGGAACCATCCGTTTGCGCCCACGCAGCTGGCGGTCTTCCGGGCCCTCCACCAATGGAGAGACTCGTGTGCCCGGCAAGAGGACGAGTCGGTCCGCTACGTGCTGCCCAACCACATGCTGTTTGCTATTGCCGACCGCATGCCCCTGGAAACCCCCGCGCTGCTGGCGCTCTGCCAGCCCACTCCGCCCCTAGTGCGCCTTTACGCCTCGGACATCACCCTGCTTATCAAGCGCGAGCGCCAGAAGGCCGATGCCCGCATGGACGAGTTCAGGGAGATGGTGCAGGAGACTCCCAGGCCTGTGCACACGAGGTTTGCGCAAGAGCAGCCGGATACCAGCGATGTGCTGTCGAGGGAGCTGTTGGCGGGCGTGGACAGCATGGTAGCTTGCAAGTCCCGCCTTTTTGGCTCGTTGGCTGCAGGGCCTGCCGAGGACACCGAGGCATTCAAGAAGGCTAGGGAGATCCGTGGCAGCATGGTTTTGTCGCCAGCTATGCCCACCAAGGTGGTATCGGGCGGCGTGGAGGTGCCGGAGTTTACCAAGGTGCCGGCCAAGCGGACGCGTGGGCCCGCCGACTCTAAGAAGGCCCAGGAGCCCGCCCAGCCTCCTAAAATGATGGTTATTTCCGACGCCTTCCAGCCGCCCCAGACATCCAAGCCGCCGGCGAAGAAGCGCAAAACCACCGAGGACCTGGACCTGTCCAAAATAGCTCTATCCGACGATGAAACGCCCGATAAGCCGCAGAAGAAGAAGCGGACAAGGAAGCGTAACCGTGATTCGACGCCCAAGGAGAAGGTGGAGCGGTTTAACTATGAGGCTGCAGGAGAGGATGCTATTGGGGAGGCTACTAAGAAAAGCGAGGCGAAGGGAAAGAAATTCGACCCGTATGCCAAAGCCGAATCCAAGTTTGATAAGCGGCCTAGCCGGTCTCGAGTAAACAACAAGGCTGGTAACCGCACCATGTCCTATAAAAAATAGGTATATCCTTTTTATCTGCAGAAATGTAGGGGAAGTCTCTAATAAAAGCTTGGGGAGGGCTCATTTCTTTTAAGCTTTCAGCGGTGAAAAAAAGTCTTGATAAAGCAAATCGAAGCACTATAAATTCTCTTATTTCCTTGCCCTTTCTCTCTCCCTCTCTCTCTTACTCGCTTTCCGTTTTTATTACCATGGGCGACTACGTATATATAAAGTTTTACAATAATGAAAGATATTCGGTATGTCCAGTAAACAGTTCAAGAACTCCAAAAGCTATCTGTAGCGGGTTCTCTGATTCCGACGAGAAAATCATGCTTCTAAATGACCGCATATACTATACTCTAGATGACGGATCCTCGGTACATTTAGATTTTACAAGCATTCCAGAAATTAAGCTGTTTCCAATGGAGATTGAAATCGACGTGGAATGTATGGGGGCTGATGGGGTTTGTGAAACAAAACGGGCAAAGGTTACGCCAACCATCCAGTACTGTGAGTTGGTTGACTTGTCTAGAGAAATGTTTAATGTTCCAGACTATATCCGCTGTGAATTCTGCATTGGAGATAGCCAGCTGGACATTCCATTCTATAATGTGGATTTTCCTAGTGCAAGATTTGTGCTCAAACAAGTGCCCAAAGAATAGCTGCAAAGCTGTTTTTTTATTTTGAAGAGTAGAAATAATTTTCACAAAACATCTGCATGCAGTACTGGTAAAAAGATTAAGAGGGTTTATATTATTTCTAGCTATAAACTTGAAAAATCAATGTTATATATTACTGTCTTGAGCTACAAACTTATTCTCTTTCATCTATAGAATTGGCCAAAAAAAAAAATGTTTTTTGTGCATGGTGTTTGAACAGAATAAACGCACTCTGCTCGTGCATGGGCAGGAACAAGGGATGCTCTTTAGTGGCATGCAAAAGTCTTGCCGATTTGCTGTGGCAACAGCGATTTACTACCAAAAAAAAAAAGCAAGAAACCTTTTAGACTAAAATCCCAGAGCTTCTATTTATAAAGGCCTAACGCTTTCTTCTCTTTATTGCATATATCTTCCTCCCGTCATGAAGCTTAACGCAATGTATTACGATGGTAGTGTAGAAAAAGAAATAGATCTAAATCCCAATGAATATTTCAAGCCACGTCTTCTCGCTGAAGGAATAGCCCCAGAAGACAAACTATCTTATATTTCCAAAAAAAAAAAATCACTCTCAAGGTGACGCATAAACGGAATGGCTGTGCTCTCAAAGAAATGGATGTAGAATGTAGCCCACACGCAACGCACGACACCATCATTAATGAATTGAGAATAAGGCTGGATGTTCCTTATTATAGGCCATGTGTGTCTGGCACTCAAGAAGGTAAATTGGAATGCCCGCTTTACGATGTGGATTTTTCAAATGCTGCTTTTGTACTTGAAGAAAAGTGCTAGCAATTTTTGTTCAGTGGGGCCAAGATATTCATCATAAATAAATTGATACACAAAAAAATATATGGCTTATAGAGTGGAAATGTTGTGTGCGCACGAGTCGTGGTGGCAGCAGCATCCATGCGAGCATTCAAATGGCGAGGACATCAAGCAGGGCTGCTTGAAATGACCAGGCATCCCGGTTTCTCTAAACCCGCGCTGGAAAAAACTGCTCGCATAAGGGTTGCTGTGGAAGGCAAAGTTTGCCGCTGCAAAGTGGAACTTGAACGCTTCGGCTTGAGGATACTTCTCCTCTACCGTCACCTTGATCTTCTCTGTCGGGGGCTCTGGAGGCGGCGGCGGCGTGTCTTCTACAACTTCGACATGTACGACCTCCTCCTTCTCGGCCTTTTCCTCTACCTCGATCTTGACAGCTTCTTCTGTCTTTTCTTCCACTTTGACAGTCTCTTCTGTCTTTTCTTCGGCCTTGACCTCCACGGTCTCTTCCACCTTGTCGGATTTCTCCTCTACCTTGATATCGACTGCCTCTTCAGTCTTTTCCTCCTTGGTCTCCGCCTTGGTCTCTTCTGCATCAGCTTCTGGCTTGGATGTGGTAGTTGTGGTGGTGGTTTTGCTTTCTTCCACCTTGGTCTCTACGTCGCCTTCCACTTTAGTCTCTGTCTTGGTCTCTGTCTTGGTTTCGGTAGTGGTCTCTTCCTTGGCCTCCTCCTTGGTCTCTTCCTTGGCCTCCTCCTTGGTCTCTTCCTTGGCCTCCTCCTTGGCCTCCTCCTTGGCCTCCTCCTTATCCACCTCGACATCCACCTCAATCTCATTCTTGCCATCAACCTTGACATCCACTTCCACATGCTGCTTGCCCTCTTCCGCCTTCTGCTTTTCCGCAGCAGCAGTCAGAGTTTCCAGGATCTTGGCCTGTTCATCAGAAAGCTTGTCAAAGTTGCGTGTCAGCTTGTTGCCCAGACTATCTATGGCTAGTGACAAGTTGGCAGACATAAGCATGATGGCTTGTCGCAGCTCATCGGTATCTTTTGATTTGCCGCTAGTGTTTACGGGGGTGCCAGGCTCCGTGGGTTTGGCCGAGGAGGACTTGGACGATACTTTGGAAGACTTGCGGGATGAGTTTTTCGAAGAGGTCTTGGAGGATGCTGACGTGGGAGGCTCCGGCTTGGTGCTTGATGGCCCATAATCCGTCGTGGTCACGGTGGCGGCATCGGCCACATGAGCAGCGCTGACCGCAGCCGCCTGCACTGCCGTATCAGCAATGTCCTCGACCGCCAAGTGCTCGTTCTTTTTGGGCTGCTCGTCCTTTTTGGGCCGCTCCGCCATCTCGGGCTTCTGCTCCGTCGCCAGCTTGATCTCCGACAAATTGACATCCTGACTGGATGTCTCGCTGCCACTCATCTCTGCCTCCTGCGAAAGGAACACGTTGGGCGTATGGCTGTACTCCCAAATTTTGGCAATACTGTCGAGTGCCCCGCTATTGTTGATCTTAAACGGCACGATGCGGAGTTGCAGCCGGCTGCCAGGCTCGAATATCGAAAACATCTCCCGCAGGTTGTCTGTGCAAGCTACCCCAATTTCCTCGTCATCCGTGTCCTTGTAGAGAAGCACGTAGTCGGCATGACGGGTCATGCGCAGCTTTGCTGTGATACGGTGGATGATGTCGTTGAATTCCTCATAGGGGTAGACGTCTGCCATCGTGGCCTCGCCCCGGTTATTTACAAACTTTATTCGGAACGGCTGGTTGCTTTCCTGCCCCTCTTCCTGCAGCCTCCGCAGGCGGTCGCTTAGGTTTGCCAGGGAGGTTCCGGCATTGCTGACGCTACGGCTGCTTGCTGAGCTGCTCGTGCCTCTGCTGGTGTGTCGTGGCGATTTAACCGGGTCGTCTATTATGCTGGTTCGTGGAGTTGACCCGCGTTTGCCTTTGTTGCCTCTTTTGCCTAGTCGCAGCCGCCCTGCTATATCTCGTAGCCCTCGCATAGTGCCATCGATACCGTTAGTTTGAGGCTGCTCTGCAGGTGGCTGGGACTTTTCTGAACTAGTATCTCCCGTCATACTATTTGAAATAAATAAAAATAAATAATCTGGTATAGTGTTGAAAAGAAAGAGAGAAGGAAAAAAAATTTTATATGCAGATTGATATTAGTAGAAAACGCTTCAAGTTGGTCACAAGAGAGGGAGCAGGAAAAAAAAACACATTTACTGCATACACACAAAACACGGATACCAGCATTCATTTGAATTGTTCTCTAGAGGAGAAACAGCGTATTGTGCATATAATGCCGAGAGAACTATAAAGAACCTTTGAGTGAGTTTTTTTTCCCAGTATGCGGGCTTTTAAAAACCTCAGAGTTTCGTATTCCGCCATTTGCTTGACTCTAAAGCACAAAGAAACCCGGTGTTCTAAAAGAAACAATAAAGAAGCCTTGATTCTTGGCTATTCCCATAGACATCCAAAGCTTCCAAGAACTGTGTGATTCACAGGGCTTGATTTCGCGATCCTGACGTCACCAAGCCAAACTTCGTCCCTTGCATCAGTGAGAAACTTTTTTGTTTCCATTTTCTGTATAATATGGATATTGTGATCGTGACGGGAGCGTCCAAGGGAATCGGCAAAAGAGTCTGCCTTGAACTGCTTAAACGACCAACCATAGTGATAGCAGCAGCCCGATCACTTGACCTGCTACTTGCATTGCAGCAGGAAGCAAGCCAATACGAGTCCTCCCAGCTGATCACCATTAGCGGTGACATCACAGATGCCTCGACCCGGCAAAACATCATAGAAGCCGTATCCACATTACTGGCAAACCAGGGCAGTAAGCTGCAGGCGCTTATAAACAACGCTGCTTTGGTGAGCCCAACAGGCCCGCTGCTAAGCCATTCAGACGAGGAATGGCTAAGGCAGTGGCAGACCAACATACAGGCACCGATGTCGCTGATAGCCCAATGCATGCCATTTTTCAGTCGGAATAGTAGAGCGGTTGTTTTGAACGTGACCTCGTCTACAAGCCAGCGGCCGGTGCCGGGGTTCGGCCCGTATGGATCAACCAAGGTTGCGCTGAACTACTTGACAGCGGCATTGGCTAGCGAGTATCCGCAGATCAGCTTTATTGCGTTTTATCCGGGAGTGGTAGATACTCCTATGAATAAGGAGGCATTGGATGCTGCACAAAAGTTCCATAAGCATGCGCAAAGCGAGGGATTGGATATTGACATGTCTGGGTGCGTGGAGATGCTCCAAAGCCCTATTTCGGCCGATGCACCTTGTGCCATAATGGCTAACTTGGCACTT
This sequence comes from Coemansia sp. RSA 1250, assembly GCA_027578955.1. Classification (NCBI taxonomy): domain Eukaryota; kingdom Fungi; phylum Kickxellomycota; class Kickxellomycetes; order Kickxellales; family Kickxellaceae; genus Coemansia; species Coemansia sp. RSA 1250. The sequence continues at coordinate 175,300 of JANBTS010000015.1, read as the reverse complement.
TACGCGGACTCTTCGCTTTCGGGTAAATTCTACACATACAAGGATAAGGAAATGGAACCATACAGTCAGAAATTTATAAACTGAATACACAAGAGCCAATTTCTGCTATAGTTCGACTATTTGAGGAGCATACTCGCCTTCTTCCAGATCAGCAGCCTCTTGAAGCTGCTGGCCATCCGGCAAAGTCCAGTCAAAAGTAGCCAGCAGTTTTCTCAGCCGAGAAATCTCTGGAAACAGCAGCTGCTGAGCCTCCTGATAGCCACACTCGTAAACATTGAGCACAAAGGTCTTTAAGATTTCAGCCACAAAGTTATCCTGCTCCAGCACTGAAGCAACAAACTCCACTGGGCACTCATGCAGCTGGCCCATTAGCACGCCCAGCAAAGGGACAAACAGGTCCCGAACCACCTGCACTTGAGACAGAATTTCACAGCTACCCAGGACCAAATGCAACAGCCGCTTCCAGTGCTCCAGCCCGGTAAAGTTCTGTCCGACCAGAATGACCAAAAAGGCCAGCTCAAACTCGCCCAAAAGCCTTGCATGTGAGTGCCACTGAGTTTCATACAGCTTTGTGAGCAGCCATGATTTGTCTTGACTATACCGGCGGATTTCTTCCACCGAGGCGGATTTCGGGAACGACCGCTTGATATCGATGTGTGTGAATCCGAATCTGTCCTGCCTGTACGCGGATTCTAAACGATCCCGGGTTTGCTTCTCATTGTCTATAATCTGCCTGATCTCTTGAGAATCTTCCAGCTTGCCGCTTTGAATCTGCTGCTCAAGCCTCCTATGCACCCTGTCCATTTCCTCATCCTCGTAAACCGACCCGGTCGCGGACGAGAACCAGCCGCCATGAGCCGGTAGCACCTGGTCGAGCAGCCTGCTTGTTATATGTCGAGTTAGCTGCTGCCACCGAGGATATGTGGCCATTTGATAAGCTCCCAGGTTCCCATCCAGATCCCGAATATTCAGCTGAATGCAGCGGACATCCTGCTCGCTCAAGTCTTCCAACTCCTCGTTTCTGGAGCTCCACTGCTTGGCTATCAGCTGCTGCGACTGGAAGTTGTGGAAGAAGCCGCTGCGCATTCCAGGCTGTCCTTCGCTATTGAATACGCTGTAGTGCACATAGTGAATTCCGGGTGGAATCATTTTGATGCCTTTAAACAATGGTCCTGTTTTCCATGTGTCCAAGTCAATCCCAAACTCAATGCCCACTGGTGCATTTAAAATCACCAGGCATGCGCCCAATTCAAACAATGCTCGTGCCGTATTCTGATCCATTTCTTTTTCGATATAGCTTTTCTTTTTATTATAATGGCCTTTTGTTTCTATTGGGCTTATTGTGGGATAAAGGAATGTGATATATGTCAAATGGAAACATTAATTGTCATCTATTTATCCCCAACAAGGGAAAAGAAACAAAACAAAGTTTTTTTTTTTTACATCCCACGGTCGGCACAAGAAGGAAAGCTTATTTCCGAGTATCTTTCTTTGGTGCACTTTAAAATGAGCAAGAATCTCTTCAAATTAAGGGTATAAAACACATAATCCACCAAAGTGATAGATTCCCTTTTCTTTTCTCTAATTTTCTGTTTTCTCTTACGTCATTTTCAATTTCTTTTTTTCTCCGAGACTTTTAAGACATGACAGAAGAACCTAAAGGAACATATACGGTTATAGCTCATGATGACGGTAGTGATGAGGTAGAAGAGCATGTGGAGTTTATGAAGCTAGCGATGATGCAGGCACGGAAAGCAATGCCACATCCACAAGCATTCAACACCGGCGTGTTGATAATAAACGGCAAGCAGCCGATTTCCGAAGGGCATTCGCGTGAACCGCAAGCACCAACTCTTCATGCTGCCGCCCAGGCCATACGTAAAGCCCATCATACCATAAACTCCCATCTGTTGACTGGCTCCACCCTATATACCACAATGGAACCATGCTCGTCACCCATGATTGCCGATGTTCCTTGCACCACACATATAATTAATGCGGGAATTCGGCGGGTCGTTATTGGTGTAAAGGAACCTGAGTCTTTTGTCAACTGTAGAGGCGTCGAGACTTTGTGTGCGGCAGGCATTGATGTCATTCATTTACTTTTATTGCAAGAAGAATGCCTTGCCACCAACATTCATCTTCTTTCTTAGCTGTTTTTTTTTCTCCCTTTTCAAACATATAAAATCTTTATTCAAAGTGGCGCTTTTTTTGTTATTAATTTCCTGAAGGAACAATTCCATTAGGGTCCTTTTCAGCCAGCTTTCGATAGTAGTCGGCGTATTGAGCATATTCAGGATTGCTTGCAGCATACTGGGAGTAGTAATCGGCGGCTTGCTGGTTAGTCCATTGAGTTTGTTCAGCTGGCTGCTGCTGCTGCTGCTGGTATCCCGAATACGATCCGTACTGAGCGGCATCATAAGGCTGTTGCGGACTATAGTATTGCTGCTGGTTCCATTTTGAATCGGCGTTTCTACCGTATCCGCCATACCCCATGTTTGGCTGATATGGCTTTTGTGCATTTGCTGGACCCCGAGATCCTCCCATTTGTCCGTATCCACCCGCAGAATGTCCTTGACGCTGCCGCTCCTATTATGCCAAAAAAACACACATTTTTGTCCACCACACAAAATAAAAAATATATACTTGCCAAATATTCACATAAAGTAACATCCTTTTTTTTTCAACAAAGAACAAGCAGCAACAAATGACCCACCACACACACACAAGACATCGCATACAGTATACAAGAGATAGAAGAAAAAAAAAGCAGAAAACAAAAACAGCAAGATTTTGTTTCTTTTGCAATACAAAATTAAATACATATACACAACAGTTTTTTTTTCTCTCAACTTGCCTCAAGGCAAAAGTTAAGATGGATATACGTTACCTGAGCACTGTCAATCTTCTCCTCGACCATTCGACGAGCCTGCAAGCAAGCTTGCTGCTCACCGGAAATCGTAACGGTCCTAAACGGACCGGAAAACTGCGGCCCCTGCAGCACCTGAATTCTGCATCCAGAGCTTTGCTGCAGAAACTTGATGGTCTCGCCGCCTCTCCCAATAACGATGGCGACGGAGTCAGCAGGGATCTGGAACTCCTCCACAAACTGCTGAGCACGAGAATGGCCTGCTGGGTTACGGTGAGGCTCCTCGGCAGATACAATCTCCATGATCCGCATCCGAGCATGCTCTATCTGCTCGGGAGTTCCGATCAGCCGGATTTCCCGGTCCCTCTGCCCATTGTCGGGCTGCACTTGCACGTTCGCGCCTGACGAATACTGGATGTCGCGGATACTTTCGCCGCCCCGACCTATCACCAGGCCCACCTTACCATTAGGCACCATAACCGAGGAGTCGCCAGAAGGAGCAGGCATCGCTTGCTTGGCGGGTTTGGGTGCATCCTGTTTGGCAACAAAGTCCAGAATATCTCTCCTGGCGCTTTCCGCACTATCTACAGGGCCCTCAATGGTAATTTGTCTCTCAGCACTCCGTCTATCCGCATTGTCAAACTGAATGCGTACCCCATGTCGCTGCTCCAACGACCGCAGATGGTTACCATTGCGGCCGATAATCAGGCCAGAAAGCTGGCTAGGCACCGGGAACGATAGAAGCGGCCTCATCTGCACGTCGGCATCGAAGCGGCGCCGGTTATCGCGCCGTTGGGCAGGAGGCGGCGAGGGCGAGCGGGTCCGTTTTGCTGGTGGCGGGCGCTCGGGAGATACGCTTCGGCGCTGCTCCATTGCGGGCTTTGCTGCGGCAGGCGGGCGCTGCATGGAGCCTAGCTTGGCTGCTATGGCCCGTGCCTTGGCCAGCGCATCGTCCATATCTACCTTGGACCCAGCTGGATCCGGCGTATACGTAGGCTCGCCTTCTGGCTCCGCATCGCTCTGAGCAGCCTCTTTTTCTGGCGACTCTTCCGCTTCCAGTTGAGAGCCGCCCGATTGAGAGCCGTTTTCAGCAGCTTCATGCGCTGCAGAGGTAGACCTGTCCGGAGAACCCGACGGTTCCGGCGACGCTGGCGAACGTGCTTCCATAATTCAAATAAAAGTTTTTTTTTAATAAAGAGAAAAAGAATCAAATAAAGAATGATTAAGCGGGGATTGGCTCTTTTGGCGGCAGAGCCGAAATGGTACGTGGCACTATTCCGCCGGACACAGGCAGGTGCGAGGCATTGCGCAAAAACACGTCGATTTCGCGTGCAGCCATACGGCCCTCGTTGATGGCCCAGACCACCAGGCTCTGGCCGCGGCGGCAGTCCCCGGCAGCAAACACGCCACGCACAGATGTCTGGTAGGACCCGCCAGTGCTGATGTTGGACCGCTTGTCGCGGGCAACCCCCAGCTGGTCCAGCAGGCGGGACTCGGGTCCCAAAAAGCCCATGGCCAGCAGCACCAAGTCCGCCTTGTGTACCTCCGCAGAGCCAGGAACCTCGCGCATGCTCCACTGCCCATTCTCGCCCTTGGACCACTCGACGCGGACGGTCTCGATTGCCTCAACGCAGCCGTCGCTGTTTCCGACAAAGCGCTTGGCAGAGATGCAAAACTCGCGCGGATCGCGGCCCCAGCGCGCAACAACCTCCTCGTGGCCGTAATCGACCTTGAAGACGCGCGGGAACTGCGGCCACGGGTTGTCGGGTGCCCGCTGTGCTGGCGGCTGGGGCATCAGCTCAAAGTTGACCACACTTGCAGCGCCCTGCCGCACCGCCGTTCCAATGCAGTCGTTGCCCGTGTCGCCGCCGCCAATCACCACCACACGCTTCCCGGCCGCCGACAGCTGCGGCTGCTGCCTGCCCAGCACCGCCTTGGTGCTGCCTGTCAGGAACTCCATCGCAAAGTGCGTGCCCTGCAGCTCACGGCCCTCGATACGCAGGTCGCGCGGCCACGTGGCGCCCATTGCCAGCAGCACCGCGTCGTAGTCGCGCTGCAGATCGGCTGCCGTCACGCTCTCGCCCACCGCTACGCCTGTCACAAACTGCACGCCCTCGGCTGCCATCTTGTCGATGCGGCGCTGGACTACGTGCTTGTCAAGCTTCATGTTGGGAATTCCATATGTCAGCAGCCCGCCAATGCGGTCCTCACGCTCATACACCGTCACGGTGTGTCCGGCTGCGTTGAGCTGGTCTGCGGCCGCTAGCCCGGCCGGGCCCGAGCCCACCACAGCAACGGTCCGGCCCGATCGATGTGTGGGCGGCGTAGGGGCCATCCAGCCTGCTGCCCACGCATGGTCGATAATGGCAGCCTCAATCGACTTGATAGCCACAGGCTGCGCACTCAGCCCCGCTACACAGGCGCCCTCGCACGGCGCTGGGCACACGCGGCCAGTAAACTCGGGGAAGTTGTTGGTGGCCATCAGGCGCTCAAATGCCGCCCGCCATTGGTCGCGAAACACGAGCTCGTTCCACTTGGGGATGACGTTGCCGATCGGGCACCCGTCAGCGTCGGACTGGCAGAACGGCACTCCACAGTCGATGCACCGTGCCGCCTGCACCTGTATCTGCGCGCGCGTCTGTCGCGCTGAGATCTCCTTCCAGTCGCCAGCACGCCGCGTTGCACTGCGGTAGCGGTCGCCGCGCCGCCCATACCGCACGAATCCACGCAGCTTGTCGAGCTTCTTGGCACGGGCTGCCAGCTGCGCATCGTCTACCATTGCGTCTTCGATGTCCACCAGCTGTGGTGCTGCCTTGGGCGATTGTGTGTCTGCACATAGCGTGCGGTCAGAGTCTGATGCCGGATCCGCCTCGGCTTCGGTCTTTTGCCGCGCTGCCTCCTCCTCCTCCAGCACCCGCTTGTAGTCGGTAGGCAGCACCTTGACAAAGCGTGGAAGCAGCTCAGCAAAGCGCTGGACAACGTCGCGTGCGCGCTCAGAGCCCGTCAGCTGTGCATGGCGCGCAATCGTCTCGCGCAGCCATTGCACCTCGTCGTCGTTATAAACGGTGGTCAGCTCAACAGACTCGACATTGCAGTTCTCTACAAATCTGTCTGCCAGTACATACGCAATGCCGCCCGACATGCCTGCTGCAAAGTTGCGGCCCACACTGCCCAGCACCACCACACGCCCGCCCGTCATGTACTCGCAGCCGTGGTCCCCCACACCCTCTACCACCGCCAGCGCGCCCGAGTTGCGCACTGCAAACCGCTCTGCGGCCACTCCACGCACAAACATTTCGCCTGCCGTTGCGCCAAACAGGCACACGTTGCCCACAATGACGTTACGCCCCGCGTCAAATGCTGCGCCCTGTGGCGGGTAAATAATCAGCCGTCCTCCCGACAGACCCTTGCCTACATAATCGTTGGCATCGCCCTCCAGCTCTACTGTCAGCCCCCGTGCCAGGAACGCTCCCAGCGACTGCCCCGCCGAGCCCTTCAGCCGCAGATGCACCGTGTCTTCTTCCAGGCCCTTGCCACCATGTGCCCGCGACACGTGGTATGACAGCACTGTTCCAAATGCCCGGTCCGTGTTGCAGACCGCGGTCTCAATCTCTGTCTTGGTTCCGCTCTGCAGTGCTGCCTGCAGCTGTGGCACCAAGCGAGCATCTAGCCGCCCGCTCACATCGTGATCCTGCGGCGTCTCAAAGTGCGTGGCTGCTCCTGGCCGCATTGCATGCGCCGGCTTCAGCAGTGCGCTTAGGTCCAAAGCACCCTTTGCGCTCGTATAGTCCGGCCGCACACTTAGATGCTCTGCATGTCCCACCATTTCGCTTACGCTGCGGAAGCCCAGCTGAGCCATGATCGCCCGCAGGTCCTCTGCCAGGTAGTGGAAGAAGTTGATTACGTGCTCCGGCTGCCCGGCAAACTTTGCCCGCAGCTCTGGGTCTTGTGTGGCTACGCCTACCGCACAGCTGTTTTGGTGGCAGCGCCGCAGATACACGCAGCCCAGTGTCACCAGCGGTGCCGTCGCGAACCCAAACTCTTCTGCGCCCAGCAGCGCAGCTATAGCTACGTCCTTGGCGGTTTTGAGCTGTCCGTCGGTTTGCAGCACTACACGTCCACGCAGCCCATTCAATACCAGTGTCTGGTGGGTCTCGGCCAGGCCAAGCTCCCACGGTAGCCCAGCATATTTGATGCCTGTCCACCGTGCTGCACCTGTGCCTCCGTCATGTCCTGCAATGAGAATGTGGTCTGCCATCGCCTTGGCCACGCCTGCAGCAACCACACCCACGCCCACTTCCGACACCAGCTTGACCGACACCCGTGCATTCTCGTTTGCGCTCTTGAGATCGAAAATCAGCTGCTTCAGGTCCTCGATTGAGTAGATGTCATGGTGCGGCGGTGGAGACACCAATGTTACGCCTGGCGTTGTGTGCCGGGTATGCGCTATTTCTTTGGACACCTTGGTTCCCAGCAGCTCGCCGCCCTCGCCTGCCTTGGCGCCCTGTGCCATCTTGATCTGTAGCTCGTCGGCGTCGGCCAGATAGCTGCTGGTAACGCCGAACCGTCCCGATGCCACCTGCTTGATCGCCGATCGCGCACAGCTGCCGTCCTCTTGCACAATGGACCGTTCTGGATCTTCGCCGCCTTCACCCGAGTTGCTCTTGCCGCCAATCCTGTTCATTGCCACTGCCAGCGCCGTATGAGCTTCCTTTGAGATTGATCCATACGACATGGCCCCTGTGCAGAACCGCTTGACAATGCTTGTCCACGGCTCCACTTCATCCAGTGGCACTGCTGTTGCATTTGTACCGCTGATCTCCAGCAGCCCACGCAGCGTGCTGTCTCGTACTGCCCGCTGTGCCTCATCAGTGTAGCGTGTCCACGACGCCTGGTTTTCGCGTCTCACGGCATCTTGCAGGCTGCTTACGGCTGTTGGCGTGTTTACATGTTGTGCTCCACCCTTGCGCCAGTTGTACTCGCCTTCATCGCCCATGGCTGCACTGGCCTCTGCAGTGCCGCTGGAATACGCGCTGTCATGTCGCGCCAGCGCATCAGCGGCAAATCCTGCCAGAGTTGTGCCTGCCACCCGCGATGCTGTGCCTACAAAGCACCGCTCAATCACCTCGTCGGCCACGCCCAGCGCCTCAAATATCTGCGCGCCCTTGTATGACTGCAGCGTCGATATGCCCATCTTGGACATCACCTTGCGGAACCCGTCGTCTACTGCTGCCCGGAACTTTTCTACAAGCTCGCACTCGCTAGCACCATCCAGGACCTTTTCGCGGTGTAGCTTGGCAATGGCTTCGTACACCATATACGGACACACGGCATCTACGCCATATCCGACCAGCACACAAAAGTGGTGTACTTCTCGTGCCTCGGCTGTCTCTACCACCAATGCTACCTTGGCCCGCTGCTTTTGTGCAACCAGATGGTGGTGCGTTGCTCCTGCTGCCAGCAGCGCCGACACTGCCACGCGTTGTGCATTAGCAGCACGATCCGATAGCACTACTACTTTGGCTCCAGCGGTAATTGCTTGCTCCGCCTCTGCACACACCCGATCCAGCGTACGCGAGTACCCGTCAATCCCTTCACCAACATCGTAGGTAATGTCGATTGCCTGTGTTGTCCAGTCAGGGTACTTGCTTGACATTCCACGGATTGCTGCCAGCTCTCCGCTGGTAAGCACCGGCGACTGCAGCGACAGCCGATGCACCTGCTGCTCAGACACTTCAAGCAAGTTGCCTTCCGGGCCCACATGGCATGCCAACGACATAACAATCTTTTCACGGATCGGGTCAATTGGCGGATTGGTTACTTGCGCGAACAGCTCACGGAAGTACTCGTATGGCAGCCGCGGTGCAGGATCCAGGCATGCCAACACTGTGTCGTTACCCATTGACCCCAGAGGCTCCTTGCCGTTCTGCACCATTGGCCCAACAATCAGATTGAGCTGCTCTGCAGAGTATCCAAATGCGCGCAGCCGCCGGTCGCGGGACAGCGGCGTGCTATCTACTACGATATTCTCCTTGCTTGCTTGAAGATCTTCCAGCTTGATTTGATGCCGCTCAATCCACTGTCCAAAGGGATGCTGCCGCGCATATTGAAGCTTGAGTTCTTGGTCGTCCACAATTGTTCCTGACAGGGTGTCCACTAGCAGCATGCGTCCTGGCATCAGCCGGCCCTTTTGCACAACGTCCTTGGTATCCACTTTGACTGTGCCTACTTCTGACGCGCAGATCATACGGTCGTCAGCTGTCACGTAGTACCGACATGGCCGCAGCCCATTACGATCCAGTGATGCACCGCAGTATCGCCCATCACTAAACGTAAACAGTGCTGGCCCGTCCCATGGCTCCATGATGCAGGACGCCCACTCGTAGAATGCCCGCTTTTCGGCTGGCATTTGCGTGTCGTTCTGCCACGCTTCAGGCACCATCACCATCACTGCTTCGGGCATTGTCATAGCACCGCTAACCACCAGCAGCTCCAGCACATTGTCGAATGCACCACTGTCGGAAGTGTGCTCGTCAATAATGGGGTATGCTGCCTTCAGCGCACTGCCAAATGCCTTGGACTCAAGCAGCCCTTCACGAGACCGCATCCAGTTCTTGTTGCCCCGCAGCGTGTTGATTTCGCCTACATATCACATGCACAGAAAAGTCGAGATAAGCAGTCAGCATTTTTGGTTATCGATATAATCGATAGAGGTATATTCGGGGTTTCTAGCCAATCCCTCTCTTGCAAAAAAAAAAAAAAAAAAACTTACCATTGTGCGCGCACCAGTTGAAAGGCTGGGCACGCTCCCAAGACGGGAATGTATTTGTGCTAAAACGGGAATGCACGAGAGCAAAGTGCGTCTCGTAGTCGCTATCGCGGAGATCAGAGAAATACTCGGGAACCTGTGCTGGCGTCAACAGACCCTTATACACGATATTGCGGGCTGCCAATGAACACACATAGAACCAACTGTCAGCGGCGCTCTCGTGCATTGCTCGTTTGCGCAAAACAAACAGCCGCCGCTGAAAGTCCTGCTCGTCCAGCTGCTCGCCCTGGGCCACTACCAGCGGCTGCATTACCACTGGCTCGCGAGAGCGCCCTATGGGTCCCAGGATCTCAGAGTTGGTGGGCACCTGCCGCCATGCGGCAATGACCAGGCCCAGGCTTTCGGCAATTTTTTCGACCATTATAATATCCGCATGACGTTTTTCATCATCGGGATGCAAGAACAGGTTGCCAGTAGCATACTGTCCTGCCGGCGGCACAATGCACCCGAGCTGCTCAAACACCTTGGCTATAAACTTGTGCGGCATTGCGGTCATCACTCCAGCACCATCGCCGTCACGCTCGTCCGCGCCAGTGGCGCCTCGGTGCGTCATGTTACAAAGCAGATCTTCAGAGTCGCGCAGAATCTTGTGTGATGCAGCGCCCTTGATGTTGATGATGAACCCGACTCCACACGAGTCGCGCTCATTCTTGGGATCGTACAGCCCCTGCTTTGGCGGTAAAGCGCCCGCCCAGCCATAGCCTTGCGTGCTAATGTCCGATACCATGACTAATTTTTTTTTTTTTTAGGATTCCAATATACGAAATATCTTTAGAAAAAAAGTGAGTGATATTTCTGGTAAATGTTAAAGCCTAGATAAAAAAGGGAGGGGGGTAATATATTTGCCAGATGAAAAGATTAGATGAAAGAGCGAGGGCCTGGTACTTTGAATTTATAGCTGATTCACCTGGGTCGGGCATTTACACATTATTGCTGAATGAATGCGCTTCTTCTTATGAAGGCCTATCAAGGCAAGCATCTGAAATTGTCGGTAATTGCCAAATGACAAGGCAGCTTGGAAAAATACTGGGGGGGTGTAGCCATTCACGCTCCTCTTTTATTTTCACGCTTCATGTGGTCAAAATGGCATTCATGCGAGGATAATATCCCTCCGAAACCGTCCGAAGAAAGCATGTGAGCGCAAACAAAAAAAAGGAAATGTTTCCGAACCAGAGCGATTTGCTTTGCTCTCTAAAATACATTGGGATTCGCAATTGAGCTATGGGCAATTGGGAGGATCCTCTTCCCCGATAAAAGCTGCGTCTTCCGTATTACCCATGCACATTTTCATTGGAAATACAGCCTAGTTTCTACTGTTGCATATACTGCACGCAATGGAGGCAATGCAGACACGTAGCATCTTAATGTACATAAAGCATGTCGAACATTTCACAAAACATCTACTTTTTCCGAAATAGCATTCCGGTATTTTTCTTCCCACCTGCTTGGGTTGGAAACCAATACTTGAAAATGCATGCTTTTTTTGGGATCTATTCATTTGGCTAGACTCGTCGAAAGTGGCCTGTGCGCAGCCGGATCTCTGGGAGTTGAGAGCTTTACAGAGTTGTGTAGCTCTTGCAGATCTACAGATGGCATTTGGCTTGGCTGCAAACAGGCAAACAGCTCTGGTCACTTGGAATTGCAGAAGGCCGATGTTGCAAGATAATGCAGCTGGTACGATGAATAGATAAAGCATGTTTTCTTCAAGCAAGGAAAGGCAATGACGAAGCCATGCGTGGCTTCTGCCCGCTGTTCGGTGACATACGAGCCAATCAAATTGACATGGATTATCTCATTAGCATAGTAGCACAGTAAGAGGCTCTCTATATATTCTGCACTACGGGGAGCACCTAGCAACACAGACATGCAGTTTTACCAATGGGCCACTTTACTATATTAAAACGAGAGCAATGGTTCCATGACACCACAAGCATTATTTTTCTCGCTCCCGACGTTCCGATCACAGACTTGGCGATTATCTAATCAAATCACTCTCCGCTGGCGAAACGGCACGGTCCCGTCCCGGCACACGGCACCGCGGGACCCATGGATTACAGCAGGCGCAGGACGGACACGCAGTTCCAGCGCGCCAATGCAGGACGTGCTTTGCTGGTGGCTGGGCCAGGCGCAATGCAGCCAGCGCAAAAAAAGGGGGAGATGGAAAATATTAGGACGAGGGGTCGTGGAAGCCTATAGATCTTTTGCGGCGATTCTATGGCCAAAAGGAAAAAAGGCTGGCAGTATCCCCTTGCCCTATTTTTTCTGGATGCTTCCAGATGCACCTTCAAAGGGGGGAGTATAAAAGACTACAGCGTTCAGAGCCGAGCGTAAAACTGCTTTTGTTTCTCTGAAAAATTTTTCTTGTATAGTTGAAAGCTATTCTTTCATCATTTTATTATTAAGGCAGCGTTTTATTTAACGATACATTTACATCTACAACAAAATGGGAAAAGCTGTTGGTATTGATTTGGGTACCACGTACTCGTGCGTGGGCGTGTGGCAGAACGACCGGGTCGAGATCATTGCCAACGACCAGGGCAACCGCACCACGCCCTCGTATGTTGCCTTCAACGACTCTGAGCGCCTGATTGGCGATGCTGCCAAGAACCAGGTCGCCATAAACCCCCACAACACGGTGTTTGACGCCAAGCGCCTGATTGGGCGGCGGTTTGACGACAGCGAGGTGCAGTCGGACATGAAGCACTGGCCGTTCAAGGTCATCAGCGACGGCGGCAAGCCTGTTATCCAGGTGGACTTCAAGGGCGAGACCAAGAAGTTCACGCCCGAGGAGATCTCCTCCATGGTCCTGATCAAGATGCGCGAGACCGCTGAGGCGTTCATTGGCGGCGAGGTCAAGGACGCCGTGGTGACGGTGCCCGCGTACTTCAACGACTCCCAGCGCCAGGCCACCAAGGACGCCGGTCTCATTGCCGGCCTCAATGTGCTGCGCATCATCAACGAGCCCACTGCCGCGGCCATTGCCTACGGCCTGGACAAGAAGGGCGGAGGCGAAAAGAACGTGCTGATTTTCGATCTGGGCGGCGGCACCTTTGATGTGTCGCTGCTGTCGATTGAGGACGGTATCTTTGAGGTCAAGGCCACTGCCGGTGACACTCACCTGGGTGGCGAGGACTTTGACAACCGCCTGGTGAACCACTTTGCGCAGGAGTTCAAGCGCAAGTTCAAGAAGGACATGACCGGCAACGCCCGTGCCATGCGCCGCCTGCGCACAGCCTGCGAGCGTGCCAAGCGCTCTCTGTCCTCGTCAGCGCAGGCGTCCATTGAGATCGACTCGCTGTTCGAGGGCAACGACTTCTACACGTCCATCACGCGCGCCCGCTTCGAGGAGCTGTGCTCGGACCTGTTCCGCTCCACCCTGGAGCCGGTCGACAAGGTGCTGAAGGATGCCAAGGTCAGCAAGCACGAGGTTTCCGACATTGTCATGGTCGGCGGCTCCACGCGCATCCCCAAGGTGCAGAAGCTCATCTCGGACTACTTCAGCGGCAAGGAGCTGGACAAGTCCATCAACCCCGACGAGGCCGTTGCCTACGGCGCCGCCGTGCAGGCTGCCATTCTGTCGGGCGACACTTCCGAGAAGACGCAGGACCTGCTGCTGCTCGACGTCGCGCCGCTGTCCATGGGCATCGAGACCGCCGGCGGCGTGATGACTGCCCTGATCAAGCGCAACACCACCGTGCCCTGCAAGAAGTCCGAGGTGTTCTCGACGTACGCCGACAACCAGCCCGCCGTGAGCATCCAGGTCTACGAGGGCGAGCGCACGCGCACGCGCGACAACAACCTGCTGGGCAAGTTCGACCTGACCGGCATTGCCCCTGCGCCGCGCGGCGTGCCCCAGATCGAGGTTACCTTTGACGTCGACGCCAACGGCATTCTGAACGTGTCGGCCGTCGACAAGTCCACCGGCCGCTCCAACAAGATCACCATCACCAACGACAAGGGCCGCCTGTCCAAGGAGGACATCGAGCGCATGGTCTCCGACGCCGAGAAGTACAAGGCCGAGGACGAGGCTGTTGCTGCGCGCGTCTCTGCCCGCAACGGGCTCGAGGGCTACGCCTACAACCTCAAGAATACCATCAGCGACGAGAAGGTCGCGGGCCAGATCGCCGAGGACGACAAGAGCAAGCTGCTGTCGGCCGTCGAGGACACCATCAAGTGGCTCGACGAGTCGCAGGAGGCCTCCAAGGAGGAGTACGAGAGCAAGCAGAAGGAGCTGGAGGAGGTCGCCAACCCGATCATGACCAAGATGTACCAGGGTGCTGCTGGCGGTGCCGGCGGCGCCGCGCCGGGCGGCTTCCCAGGCGGCGCTCCCGGCGGCGCTGCTCCGGGCGAGTCCTCGGGCGGCGACCAGGGCCCCACCATCGAGGAGGTCGACTAATTGATTCTTTTCTTGTTTCTAATCAACCACGCTGATACCCCCACACCGCGCCCCCGTCTCTGCTGCTCGGCGCCTGCTGCTCGGCGCCTGGCCTGGCCTGGAGCGTGCTGATCACCGCCTTGCGATCAAGCGTGATTCAAGCGAGGAACTTGGCTCCATTTTATTGGGCCTTGCCAGGGGACTGCCCTTGGATGCAACATTTATGCTGCATGCGTTCTTGCCTAAACACTTTCTTTCCTCTACTTTTCTCTTGCTGAGCCAAGGAACCTGAATGTAAGCCCCATCTCCACCTCGAATTTGCCTCCTGCCAAGATGAGGAAGCTATGGAACCCGCGCCGGGCCCAGCACGCCTTGCTGCCCAAGTAGCGCATTACTTCTCTCTCCCCCGCCCCGACGCTTGGCTGGAAAAAGGCGCTATTTTGGCGAAATATGGAATCAGTTCTGGGGGGATAGACCATCCGTTTTACATTTTAAGCACGTTGACTCAGAGCAGCTACTGCTTCTTGTGCTTTTTGCAGATGTTTCTGCCGTGGGTGGGTCTTATGAATTCTCCGATGTGAGATACGCTGTAGCTTGTGAAACCCACGCCGCAGGCCAGGGCAGGGGAGGAGGGACTTTTTGAGCAGCCAGGCCTCTCTCTTTGTCTTCTCTTGACTTCTCTTGCGCCACCCTCCCCTTCAGTTAAGCAGATAAAAATAGGGCCTATATTGATTTCACACTTTGCTTCTTGTTGTAGCTGCATCTCTCTGTTTCCTACCCAAAACTTTCTCTCTTCTCTCTCGCTACTATTTTCTTCAAAAGCAATGGCCGCTACCACCGAGCCCACTGTTGATGCAAATGCTGCCCAGTCAGCAATCAAGAAGAAGAAGGCCAAGAAGGCCGTTGCCGACAACACCAAGTACCAGGGCGTCCAGGATGTGATGCCCATCACGCTAAAGTCGTCGCATGCAAAGGGCCGGCATGCCGTGGCATCCAAAGATCTCGAAGCAGGCACGCTGGTCGCGGTAGAGAAGGCAGCGGCAGCCATTGTTCGGAACCAGTCGTTCATCAGCATGTGCCACCGCTGCTTTGGCCCGGTTCCCACGAAAACGCAAACGCGCAACAAAACCGACGCTTCCGGCAAGGCAATTGAGGGGCAGAAGGAGACGGTTTCGGTGCCTGCGCATTCGTGCGGGACGTGCAAGATGGCCGCATACTGCTCCGAAGCGTGCATGAAGCAGCACTCTGCAGAGCACGGCGTGCAGTGCGCGGCATTGGCAAAGTGCAACGCCATTGCCACCACGCACAACGTGCCGCTGGAGAACCTGCGTGCAGTTCTGGCGCTCATCGGACGCCGTGCCGTTCAGGGCGACTCTGCAGACAAGAAGCCCGAGTTTGCCGGCTCGGCAGCGGCTTCGCAGCAGACGCCCTACGGGTGCGTGCTGGATCTCAACGCAAACCGGCACTATCTGGACCGCAGCTCCATCAAGCAGCTGCAGACGGCGCTAAGGGAGGTGGTTGCGCTGGTTCCCGAGTCCGCACGCGTGTCGCTGTCAGAGGCAGTGGAGCTGGCATGCATCTTTAGCACCAACCACCACCAGGCGGCAGTCAACGGCCAGCAGCTTATGGGCGTGTACCCGTTCAGCGCCCTGTACTTCCACCACAGCTGCACGCCCAACTGCGTGTTTGTTGGCGAGGCCGGCGGCTCGATTTACGTGCGCACGCTCAGCGACGTGCCGGCAGACACGGCGCTGACCGTTTCGTACGCGGATCTGTTCCAGCCCCGCGAGCAGCGCCGCCGTGAGCTGCTGCTGACACGGCACTTTTGGTGCAAGTGCCGGCGGTGCTCGCAGCCGCTGTCTCAGTCCATCGACCGCCTGATGGACGGCATCCAGTGCACAAAATGCCGCCACGGCGTGATGATCTTTGAGGAGACCAAGGAGGTCGAGGATATCAACGAGCTTATGACGGATATCTCGGCGCTGGACCAGGAGATTCAGGGCAAGTTTGCGGAATGCGAGAGCTGCCAGACCAAGCTGGAGGTCACCCGCTTGGTGGAAATTCTCAAAGAAGCCATCCTTAGCTACAGCACGGCGCACCAGACGATGCAGCGCGGAGATTTCGACGGCGCACGCCTGCAGCTGGAAGCGTTTATTGACAGCTTTGAAGGGAAGCGCGTTTTGAGCCCGTACAACGCATACCTGATCAACGCCTACGTGGCGCTGATTCGCGTGTGCACGCAGCTGAACGATGTGGGACGTGCCATCCGGTACAACTCCATAGTGGTGGAGCGGATGCTGGGCCCATCGGACGAGACCTCGATGCCGATTCCCAAGCACTACCCGCGACTGGCCGAATACCAGATGTCGCTAGGCGACATGTGCTTGAAGCAAGTGAAGAAGAACGCAGGAAACCGCACGCCCGCTGGCCGCAGCGTCGTCCGCCGCTACCTCAAGGAGGGCAGAGCAGCGCTGGAAGCCGCGTACAAGTCGCGAGTGGTTATATTTGGAGCAGAGTCGCCTCGTGCGATCGAAGCCAAGCGCCTGCTGGATAGCGTCAAGAAGGAGCAAGACGAGTTTGCCAGGGCTACTGGGGATAAGAAGAAGCCCAAGAAGCCAAAACAGGAGCAGGCTACCCAACCCGCCACCAGCGCACCAGCTGTCAGTGCATCAGCAACAAGTGCCTAAAAAGAATTTATTAGTTTTCTGCACAAGTTTTATCTTTTACAGATTGCAGGGCTTTAACCAAATCATCATCAACTGCCGTGGAGCTAGGCTGATTACCTGAGCTTATCTCAGGAATCCAGCCCGAGTTAGTAGAGTAAGAAGCCGGAAACTCATTACGGCTATCAGCAATATGTAGATGCATCATATTCTCCGCTATTCTGGGCTGGCTAGCAGAATACGTGGGAGCAAACATGAAATCGACACTCGAGTACTCGCCGATATCCTGCAGGCTGGCATTAGACGACGTCGTACGTAGCGATGAGTACCCGCCCACTTGAGCGCTAAGCCCTGGGTTGTGCTGCTGCTGCTGCTGCTGCTGCTGCTGCTGCTGCAACGGCAAATACGAGGCTCTCCCCATGTTTTGAGAAGCCAAGTTAATGGGGTCGCGCTGTACAGCAGCGTTTTTACGAATAACCTGGATGTGGCCAGCCTCGTCAATAGTGATAGGCCGCGACTTGCGATGAAGCCTAAGATACAGCCCACAAGCATTACAAAGCAATTGCTGAGTGTCTGGGTGTCGACGCCAGCTGGGAGTCTCGGCAGTTAGACAGTTGGCACAGCACTTGTACGAGCCATCTTGGTTAATGGAAGGCACAATGCATCTGCTAGATCTCTGAGATGGATATGCAGACACCATGCTGTTGCGTCTGGAGTGTTCGGGAATATAGGGGTGAGGAGCGGACTTGCTATGACGGCGTAGAACCCGGCGTTCGTGAGTGGGGGTTAGGACAAACGGCATGCCTTGTGCTGGAGGCATCGAGCATGAGGAGCCGGCTATTTCCCCCATGGAAAGCTGCAATGAAGCTTCAAACATTGGGGGCTGTAAGGGCGAGATGGCTTGGCTCAGAGTGCCTGATATCCCGTTTATGTCGTTGAAGCTGGGCACTCGGGTGGGCAGTAGACTTTGGCTGCCTGGCGAGCTGGAGTACTCAATCTCGGCTGTGCAGCTGGCCGTGGCAGATTCTTCAGTCTTGGTTTTGGTTTCTATGTTTGCCATTAGGTCAAGGCTCAGCGATTCGGTGGTGACTGGTGGTTGTGAAATCAATAAAAGAAGATCTGAAATATCTGGAGATGTCGAGAAAGAGGTATTGGGATCCATCTTTATAATATTTTTTTAAAAGCACTGTGTATTTTTTTGGATGTGTATCCTATAAAATTTGGGAAAGAATAAATAAGCTTTGACACATTTTGGAAATCTAATGTCCCGGGTATAAATATTTTAACCAAACATAGGTACAAGTGGGAAAAAAATTTTTAAATTTGATATATTTGTAGCTCATTTCCACGTCAACCTTTTTCTGGTATAAAATGAGGTTTAGCTTTGAAGCAGTTATTGTTACATATCATGCAAATGCAGTTCTTTTTTTCTCTTGCATAATATCATGGTCTTTATTTTCCCGCACTCTACACGACTCTATAATTTGTGAACCTTAACGTGTATACGGTATATAAAGCATATAGCTCATGCAAGTCGGGTAACGTCTAGTTTTGGCGTTTTTTTTTTTAGTGCTTGTCCCATTTTATATATGGCGTGAACTCTTTAAATCACATGCAAAGGATGCTTGGCATTTACGATTGGCTGGCAGTAGCCACAATAATATTTTCACATGTCTTTATTTTTCCATGGCTAAACACCAAACATTTTTTTTTTGTTGTACACAACTTTTTTTTTCCCATTTCAAACCCCACTTTTTTTCTTCTCATTTCGTTACCACGCTTTTTTTTTATTGTAACGAAGGGGGACACGTATCATCCGCAGCTTGCGTATATCTATACAAAAGGTCTGGGCTAAACAAAGCATTTGCTTGAATATTCATGACGCCCGATACGAGTCCCGTTTTGAATACCGAGGCAAGTGAGGTGCCTGCTTTAAACACAGCCGAAGCAGATACATGGCCTGATCAAAACACTACACAAGCAGTTGGTGACCATGCAGTGCATGGAATCAAGCCTGACAAAACATACGCAGCAGCAGCACACGAGGCGGTAGCCAGAGAACAGATGGAATCAGGCTCGCAATCGCCTGCAGAATCATCAGAAGACTATACTACAGAGGACTACTCGGATTCTTATACCGAAGAGTCGATACTTTCCGACAGCAACTATGAAGACGACGTGTCAGAAGAAGAGAATGCACACAAGCCAGCGTATACGTTTAGTTCCGGGGCCGTGAGCCCCAACTCGAATGATCCGCTCAAGGGCACCCAGGCAGCAGAGGCACTGGCGCCAGCGCATCGCTTTGTTTCCCAAATGCCCTGGGGCTCATCCACAGGCAGACTTACCCGTGATCAGCGACACAAGGAGCGGCTGTGGGCGGATCCTGATGCCAAAGATGCCCATGGGCAGGAGCAAGCGCTTGCTGCGCAGGAGCAATTCCCAGCCCTCAAAAGATCCCCCTATATGTCCGCATCCGACCTACACAATGGGCGGGCGAGCCCCGATACGCTGAGGCGGCAAGAGGAGCTGCGCAAAGTGCAGCAGCAGATGTACCAGCAGCAGCAGCAGCGGGCCGTGCAGAGCCAAATGGGCAATGCCGGCCAGGTCGTCAATGTCGTGTCGGTGCAGCAGGGGACAAAGGGGTACAGCCAGCTTCAGCAGCAGATTCAACGCGAGCAGATGCTGCAGCAAGACGCAATGGAAGGGCTGGTTGCCAAGAGCCAGCAGGGCGCTCGGATAGTCACCATATCGCAGTTTATAAAGTCGGTGACAAGGCTGCTGGGCATTGGGTTTCCCAGCATCGGCTGCACCGAAGCCCGCCTGGTAGCGGCACTGGTGGCGGTTCTGGGCGTGCGGACCGGGCTGGACGTGTGGTTTTCCAACTTCAACGCCCGGATAGTGCGGGCGGTAGTGACATACGACCGGGCAACGCTGTTGCGGCGGCTGTTGCCAGAGTACCTGGGAATGATGCTGCCGATGGCTGCCGTGAACCAGGCCATCAAGTGGGTGATCAGCTCGCTGACTATTGCCCTACGGGTGCGTCTGGGGAAGTACGCACATGAGCGGTACGTGGATGGAATCACCAATATTACCTGGACGCAGCTGCACCACCAAGGGTTCAGCGGCTCTACGCCTGCCCACGAGCGGCCCGATTGGCTGCTGACGGTGCAGATCCACCGATTCGCCGATATGTTCCCGCGGCTGCTTGCCGACGTCATCAAGCCCACGATGGACTGGTTCGTGTTCTCACGGCTGCTCAGCCGGGTCATCGGCCGCAAAGGGTCGCTTACCATGGTGCTCTATATCGTATTGGCCAATCTTGCCATCCGCCTATCATCTCCGCCTTCCGGCAAGCATGCCAGCTATCTGGCGCAGCTGGAAGAAAAGTACCGCAACGTCTATGCCCGCATCTCCTCGACTATCCAGAGGGCGGCGGCGGCCAGCACTCCCTCGGTGTTTGCCGATAAATCAGCCGCTTCCTCGCGTGCTGCCACACCGCAAAAGTTCGTGCCTCGCGTGCAAGCAGCATTCCGGGAGCGGGCCAAAGACACCCTGGACGCGTCCCTGGATAGCGTATCGTCATCGGTGGTGAGTGCCAATATCCGGCGGTTCTTTGGCGGCATCGGCGAGACCATTCTGGCCAAATACGGGGCCACGCTGACCGCCTACTATCTGCTCTCTCGTCCATTATGCACGCCTGGCCGTCGGCTGGCCTCAGAGATCCTGCATGATCCGGCTGCGGTGATGATGAGCTATTCGCGCAACTCGGCGTATCTGATCAACCTGTCTCAGGCCACCACTCGCTTATTGTTGATGCTCAGCGACTTGCCCAAGTTTGTCTGGTCCACCGTCAAAGTCGATCGGCTGCTGCGTTCTCTGGATGTTCATTCCAGGTATAGGTCGGTTATTGATAACTCGGTTGATGCCAACTCTGCCTACTCCTCTGATTAACCCTTATACATTTCGCGTTAATAAATTCTGTGTAACTTGCCATTTCTCTAAAAAAAAATATGTGGAGATGGTTTATTAATAAATTGATATGTTTTCCAGATGTGGGTATCTGCTCTTGTTGGTTTCAATAAACTCAGTGAACAGCGATGAGGGCAGATTATGCAAACAGGCTCTTTGCAAAGATGTCAATCTAAGCAGCAGGTACTTGGCAAACACCAGCATAATATCTTGTGGATGATCCTGTTTTCTATAGTCAAAGTATAGTGAAACCATCCGAGCACTGAATGGTTGAAAAAGCTCATCGCTATTTACCATTTCCAACTCACCTGCTAGGGATGAATAGTCGCCAGGCACAATATTCCTAAATGCCAAGCTAGTAAGATGAGGGTGCTTATTAATAGTCTCTATAATAGACTGGAAATTAGATGGAGCATTTACTCGAATGCGGTTTAGCTTGGGGCAGGCTAGGTCCAAGACATTGAAACCTGCAGAACCTAGGGCATATAATACACCCAAGTGTTTGCTGGGATTTTTAGATAATATCTGTCTTATAACCGCACCAGCGGACATGTCTTGGTTATCTGGAGCGTAAGAAATAGTTAAAGCATCGGTCTGAGGCAATTTAATTTCACTTATATAGTGAAATGTATTGTAGTTTCCCCTAATAATCAGTTGTTTAAGCTTAGCAGGCAAGTGTGCATTATTGAAAAACGGCACAGACTGAGTGCTATTGAAATATGACAAGTTCTCGAGCACTGGAAACTCTAGCATTGGTTGAACTGAAGGGTCAGTAGAAACTGGCGCTGAATCATGTCTATAGGAGAGATACAGTGTTTTCAAGTTGGAAAACGTAATACCCGCCTTAGTTCTAAACGAATCCCAGCTGTAGTTTGCATCTAGCTCATGCAGTCTTAGCTCAATTAATGACTCAGGATATACAGTAATTTGTTTATCCATAATGTCGATATCCAGGTGGGTTAAATGAGCAAAACTGGCTTTTACAGTCTTTCTCCCTAACAAAATGCAATTTGCCAACTGCAATTCGTACTCTCTGATAAGGTTTTCAAATAGCCTGTGGTCATTCACCTTGCTTGTCGTATTATTATCCTCCAGTTTGGTAACATTGGGAAATATTCTCTTAATCTGCTGAGCTAAAGCTGTTATCGAGATAGTTTCAGGTATTTCTGGTCCATCTCTAGGACAATACAGTCCTTTGTACAAATTGATATCTAGTGATGATACACTAGTCCATACTGAGTGTTGAGCTTCTAGTATGTCGATAGCTCTTTTTAATGAAAAGAACGGGGACTTCATATAATATAGCTCAATTAGTAAGTGAGCAGGGCAGTTAAACGCATCTGTTGGTGTTATGTCTGCGTTGGTAACAATGATTTGGCTGGCATCAATAGCAGCCATCTTTTCTTCACTAACCCTTTCAAACCTATTTCTAAAATTTCCGCATCTTACGAATATTTGACTCCACACTTGACCAAGTAGCAAGTGTCGCCATCTTTGGCAAATAGCAATTAACGGCAGCCGGCTCTTCCATACAGTAATGCCATAATGTTGTTTTATCATCCGCTTGCCAACTAGAAGCACAATATCGTCGGGAAGCTGCTGAAACAAATTCATGATCAAAACTATTAAAATAGTATATTTTCTGTCACTCTCAAAATTCCTTGCCTTTTAAACCTGTATTGAAACTTTAGTTCAAAGAAAACAAATCTCCCTTTTTAAACCGGTACAGTCCATGGAGAAGCCTTTTTGGCATACTGAATGTCCAGAAGCTCGTCGCGGAGTCTCTTGGTCAAAGGACCAAATACTGCATTCGGATCTTTCGGGTCCACAGGAACTTCGTATTCCTTGCCATTATACAAAATCGTAGATACCGAGCACACAACACAGGCGGTACCAGCACCAAATGCCTCCAGCATCCGGTTCTCCTCAATAGCCTTGACAACTTCCGGCATAGTGACCTTACGCTCACTGACCTTGAACTCACCCCACTGCCTTGCCAGCTCCAAAAGTGAGTCACGAGTGACTCCCGGAAGAATAATGCCATCTAGAGGAGCAGTGACCAGCTCCTTCTCGCCTGTTTCGGTGATCCAAAAGATCATAAAGTTCATTGTGCCCACTTCGGTGACATAGTGGTCGTCGCCCAGCAGCCACAGGATCTGGTCATACCCCTTCTTGACCACGTCCATTGCTGGACGCAATGCAGGTGCATAGTTGCCTCCCAGCTTATAGTTGCCCACGCCTCCGGGCCAAGCACGCACTTCCTCCGTATTGGCATATAGCTTTACGGTCCGTGGGAAATATGGGCCCACCGGCGACAAGTACACATAAAGCAATGCTTCACGCGAGTACTTTAGGTTCAGGTTCGGCTCCGTGCCGATAAAGTTGGGCCTAATATACAGCGAGTATCCATAGTCGTTGGGGACAAACCGTTCATCGGTCCGGACCAGCTGCTTGATGCATTCCAGGAACTGCTCCTGATCAAACTCGGGCAGCATGATGCGCTGGGACGAAGTGGCCAGTCGTTGCATGTTTTTCTGTGGGCGGAACAGATTGATGGTGCCGTCGGATGCCCGGTATGCCTTCATGCCCTCGAAGGTCTCGACTGAGTAGTTCAGCACAAACGAGGCAGGATCAATCTCCAGTGGCCCGTACGGCTTGATTTCCGGTGCCTCCCATCCTTTGTCTTCCGTGTACTTGATGCACAGCATATGGTCGGTAAAGTTCTTGCCAAAGTCGAGCTGCTGCGGATCCAGCAGAGCCTTGGGCTTTGTCGTCAGCGTCTTGGTGAGCTTGGAAGCGTCGATATTTGCAACTATCATGGTCAATACAAAAACAAATTTTTAGAGAAGAACAGAGGAGAAAAAAAAAACACTGGTGATGACTCAGAGTGGAGAGCTGAATTCCGAAATACGGAAACCCCACTGATCAGCTAAATTAATTTGAATCATTATCATAGCTTGTAACATACATGCCGTGCTAAGAAAGAGGAAATAGCCTAGAAACAGAAAAGGCAATAGTTGTATAGTTTGTGTGTCTTTACTTCTTTGCTAGTGCTTAAAGAACAGAGACTCTTTTACTTTTTCTTTTAAAGGATACTTTGTGGTTTTTTTGCCAAGTGACATAAAGAACTTTTGCCCTCCCCCCTCTGAATCCCAATTCTTGTACTGGAAAAGGAAAAAGGAAAAGGCTGTAGAGAAGAGCCAAAAGAATTGGCCACATTTTCTCTTTTTTTCCTCTTCATGTATCTTACACTTTATTAATACCATATAAGCATTTTTGTAATTTTACTATTAGAACCGCACGCCAATTTATACAATATCATCAGTCCAACAATTTTTTTTATACAGACAATAAGGCTGGTATATAAAACCTAACTTTACAAAATATAAAGCATGGAGATATCGCCGCAGGGAGTTCCAGCAGGAAATATCCGACTGCAGCGGCCTATGATGCACTACGAAACAATACAGTTTAAACGACTTCAAAACCTCGCTTATGAATACGACAGCTACAACCTTCCGCTTTTCGCAGATATCGAACGGGCATCTCCGGAAGCCACCAAGCTATCGCAGCTTGAGTGCCTCCCGATAGTAGGCAACCTCATTGTGTGCTTTATTATCGGGCGGTTTATCAGCAATGCTATGGAATTCACTTGCCTCAGCTCATCCACCAAAATAAAAATGTCGGGGATATGTCTAGCGACGTTTATCTTGGGGTTTATTCCGTTCTTCAACGTGTGGTTTACCTATAGATATAAGCCGCTTTACAGATGCTGGCAGTTGTTTAGCGATGATATTGGTAGCAAGGGGCTTTATAACGGTGTTTCTGATGCTGGCATTCAGATGGAGTATCTCAACTCAAACAAAACCAACTCTTATGCGCCATCATACAACAGCCACACGCAACCATACTCATCATATGCGGCTTCGACAGCCACACTCAATCCATCTCCGCCACTGACAGGGTTCGGTAAGGGCAATAACAAATACAGTACATACAGCAATTACCGCTCAACCCAGCAGTATTCTCCCAAGAAACCAGCTGCAGATGAAGACTTGCATACAAAGAACTCACGAGAGCGCCGTGGCTATAGCTCCTTCTGTCCAGTGCCCAGCAACCGCAACACTAATGCCGTATCAGAAGCACCGGTAAGTGGTAAGATGCGGATTGATTCAGAATATTCGTACCGCTATTCACGAGACGATTCTGAATACGGAGAGACCAATGGAGACAGGCGCTCGTATGAAAGCGCACGTCTTTCGAGTTTTCCCGAAGAAGCTGATTTCATCAAGAACAAGTATGTGGTTAGGCAATCAGCAATGGATAATTGGCCATTGAAATAAAAAACGTTTTGATACAATAAAGTTATTTAAAGAAACCTTTAATGTTAAAGAGCACACGTAAAGTAAAAGAAAAGGAGATGAAGCCACCTGACACACGTATTAAAAGAAATTACCTTTTTTATTTACTTTGCTCTAGAACAAAGAGAAACAGCGCAATAATGGCGGAGACTTGAAAAATCTCGGTTGGCAATAAAACGCAAGGAGCCCATTTATAATACCCTCCTCACTCCCTTTCTTTCCTCAACTTTTTTTTATTTTCTTCACTGCTATCAACAAAAAAATTTGCACCATGGTTTATAAAAACTCTAACCGGCGCCAAACATACCGGCACTTGACAAACGAGCAGGCTTTATCGCTCAATCAAGTACGCGACCATATCGACGAGCTAGAAAACACATACTCTGGCTATCTCCTGCTTGCACAGTCCGAATACTGTCTCCTGCTACCGCTGCTGAACCCATTGGTGATTATCCAGAACAAAAAGCATCTGAAACACCTGTGTAAAATAACCGACCTGCCCAAAGAGTACTTGCGCAAAATGAAACGCAATGTGTGGCTGCAGTCAGCTATGGGGTTTGTTCCCATTGCCAATATAATTTTTGCCCGCAAATTCAAGTGCAGCACTCGTAATTTGAATATATTTGAGCAGCACTTGCAGCACGAAGAAGATAAGCTATTGTTTATGCAGTCTACGGATAGTTCCAATGAAGACGGTTTGCCGATTCATATCACCCAGTTGTTTAACAAGTGCCAGGCAGCTAAGCGTGGACATCCTGGTAGTGGCAAAAATGGTGGCCGGAAAAGAGTTACCTCGCTGTATTATACTCCATATGCATCGCTTTCAGATTTGAATGATTCTATTAAAAGCAAGCAGAGCAACGAATCGGTTGCCTCCACAGCCATCAACTCTAGCTAGTCTACCAAATGTTTTCGAATTTTCATATACCCATTTTTTTTGTTGCATAGCAAATGTATTTATGTTGTATTCTATAAAACGGTTTAAATATCCCAAGGCGTTCATTGAGATAGTGAAGTTCTAGAAATTATCCGCTTTAAATGGAACAATACAAATGTACAGCCAAGTAATACATAAAAAGAAACTCTTAATAGCCAAAGGGTAAAAAGGACCATGTTGCTTTGAACCAAAATGTTTCCTTTGAAAACAATGGATCGAGTTAAAAGAAGAAATTATTCTTAGCACTTTCTTTATTACAAAAGAGTATGCCTTTTAAACCCCCTTTCTTTTATTATTTCACCTGTAGGTATAATTTGCTCAAACTAGAAGCAAACCGTACAATCTCCTTTTTCTTCTCTATAATATTTTTCATAATTTTGCATTTACATCTGTTAAACACATTTTGCATTTTTTTTAAAAAAAAAGGAGGAGGAATATGAGTACCGTACAAAAACTAGCAGACATCAAGGAAAAGGTGCTTAAATATGAGCAGATCTCATATATGCGGAGGTTGCCACTGGCACTTCACCCGCTTTTGCAGATTATCCCGATTCTCGGTAACCTGATTGTGTTTATCCAGACCTGTCTGGTGGTCCGTCGCATCAACAAGGTAGTGAAAATCCCATTCCATGAACGTTGTGAGACCTGGGTATCCGTAAGCATTCTGCTTTTGGTCGGAATGGTTCCTATTCTGGGCTTGGCTCTGACCATCTACTGCACTCACTGCAGTGACCATTTGAATATCGCCATGCATCATCTGCGTCTTCAACAGCAAGAAACTAAAGAGCCAGCTGACATCGAAGCTGCCGTGGAAGAAACCAAGGAGAATGAGTCTACAGTTAGCTTGGTTATTTCTCCTCTGGCTCGTCCAGATACTGCACAGTCTTTCAAGTCTACGTTGAGTAAGAAGAGCAGCAAGAGCAGCAAGAGACATGGCTCTGTGGCATCCAAGCACAGCAAGGCGGAGGTAGAGAAGCCCAAGGAGCCTGCACAGATGCAAAGACAGCCGTCGGTATTTAACCGAGTAAGCAAGATGCCCTGGATGGAGGAAATCATGGCCATATCGCCTACCGATAACTACCGTACCTCTCTGTCAACTAACATGTTTGCTCGTCCGCAGACTCGTTACATGGATATCCACGACCTGGCTACGCGCAATAGCAAGATGCCACTTCCTAAGGCATCCCCGTCTTTGGTCAGCCTACCTTCGTATCTGACAACCGATCGTAAATCACTAATCAGCAATGACGATATGGTTATTGGATTCAATCCTAAGCGGGCAACCAAGTCGTTGCATCTGGATGATTCAGTGCTGGATACTAGAAATTCCGATAGACTGCTTAAACGTCCCGATTACTCTCATCTGAGTCCAAAGGAAATTAAAAGTATCTCTAGCAGTCTAGTTGGCTTGGCTCCTAGTCCTCAAGTCATTTAAAAAAAACACTTGCATTTTTCTCCATCATCTCGTAAATATCTTGCATTTTTTCTCCCAAAATATATATTTGTTTAGATAAACCACTGAAAAAAACAAGTGGAAAATCATCATCAACATCATACAAAATTATGAATAATACTACTCGCTTGGTTGTTGCTGCTGCTTTAGTTTACGGCACTTTCCGCTTAGCAAAGTTTCTATGGTCCAAGGACGCTGCGAATTCGGCAGCAAAGTCCCAGTTCACTTATCGCAAATGGACTAAGCGGGAGATCTCCCAGTACACGGGTGCCAATAACCAGCCAATTCTTATCGCTCTGGATGGCAAAGTTTATGATGTGTCGTTGGGCCGTGGCTTTTATGGTCCCGGGTGTGCCTACAATGTATTTGCTGGCCGCGATGCCTCCCGTCTGCTAGCCAAGCAGGAGTTCGATGATGGCATGACCGATGCCGAGCTAGACGCGCCCATCGATAACCTTCATGACCTGACTGAGGAGGATAGAGAAGCACTGGATTCCTATATTGGCCTGTTCTCTGTAAAGTACCATTGTGTTGGTGAATTGGTTGAACCCTAAAAGCACCTTTTAAAATATTATAAGCTTACAAAAATAAAAAACTAAGTCGCACGGGTCACATTTTTAGAAGACGGTGTTTCTAGGTCTTCTGGGCTGATGGTTCTTTCGACAAACTCTACCAGGTCCTTACCAATATCAGATACGTTGTTTCGTGGGTTTTTATCTGCTGAATTTGTAGGGATGTTGGAGTTTGACGACATTGCGCTGTCGCTTTTGGCCACATGAGATCCGTTAGCCACTGATGGCTCTGTATCACTTTCACCTTCGTCTGAAGATGACTCTACTGCCGTATTGCCGTTGGTTACTTTTACCAATGGCGTCTCAGCACCCTTTTCGTCGGTCCGAGGGCTTAATGAGGATTGCCGCATGTCGCTTAGCGATTGCCGCACGCGGAGAGGCGATTCGTGATGAACTGCTGCTGAGGTCATTGTACGAGAGCGGCTAGGCCCAGCCGCCTTATCCTCCACAACATCGCTACTGTTGGAAGAAGTGTCCTGGCTGGGCGGATTTTCATTGGCCAAGTCATCGTCGCTGTGGCTAGCGGCAATGCTACTGCTGTTTGAGCGGATAGTGCGTAATATAGAGTTGCGGATAGAGCGGAATGGTGAGCGATAAGCGCTGGACGAGCGAGATCTAACCGAAGATGAAGCTGCATCGCCATTGGAGTTTCCGTTAGGATTGCTCATATCAGCGATGGCAGCACTTGGGTTAGACTTGGTATCCAGCACACTGCCACTATTGGCTGCAAAGCTTGGATGCAAGCTAGGGCCCATATGGTGACGATCTGAGCTCGAAAAAGTGCCCAGGCGACGGGAGGACGAGCCGAAAATGCGCTGGAAGGGAGATGCAACATAGTTGCTAACGTCAGCACGGTGGCCGCCCTTGGTTTTGTTGGCAGCAGCAGTAGCGTCCATCTGGACAGCATCCAGGCCGTCGTTCTTTATCGTGTCAAGCACAATCCGACTGGTCTCGGGTGACTTGCCAACCGCCTTAAGCGTGACCTTCCGAGATACGATAATGTCTTGTGGCCGGTACATCTCAATAAACTCACCGTCGCACATGGCGTAGAGCAGCCCTTGTGCAATGCTCTTGCGTGAGGAAAGCGGGTTGGATGAGCGTGGCGGGTAGTTTTCCGGAGAGCGGAAATGTAGCGCTACCGGAGACCCCATTTGTGCCAGCCGCGAGATACGGTAGGACTTGCGTGCTGGAAGCTGGTTTAGCGCATAGTCAGAAATGTTGCGCACGCCAAACAGCTCTAGCTTGCCGTCGCCAGCGTACTGTGGCGACCAGGTCGACGGATCCGTGACGCCATTGACGTTGGACAGCGTGGAGGATTCGGCATGTGCCCCGTCCCATACGTCGATGTTGCGGCCCCAGAAGCGAGCCACGTTCTGAATGTCTATTTCGATGGGCTTGTCCTGGATCACTGGCAGGTTTTCATCCACGCCTTCGCCAAAGTCGCGGGCTGTAGCAGTGCGCCGTGCTTTGGGCTCCTTGGCCCATTTCATTTTTCGCCCACCACTGCGCTTGCGTGGCCCTGCCACACGCGCCAGCAGGACCTGCTTGCGGTCTGCCTCGCTAGCGGTCTCGAGCCAGCGTGCTCGTTCGGCATCGGTGAGCTTGGAATCGGCCATCATGGCATCTGGCACCGTGCTGATCGACTCGAGTGTCTCGTTGATGGGCGGGAACTTCTTCATAAATACCCACTTGGCAGATGCCGCCGTGTACATCAGGATGTTGAGTGACCGGCTGCCTGGCCGATGCATCTCAAAGCTCGAGCCCACGAAGCCCTGCACACCCAACGAGAAATAGTCAATCATCAGACATGTATAGCGCCGCATGCCCTCCTTTTCGCCCATGTTCTTCTCCACATGCTTGATATGGCCACCCTCATAAGTTGTGATTGTTACCTCGTAGATGTCAAGCTTGCATGTATAGCCGTCTAGCCGCTCCGCAATGGTTTTGTTTAGCAGTCGCATGCTCTCGCCCACTCCATCTCCTGGAACGCTCCGTCCCCAGCCCAGCGCGTCTGCAAAGTCGTTGCCGGTGCCAAACGGAATGCTGGAAAAGTACAGCCGCCCTACATCAATCCCATATCCCATCAGGGCCTCCAGTGTCGACGACACGGTACCGTCACCGCCAGCACTCCACACATGCAGCTTGATCGCGGATTCCTGTGCCTGCTCTAGCCGCCGCGTCACTTCCTCGTCTGAAAACTGGCTTAACTCGTTTTGCAGCTGTGCTGCTGCCTCGCCAATCCACTCGTCCCAGGCACACGAGCTGCTCTGGCTGGCTGTTTCGACCGGGGTGCTGATTTCATTCAGGCACCCTGTCTTGGCAGAGCCCCCGGCATTGCTGCCTCCACCGCGCATTCTGCACATGGCTGGCGATGGCCGGATGCCCCGGTGCTCTTCAAACAGTTCTGGAAACGCAGTTTTGAGCAGCCGGTCGCCCTGCCGCAGCTGCAGCTGGTGGATATAGTGCAGCCCGTCCTTTAAGCTCTCTTTGTCTGTGATATCGTATATCTGCACCTGCACATCAGGCCGGTCGCGCAACCGGAAACTGTGCAAGGCCATGTTCATCAAGCTACGGCCTTGCTGGTTGCCTGATCGCGGATTGGTAAAGATAAACACATACGTCAGGGGTTCGTCAATTGCTCCGTAATTCAATATCCGACCCAGTGCCTCTGCTGTCACTGTTACTGGCGGTGGTGACGTTTTTCGTGACTGTTGCTCTGGTTGTGGAGATTGATTGCGTTGTGGTGATGTATTTGGACTGGTATCTTCATCAGAACTTTTCATGAGCTCTTCGTAGCAATGCGTCAAGTATGTTGCTGCCGCCTTATCGCTGCCTGCTGGTGCAAATGGTGTTCGTCCTGCTGTGTTACCCAGCGTGTCATACAGTGATGCTCGTAGAGCCTCCATGGCCTCTTTTTGCCGCAAAGACCCTGTGGAGCTGCTGTGATGCAGCACATTGTTTGTTGCGTCTAGAGATCCCGATAAAGGGGCACGTTCTGCAGACATGGTTTTCTATAAACAGTAGCCCACCTGCAGTAGTAAAGTATGGTGTGGACCTCTTGCAATATGTCGCTGGCGCTTATAACTCGGTTTCTATGCGAAATAGAGAGAAGGTTTACAATATCAGTCAACAGCCAAGAAAAAGAAAAAGAGAAAAAATAATGCGGACTTTTTTCAATCTTATGCTAAGGGGTTTCTTGTACGCCGCCCTTTAAAAGAAAAAACAACACTCAACAAAAGAAACACAAGAGAGCCCCTCCATTAAAAAGGTCTTGCTTAAAAGGCGCTTTATAAGGGACTATGCTCATGTCATGTTAAAGTGCCAAGAAATTGCAAAGTCTTGCCAAAAAGCAAGCGTTGCGTCTTTTCTGCTTGACCAAAAAACAAGACCACTCTGCGATTTAAAACCCTGTGGCTTTAACATCAAAGCGCACAGGTATGTGGTAATGCTTACCTCGGATATCCAGACTTTATGTTGGTTAAGAACTGCTAATGCTAGGATAAACAATTATTAAAATAAACTATCGCGAAATACAAGTCTTGGCAAGAAAATATCAATGAAATTCCAATGGAAGAAAACAACTTGATTTTTGGTCCAAAATCTTTCTTCAGGTGAAAAGCAGTAGCCAAAAGCGTGCTGCTTTTGTTTCAACCCTTTGCACTTCCCCTATTATTTGTAATACGTGACCAGAAGATGGCGGTAAAAACTCGGATGCCCTTATTTTCCTGAAAAATATGTATTGCGACCATCCCATCCCCGCTCCTGCATAAGCACTTTTTACCGAGTCCGCTCCGAATTCTAATCAGCCCGGAGCTTATTAAGCACCCGCACGGGCCTGCTCTGAAAGTCAATCAGCCGAATAGATATGTTCTTCTATAGAATTCCGCAGACCGCGCCTTCTTCTCTCCTTTTGCTTTCCCGATAAGGAAAAAGCTGATAATAAAAGTGGTTTCACTCTGTAGCATAAATTTTATCTGAACTTTTGTGGAACATGGATTATCTCTGCCAGCTGTCAAGGATAAATGCATGCGCCCTAACCCTTATAAAAACATCTACATTAAGATGTTGTGCACGATTATATAGAAAGCATTATTTTGCCTTTAAAGACAACTAAATTAGCACGATAGCAGGTAGTCTGTGGCCTGAGCCAGATTAAAATCATTAACTTCTAGAGCCTCAACTACCCGGTCCTTTGGATACCCCATTTCCAACAGCATTTTGCGTTCATAAAAGAACTCGCCCTTTTTAACCCATTCCGGCCAATCGTCCTTGGCCCACTGCTCCTCAAACTTGCGATCTTGTTCTTTAAGCTGCTGTTGCCGTCTTTCAGTAGCAGATCTTTTCGGTAGTGCTGGTCCATTTCGTGAACTCGATGATGGGCGGAATATAGAAAGCACTCGAGACATTGGCCGTGCGGATACTACAAAGAATGTTGAAATTTTGATTAGTTTTCTGAACAAAAACCGATTAACCCTTTTCTTTGTTCATTGAGGTTTTTTTAGTCCATACCATTAGTGCGTTTGACCACTGGAGGAGGAACAAAATCGTCATCAGCGCTTTTGTTTGCTCCACTTGATTCAGTCTTGCTACTCTTACTGTCGTCATTCTGCTTGGCAGGTGCAGGTTCTGGTTCTGGCTCTGGCTCTGGCTCTGGCTCTTGTGCTTCTTTGCCCTTTGTTTCCGTATTGTCTCCAGCTCCAAACACAGACTCAAATGTCAATTCCTCACCCTCAGACTTGGTCTCGATTGGCATCTCAGTGGCTTTCTCGGATACTGAAAGCGAGTTGATATCAGGGAACTTGTCCTTAAACGCTGCAATGTCCTGGTTGATTGCGCGTTCAGATGCCGAGGGCATTTCACCAAATACCGCATTAAAGTCTGCTGCAAAGTCCTGTCCCGAGGCCAAGTCACTCTTGGCAGCTGTTGGTGGCGAGGACGGAGTGGACTTGGCGGCATTACGGGGCTCAGCTGCAGGCGTCGCATGACTACTAGATGGCGCCGGTGTGCTAGTGACGCTACGGGGATCCGATATTGCTGTTGCTTCTATGGGCTTGGTTTGCGAACGTGTCACTGAAGACGGCGCAAACACCGCATCAAACTGCTGGATATCCTCGCTAGCACGCTTTTGTGGAGATTCGGCTACTGTCGATTGCAAAAACTCTTCAAATGGATCTGCAGAGTGTGCTCCAAATGAGTCAAACGCATCTGTCGAGTTTACTTCAGCTAGAGTAGTATCTAGTGGTGGCATCGGGGCAAATGCTGCTGGTCCGGATATCGTTGCGGTGGTTTCTGATGACGTATGATGAGGAAGGGATTCGCTGCGTGGTTCGGTTCCAGCGCTAATAAACTCACCACTGCTGCTGAAAGCACCGCCTTCAGCCGTCGCTGGCTGCGATTCACCAGTGCCAAAGATATCGTCAAAGCTGAGGCTCTCATGCTTACTGCTGGTGGGTTTCTGACTAGCAGCCTGCTCGGTCAACTCAGCTGCCTCCTTTTCGGCATCAGATACCTTCCGAGTCAACGCATCTGTTTGCTGAGCCAACGTCTGAGCCCGTTTCTGCATTTCCTGATTAGACTTATGCAGCTGCGTAATCTGGTTCTGAGTCTCTACCAACTTCTGTTCCAACATCTGTTTGCGCTGCTCAAGCGCGCCAATCTCGCTATGCATTTGCCGCTCATCTGCCTGTGCTTGCTGCAGCCGCTGGGCCAGCGCTGCTTGCTGCGTCTGTACTCGATGCACATCT
The DNA here is from genome assembly GCA_027578955.1 of Coemansia sp. RSA 1250. Taxonomy (NCBI): domain Eukaryota; kingdom Fungi; phylum Kickxellomycota; class Kickxellomycetes; order Kickxellales; family Kickxellaceae; genus Coemansia; species Coemansia sp. RSA 1250. The sequence continues at coordinate 141,528 of JANBTS010000015.1, read as the reverse complement.
TGTTCCAGCTGAGCATGCTGTGCAGACACTACCGAAAGCCGCTTGTTGGCGTCACTCACCTGCGCTTGCAATGCAGCAACTTTGGATTCTTCGGATTTCAGCCTTTCTTTCAACTCCTGATTGACCCGCTGCTCTACGTCGTGGGATGACTGTAGAGCTACTAGCCGGCCCTCAAGCTCCTGCTTACGTGTCGATGCCTGTGCCAGTTGGTTGGCGGTTTCGGTCCGCTGCGTCTGCAGTCCACGCGAAATATCCTCCATCTGTCTTAGCTGCGTCTGCAGAGCGGTTAACTCGTCAGATTCCAGGGGCGGCGACATTGCTGTTGAGCGAACAGTAGATGTGCGACTCATCGATGTTGGGACTGAACGACCAGCGGCATACGATGTTGAGCGCTTTAGGTTGTCAGCTAGCTGCACCCGATCTCGTGCCGACACTGGCCGTAGCGTTGGGCTGAGATTCTGCATACTGCTGCTTGAAATTGCTGCCCGGCGCATAGATGGCGGCACCAGAGTTGCCGGCAGCTTATCCGGAATCTGTCCGCCCAGTAGCCGTGCATTAATAAGATGCATTGCCACGGCAAACTCTTCTTTGCTTAGCTTCCCGCTACGCTTAATATCTGCCAGATCCCAGACCTTGGACAGCAGAGACTCAGGTAGCTTTGACTTTAAGAAAAAGTTCACTGGCACGTCTCCCGACAAGTAGCCCACTCTTTGAGTATCCAGGCTGTTAAAGAACTGCTCATAACGCTGCCATTCCTCTTTGGTCACGTCCCACTGAGTATCGGCTAGGTCTGGCGTAGACATGCTGGTTAGGCTTGTTTGAGACATGCTGCCTAGTGGAGACAGTACTTTCGGGTCTCCACCTGCCGACCGCCACAGCGATGCTGGGCAGGTGCGTGGAAGTTCGATGTTGCGGTTCTCCATAATACGCCTAATAAAGTACATTGCCACGATAAAGCCTGGCAACCGCAGCTTGCCCTCCGAGTGCGGGTCCGCCAGCATCCACACTCGCCCCAATTGCTCGTTCGTCAGCTTTGTCTTTAGAAACAGCGTCCGTGCTGCCGCTCCACTAATTGCCCCGTCTACAGGTCCGCTCTTCTCGAATATTTGGGTGTATTGCTGTTTTTCCTTGAGTGACACCACTGCTTCACTTAGACTCACTTGGCTTGCTGCTGCTGTTCCCATTATGCTGGTCCAGCCAGTACTGGACGTGTTCGAGTCACGGCGGCCATGTGTACCACTAAGACTAACGGTGCTTGGGCTGCTTAGTACCTGTTGCCAGCTAATACCGCGGAGCTCCGGAAGCCCCACGTCTTCGTTCAAACTGCTTAGCATCACCGGTCGATTTGCTTGCGATAAAGATATGAGTTTCATCGCCACGTTAAACTCTTGCGTGGTCAAGTGACCCTTGCTATCGGTGTCTGCCAACTGCCATATTCCTCCCAGCACTGCGTCTGGAAGCCCCGACTTTTGGAAGAACGGAACTGCTGCTTGGCCCTCGATTGTGCCTTCCTTGTGTGGGTCCAGAATTGACAGCAGATACGTGTATGCGCGCTGCTCGCGCTCAGTTGGTCGCCACAGTGCGCCCTGATTTGCTTCCATCGCTCATAAATCAAACGTTACTGATAGTAGAAAATACTTGGTTCAAGTTTTGGGTAAGCTAAAACATATATTTAGTGCTCTTGCAATTCACACTCAGCTTAGCAGCTGGCCCATTGAGGGAAACTCTGCTGGGGGTCTGACAGCACGGCGTAGCTTACCTAAAGCGCGTAGAGCTCTTTTTATAACGTAGAGTTTTTCTAAGTTACAAGGTGCAAAACTTTATAGCTGAAAAATAACCAGAGAAGACAAAAAACGTAATCTGGGCCAAACCAACTCCGCGCCTAAAAGCCAAACAATTTTTGCCAAGCTCTAGGCGTTTGTTTTCATTTTTTGGAGCTGGTATCCAAAAAAATTACTGGCAAAAAATATCCCCCTTCGTAGATGAAGAAAATCTACGGCTTTGGCCTGGGCACCACTGCTGCTGTTGCTGCTACGGCTGACTCAATGTCACTGTCAAACAAAACAGCCTTGTTTGCTTGCCACAGGTTTTCATCAATGCTGAATCGGTTTGGGTGAACATTCTTGTCGATCCGGATCAAACCAAGCGAATTGATAGTGCTCACAATTGACCGCCCTTTGTATTCTGTGGATCCTATGTTCTTTTTGAGCCAGGTCACTTGTTCCTCCCGTTGGCGATACGCCAACCGTGCTGCTCGCCGAGCCAGCGCCAGCCGGTACAGAGTGCTCGGCGTTGTTGCTAGCTTATCTATGGCCTGGCAGCTAATACACACAATTACTAGCGGTGCAAGATCGCCTTCAAGCACATAACAGGCTGTATGGACCTTTCGCTTGCATCGATAGCACGTCTGCTACAAGGTTTTTATGATTAAGCAAGCTTGTGGCATTGCTAGATATGCATATAGTGGTAAATGCCTACCATTTCTTCACAGCTAGCTATCTGGCACTCGCACGATAGGCTGTTTTCTGTTCCAACCACACCTGTGTTTGGGTGAAAATCGTCGTGTGTACTAGACACAGCCGGCTCTTGTCTGATACAGTCGATAAGGCATCGCTTTTGTTGCTGTCGAGTAGTGATTGCCTTGTCTTGTGAGACAATGGCATTAGGAACAGCAACAAACACCCGCTTATCAGGATTGTCGTCTAGATCGATACGCATTGGCTTAGAACACAGCATGCTTCCTAGCGGCGGCTGCTGAACTGGTCCTTCCACGCTTACTACACACAAGTACCCTTCTATACTGCTTCTCTTCGCTATCCCTACCTGGGCACTGCCAAACTCGGGCATTGTAGAGTATCCGCTTAGTTTAGCAGACGGCAACGGAACAAAGGATGGCGGCATATAATCTTGAGGCGCATTTGGCGTTAGAATAATACGCGAGCTAAGCGATACCACAACTACACAAATAAACCTCAATGCGCATTCCTCAAAAGAGACTAAATCTTGCTTACCTGGTAACGGCTATTCAAAAGCGCTGGTATTAGCTATCCAATTACAGTATATTGCTGCTACTTTACCTCCATTTCTTGAAGCAGCTTTACAAGTCTAAACAGCAGAGCTTTGCCGCTAAACTCGCTGTCGTGTGGTCCGCTTTCTCTATTTCCAGAGCCATGGTGCATTTTAAACTTGAAAGCATACAGTTCGCGTATAAACAACGAGTCGCTAGGGCACACCGACAGCCCAAAAGTCAGCGTTTCCAGGTAGTTTTTTGAAAGCGCATCGCAAGCACCTCTCTATAGGCAAAATTGTGTTAGTAGTTGGATATTTGCTTGAACAGATAACTTACTAATATCTCCAAGAGCATATCTGATTTGGCGGATTTGCCAGACATTAACTGATGAACTTCCAAGTCTTCAAACAAGACTTCTTCAAAGAAAGATTCAGGCAGCAAGTATCGATAGTACGCGATTTCGCTAATTGCAATATAGAGAACATCACCAAAGTACATTTTAGCTGAGACAGACATTTTTAGAAAGAAAAGGAAAAGAGCATTCTATAGATTTGGATTTTTTTTTAAAGAGGCTTGTTGGCATTGAGTAAATGCTAGTTTAATATGGTGTTAGACGGTAGTCGCACAGTTCAGAAATCCACGATGCCAGACGAACTGCATCGGGAATATGCCCATAGTATAGCAGCGGAGAAATGCGGTGCTTGGCATCATGTATGGCTTTGGCCCACTGATGCGTGCATTCGTTACAGATATTGCTCCGATCGCCTTCTTTATCTGACATCATTCCAGACTCTCTAATCGACTCGGCAGCAAAGATATTAGAATAGCAACGTGCACTATTCGACTCATCCTGCTGCGTGCTGTTGCTTGCATCAGGGCCATTACATACCAACGACGCTAGCTCTCTATTAGCCCACGACAAATACACCACGTTTTTGTGCTTGTATCCCACAGGCTCATTGTCCTTTAAGCTGTCTTCGAGATTGCAGTTTTGCACCATGTATTGAGATAACCTTACGGTGTTATCCAGACATTTCTGGCTGCATACTTGACTTGGCGAGCTGAAATAAAGGAGCTTGTTGTTTTGGAAACACGACATGTCGAACTTGGAACTGGCAGTCCATGCTGCCCATAGACATCTAGGCGACCATGATGATATGTCTGGGTCGAATGCGGACCCGGGAAACGGCACATCTTCTTTGCTTTTGGAGCTCCAGGGCCACTGGATACGAGAGCTGGCAGCAGGGCTTACCGAGCTGCTGCTAGCTGCCAGTACTATAGGTAATGCTAGCAGAATGGTCAAACTATGCATAATTAAAAAGAATTAAAGAAACAAAAAAAAAAAAAACTACCTTACTGTTTCAACATGTGGTAGCTGGTTAAAGCATTTACGGCTAAAGCTGAACTTTGGCCAAAGGCGTTTCCCTCTTTCGGTGGTTTACTGCGTTTAATCTCTGGCCATTTCTCCCTTTTATTTCTAAAGATGTGTGGATAAAGGTGGCAATATAGATAAATGCATGAATTTTCCGCTACTTGCGACACTGTTCGACAATAGTTTTCCATATCTCCATCTTGACACTGAGATCCTCAATTGTCGCTGGAGTGCTAATTGGGCAGTCGTTGGCTTCGCTAACTATGCCTTTGCTATGGTTCTCATATACCTTGTCAATCATCATACGTATCATCTTGCGCAATATCTTGCCACTACGCGTCTTGGGCAAGCGATCCACAAACACAACGTTTTCCGTATAGAGAGAAACTATCGGACCCACCTGCTTGCGTGCCAGCTGAACCAGGTCCTGCTTGATCTTTATGTCTTGGGCGTGTGATGACCGCAGAGCAGCAAATACCATTGGCACTCGGCCCTTGACGTCGCATGGACGCGATACTACACAACATTCAGCAATCTGAGGATGGTTGAAAATGACCTCTTCGATGGAACTGGTAGATAGGCGGTGGGCAGCAACCTTGATGACATCATCGGTACGTGACAGAATATGCACATAGTCGTCCTGGTCAATCTTGCCCGTATCGCCAGTATCGTAGAAGCCAGGGTAGCGCTTAAAGTAAGCGTCAAAAAAGCGATCATCATCCTTCCACAATGTAGTAATAAAGCCTGGCGGTAGAGGCAGCTGAGCAACGATATTGCCTACTTCGTCGCGGTCAGCAAACTCGGGGCTGCTGTCGATACCCTCGCCTTCATCTAGGTCCTCTTTAACTCGGATTACTCGCAAGTTGCATCCAGGAAGCATCATTCCAGCACTACCATACTTTATAGGTGCAACATCCGCGCCATTGGTACTGTATCCAATGCAAATGCCAGTCATTGGCGAGCCACTTTCTGTCTGCCACCAGTTGTCGCTAATTGCACCACATATCTCGGACCCGCAGACAATTGTCTTGTGGTCAGGAGGCGGAGTGCGGCCAGTTATCGTGCCTATCCACCAGCGATGGATCTCAGGCGTGCACCGCTCGCCTGCCAAAAACAACCCACGCATATGCGTCAAGTCATACTTTGACCGGAACAGGCCCTCAGGATCGGCACGACGAAGCACGACGACCACGGTAGGAGCACACAAAAACACACGTACGTCGTGCTGGCTGAACACACGGTAGAGCTGGCCAGCATCAGGCGTCCCTACAGGCTTGCCTTCAAACAGTACCGTCCGGCTTCCATTGAGCAGTGGTCCGTAAGCCGCATACGAGTGGCCCAGAGTCCAGCCAAAGTCGCTAAAAGTAAACATGGTCTCTCCAGGTAGTAGCCCATACATGTAGCGTTGAGCATACAGTAGAGCAACTGCGTGCGGGCCAGACGGCCGCACAATCCCTTTAGGCATGCCTGTCGTGCCGCTTGTATACAGCATATACAGCGGATGGTTGGAATCAAGCATCTCGCAGGCAACCGAATCGGCATCAGGGGCAGCCTTGACCAACTCGGTATCCCAATAGTACTCATTCTTGCTTGCGTCCAGCGGCACACGGAGCTGCTCACGCTGCAAAATAATGGTGGATGGCGGACGGTACTGCGCCAGCTCATACGCCTCGTCAAGGAGCGGCTTATAAGCAACTATTTTGTTTTTGCTTTCTAGCCCACATGTGTTGCTTAGCACCACTTGAGGCTGACAGTCTTGAATGCGCTTTGCTAGCTCGGCAGGTGCAAATCCTCCAAACACCACCGAATGCACAGCGCCAATGCGGGCACAAGCAAGCATGGCAAACAGCGTTTGCGGAACCATCGCCATATACAGCAGCACGGTGTCTCCTGGACGAACCCCATGCTGACGCAGCATACTGGCGACGTTTTTCACTTCACGAAGAAGCTCAACATATGTGTATTTTCTGATCGTGTCTGTTACTGGCGAGTCGTAGATTAACGCTACCTGGCTGCCTCGTTCCGCAATGTGTCTATCCACAGCATTGTAGCATACGTTCATTTTGCCGTCAGGAAACCACAATGCCTTGTGCAGTTTGTCTTTGCTCGGGCTGTTAATGGCTTGAGTTGGCTTACGATCCCAGCTCACGAGCTCCAACGCATGCTTCAGCCAGAACCCCTGAGGATCCTCTTGCGCCTGTCGGTGCGCTTGCTGCTGCATAAAAGTCATGCTGGTTACAAAGTGTAGAAAGTATGATACCCTTGAAGTACGTAAAGGAGGAAAGGTGCATCAAGCAGTACACATGTTTCGCAACATCCGCTTTATTTTCCAGAGCAGTAGATAAATGCCTGCCACACAACCATTCTGTGCACTTTGCCATATTGAGCATAGCAATGCATGGCTTCTGTTTTATTTTCCATTTGGATGTGTCAAGCCATAAGGCAATTGTTCTATATGCTCTAGTGGCGTACAGTTGCTTTATTTCTATGTGGTTGTTGGATTCTCTGCATTTTTTCCCAATACTCTACACATGTATAAATCTAACGCCACAATATTAACCGATAAGGTGGATTTAAAAATTAAGCAGTGTTATTGGTGTTGTACGCACGACGCACAACAAGACGAGTCTTCTTGCGAGCCTTTTCGCTCATCTTCTCCTGACGCTTGCGTCTAGCAGACTCGTGCTTGCGCAGCTTCTTCTTTGAGTGCAATTCAGGATCAATAACTGCCAGCTGCTTGCGCTGCTCTCTTCTTTGGTCACGCACTTGGTTGACGTGCTTTTGTACCTTCACCAGTATTGTCGAGAAGGCAGTTACGCCCATACGATCTTGCAGCAAGCGAATGACCTCGTTGGCCAACGCCTTGATCTCGTCTAGCTGCTCTACTGGTGTTTTGACCGTGCCGTTTGGCAAAGTGATGGGGTTGGCAGGAAGCTGGCTGTCTTGGGTCGTGCGGTAAAGCGGGGAGATTATCGGCATTATGTATGCCGAGTTGGTCAGTAGCGAGGGCGGGACAAGTGAGATCACCGCTGCAAACCACTTGAAGCAGTATGAGCGCTTTTCTGTTGAGCCTCGACCGCGAATAAGCTCGGTACGGGCCAGACTGCCAATACGGTTGATCAGCCATGACAGGCTGCGCTCTGTAGCCAAATCCGAGTCAGCACCTGACTGGTTATCGTCCTCATCGCTTTCGCTTTCTGGATCGCTGCTGCTGGCAGCATCTTGAGGCTGCTCGACAGATTCAGTAACTGCATCTTGCTGCTGTTGCTGTGGTACGGCAGTCAGGAAGCAGCGAGCAATAAAGTACAAGTTCTTTACTGCTTGGTTTCCAAGCTCAGCAGACAAAAAGCGGCTGTTTAGCTGAATGACTGAGCCCTGCGCAATCTGCTTCAGTATCTGCACTGACAGCAGCACATATTTGGGCATACCATTATAGCCAGGTACTTCCCAATCCGCCACATCATCCTGGGGCTTCCCGCTGTTCTCTGCCTCCAGCATCCATGACGGATCCGCCATGCCTACATAAGCACCAATCAGCCGTGCTGCCGACAAGCGTACCCATGCATGTGGATGGTTCAGATGCTTGACAGCCAGCAGCCAAATGCGCGACTGCCCCGAGTTGCCCACTGCACGTTGCGGCAGAGATTTGGTAAACCGTCCATACGCATTGAGTGCCAGGTACGCCGTTTCCCAATACATCAGTGCTTCGTTATGCGGATCGCTGCCGCTATGCAGGTCTGCCGCAATAGATTCCAAATCGCCAGCACTCCCGCTACCCGCAACGCCCTGGTGGTTAAGTCGCATCTCCGCCTCCTTCCAAGTCTTTAGCGACACAGTCAATGCCGAATCAACTACGCTCAAGAATGCTGGTACACGCTTGGCAAACTTGTCCCCAAGCGGCTCAACAATAATTCCATAGCACTGAAGAGCTGCTCGCCCCAGCTCGCGCTGCTTGGCACGAGCGACTTTCAGCTCAGCAATCTTCTTGCCGTCAGATTCGCTGATGGGCTCAGCGCTGCTTGTGATGCCGGCAGTCCACTGGTCCAGCAGCAGCCATGCGCGGGCGAGCCGTGGCTGATCAAAGCGCGCGATCAGAATTGGCAGCAAGCACATGGCCATTTCGCGGCACTGAGAGCTCTCGTCCTTGGCAATAATCAGCACCAGACCCAAAAAGAACGGCTCCGCAGCATTGGGCAATAAAAGTTCGTCAGCAAAGCGGTCAATGATGACGCCCATGATCTCCAAAGCACTGACTCGGCCACTCTCAAACACAAACCCAGAAGCATTCTGCACAATAAAGCTCATCGCGTTGGCCAACCGCCGCTCGCCAAGCGGGTAGTCCATCAGGAACTGGAACCACGTCAGTCGACATAGCTCGCGCATCTTGGCATCTTGTGCTGAAATCATCAGCTCACGGATGGTATCCAACAGCTTGTACAGGCTGTCAACAATCATACGCCGAGTAAGTATGGCGCGGATCAAGCTGAATGCCGTGGACTGACGCTCGGTCTCCTCGATATCTGGCCGGATAAAGTCAATCAGATCACGCAGCTGCTCCTCACTAATCAGCGAGTTCTTCATACAGTCTGCCGAAATCCGCATGGCTGCCGATTTGCCCTTCTTGCCCTTCTTGGTCTTTTTGGTGCTTGCTTCCTCGTTTGTGGCTGCTTCGGAAATGTCAAGCTCTTCTGGCTCATAATCTGCCATCATTTTCTCGGCATGCTTGGAGCGCAACAGCGATGCCAACAGCTTGAAGCAGTTTTGGATCATGTCGGAATTGGTGCTGGCTGCCTGGTGGAAGATGGCAAACAGCTGTCTGATCACTACTGGAATGCCACTAGGCACCGATGGCAGTGGTAGCCGTACCATGATAGCCCATATCTTGCAGCAAAGAGATATGATCGAGTTGTAGCGCGAATACAGGCCATCGCCAGTAAGATCAACAAACGGATCAAGCATACCCAGCACTTGAGCGCTCTTAGTGTCGAACCGCTCGCGCTTGAGCCCGTGGTACAGGATCTCCAAGCCAAACTGGACAAACCGGTGAGCATTGGCTTGCAGATAGTCCCGCTTGGGTGCCACATCAGCACGCCGCACATGCACAGTTACGTAGTCCTCGTTGCTGGCAAACCGCAGTCGCTTGAGCTGCTCAGCCTCCTCCTTGATCTTCTGCGTGTCTTTGGCGCTCTTGGTCGACATTGCCAGGTACTGGTTTATGATATTGTGGCAGAATACCAGCACCGTCTTGGTATCATAAGCCTGATTATGGCTGATACCGATACTTATTCTGCGCAACACACTGTCAACCACCTTGGTGCGTTTGGGCGTGTCGGTTTCGCGCAAGATATCGCGCAGCGGTGCCAGCATCAGACGGATATTGTCAAAAGGAGTTACCGAAGCAAGCATCTCAAAGCAATCGGGGCCATGGTGAACCTTGGCCTCGCGAATCTTGGATATCCAATCTTCAGCATCCTTGTCGTCGCCCGTCTGCCCAAATATATCCTGAATAAGGATCTCAATCAGCGGCTCCAGCGTATAGTCCAGGTCACCGACATTCAGCACGTCAATGACCTCTCTAAGCAACGTGTAGATGGTGTAGCTCAAAATGTGCTTTTGCGCGCCATGGTTCAAGCTGGCTTGTAGCTCCTTGACCAAAAACCCAAAGTACTGCGGACCCAAAAACTTCAAAATGCGCACCAGAGTCTCTCGAGTGGCATTACGAGCGGACTGGGCCTTTGCCCGCAGCATGTTGCAAATGGTAGTCAGTACGCCCGGCAGCTGAGCATTCATTGTGCCTACAGGCAACGCAGTCAAAATACGCACGATGGCCATAGCCACCGGGGCACGCAGCATCAGCTTCTCTTCGTTTGTTTCCGCAATCATCTTTTTCAGCTCTGGCAGCAAAAAGGTCACCACCACTTTATGAATCCGCTCATCGCGCAAAGATTGCTCTGACATCACCTCAGCGGCAGCTTCTTCGCCTTCATCGTCACTAGTAGTCGCTACAGCAGCATCGTTGACGCTAGGCATTGCGGCGTCGTCAGTCAGCAAGCGACCAAAGCTGTCTACCTTGACATGGCGTAGATCGAAATGGAAGTGGTCCAGTATCCCCATGATCAGACGCAGCAGGCGCTTCTCTAGAGAGGGAGTCTTCTTTGCCATGGCCATATACTTGTGAAGCGTAGCGTTGTACTGCGACCATGGAAGCACGGCAGACAAAACTCCAATAGTTTGAATGGCCTCGTTTGACAGGTCGTGGTTTAGCTGCGCGCCCTCTGCCAATGCCCAACTTTCCAGAAGCGGCATTATTATCGCGCGGATATTGGCTGGCGAAATCGGTGCTGCCTGCTCGCTATTGAACACTAGCGGCTGGATAGCCTTGGCCGAGGATATTGTCTTTTTGCGTGGCTTTATCGCCTTCATTTCCTCACTCGACTCATCATCGCTCTCATCGCCATCTACTTCCATTGGAACAGCTTCGACAGTAGACTGATAATGACCCTGGACATTGGCCAGAATCGACTCACGGAACCGGCGCATGGCTCGTGTCCGACGGTGGGTCTGGATGTGCAAGATGTTGTAGAAGAAGTTGGCTTCTTCGTCCTTGGTATCCAGCACCAGTAGATCTTTCAGCTGTTCAAAGTACTGTCCGCACTCTCGAATAGCCTTGCGCAGCACATTCAAAAACTCAATCTGTACAACCTCATGCTTGGATGCCAGCATATGCTTGATTGAGGGAAGCAGAATGGACTTCATGTTGCGGCCCATTGCCTGGGCCTCGTCAGACTGCGCATCAGCAGCGAATGCCTGAGCAGTGCGCGAAACAAAGCGAGCCAGTCCAAATGCAGCGTTGGAGCGGGTAGCCAACTCCTCTTGCTCTTGCGCATAGAATACCAGATTATGCAGCAGCGGTGTCCATGCATGAGCGTCGAGTAGACCAGGTTGGTTCCACAGCTCCTCGTTGAGTTTCTCGTAAGCTGTTAATCGCCGATCGTGGTCAGGCTCATTAAGCCGACTTGCCGAGTACGCATTGATCTCCTCGATAATCCACGCTGCATTCTCCAAAGAAGTCAGCTGCATGTCGGTTACTTCGCGCAGCTCGCGATCAATTCGTGCCATCTGCGTCATGATCTGCGTCAGTGTTTTGCGAGCTGAATCTAGACGCAAACGGCCAAAGCTGCTCGATATCACGTTCAGATAGCCAACCAGCAAATGTTGCTGCTCGTTGCGAGGAATTTCCGATATCTTGGGGCTAAGCACTAGCGGAATAAACCGCAGCATAATGTTGAGGACGTCTCCCTTGGCCCGTACGGGTACCACGCTGTTGGGCCGCTTCAATGCCGGCAATAGCAGATCCAGCAGCGCCTTGGCATCTTGGGTCTCCTCGGTCGCGTACTCTGCCACTCGAGACAGAATATGAATCTGATGCATTATCAAATTGCTGCTCCCACCAGAGATAGATTGCGACGTTGCTGCTTGCAAGTTGACGTTGGCAAAGCACACACGCATATGCGACAGAATACGCGATACATGGTGGCGAATAGTGGTTTTGATGAGCCGGCCGCATTCTTCAGCATGTTGAGGCGACATCTCATGCTTTTTGACTGCAGTCTCACTGTCATAATCCAAGAGCACTTGCAGTACATTCAGCACCAGCGTAACGACAGCCGGCTGGACCTTGGGCGCAACCAGAATATCCAGCAGCATTGGGAACGTCAGCGGATTGTACTCGATCAAATACGTAAAGTACTTGGGCAGCAGAGTCCATGACTTTAGCAACAACAGCAAAGCAGAGCTGTTTTGCGAGTTTTCGGTAGCCAAGTTGTCGATACGTGGATCTACAGCCACCTCATAGATGCACGGCATATATGGAGTGAAATTAAAGTCGGGCGGCATCAGCGTAAACATGCGGGTCAGGCATTTTACTGCCAGCTGACGAATCTCACGCGCAACAGATTTGCGGTGCTCCAGCTCACCCCGAGCGGACTGTTCAGGTTTGCCAGTACTGGTAGCAGGCTTATTCTTTGCCGTATCCTCATCATTAGATGCCACGCTCTCTGTATCCGATTCGTCATTATCTGAAGCCGGCTGTTCCGCATCATCGGTCTGCTCTGCAGCCATGATGTCGTCCAGCTCGTCGTTGGCAATGTCGAGCTGTCTTTGTGCCCAGGCAATGGAGCTCAACAATACAGCAAGCGATTCGTGAAATACCGGCGTGGCCTTGATGCCCAGATTCCGTATCAGCTCAGAAAGCAAATGGAGAAAAGACACTTGAGCCTTGGAAGATATGCTGTCCATCTCTGCGCCTGCCGCAACGTACTCTGAAATATTATCGCTAGCATTCTCAGCCATGTCATCCACATCCATCGAATCGGTCTTGTCAATGCTGCTAGTAGCAGTAGGAACATTGTAGGTTAGCGAAAATACCTCGTTTGAGTCTGAAGCGGCAATAATATCGTGGGGGGTAGCACGAGCAATGGTCTCGCGGAAAGTTTCCAGGCCAATACCCACAAAAAACCTCAGCTCATCTTGAGTGATGCCCACCATGGCATTGAGGATAATGGAGCGACGGGTGCGCATGCCGTCCTTGCGCGAAGACTTGCCGTTGCGGACCATCATCTGGCCATGGAGAATACGCAGCACAACGGGCATAAGCTGCTCACGATGCATAACATTAATAGATTCGCCATTGACTGCCAGATCGAAAGTTTTGAGCTCATCATGAAAGCGCTTTTCGTCCACCAAACTGCGCAGGTTATCGGCGTATGGGTTGATGCTGGACTGGTGCCAGGCCAGCACGCACTCTAACGCATGGCGCTGTAGCTCGTTGTCTCCTCGAGTCAGCATGCGCAAAAACAAGCTGTACAACACCGGAGCTTTGTGAAGCTGCTGCGGATTGCGGAACTTTGCCAAAAGCTTGAGCCATGACATGCACTGCTGCTCATCCACACGACGGGTGCGCTCTGTGAGCAGCCCGCTGTGCTCTATAGCAAAGATCCCGGTACTGTCCACATCAAGGCCCAGCTCAGTGCCAGCGTTCTTGTTGAAAAACGACGCGGTCCAGCCAAATCCATAGCGAATAAACGCCAAAAACGCCAGCACCACGGGTTTCGAGTGAGCTTCGGCTGCCGTTGCCCCCACTTCAGCAAGCATAGTCATTAGCTGCTTCTGCACGTTGGTATAGTCGATACGAGTAGTGTCTGGACAGCTGGCTACAGCTGCCAGTTGCTGCAGATACTGTTTGTCTTTGTCGGCTAAACGCTCGGCCTCGGCATCGTAAACACGGCTGACTCGAGCAAAGTTGGGACATTCAATGACATGTCCGTCGATCTTGGACGGCGACACATATTCTGCCTCGGCTACCCACGACTCCATGCATTCGTTGAGCCATTTTTTGGCTTCTGGCGTGGGTCCAGTTTCAATCAGCTGCCGCTCGTCGCCAAACCGCCGAACAAGCGACCAAGCAGTGGTCCAAAATAGTTCCTGGTCAGCACCTGCCAGCAAGCCCAGCTGCTTGGTAACTTCAGGCCAGATATAGCTAAAGTTTAGCGAGTACTGTGCAATGGCCAAAGACGGGAACACGCGTCGGTAGATCTTGGGCATCCGGCCATTCGAGGCTATTACAGCCATTTGCCGTAGGTGATTCAGCCGGTTCTTATACGAGTCCAAATCGCTTGCCGTCGACTCTAGTTCAATGCCCATCTGCACCACCGAGCACACCTCATTGGTCTTTTTTGAGCTTGACATAGTTGGCTGCTCAAATGCTGACAAAAGCTGAAGCGTATGGAGCCGCAGTGACGACTGCATGCTTGAAAGGTTGCTTTCTACCAACGGCATGATAAGCTCCAGCTGCTGCAGGGACAGTGCGGCTTCAAGCTTGAGCTTGGTTTCAGACTGGATGCTGTCACTACTGCGCTGTGTCGAGCTGGCAAACTTCAATGCGTCGGCGATCTTGGACATTCCAGCCATCAGCAATGAATTAGCGGCATGAGTGGGCAAAATCTGGTCCAACGTCAAACACCACGCATCTATAAGCTTGTCAGCTACTAGAGACGGCGGTGCATGGAGAGCAGTATCGGCCATGAGCTCCAATGCTCGTCCCAGCAGACCCACCATCGTAAATAGCTGATGATAACTGCCCCAGTACATGCGAGTTTCTCGAGGAGCAAATAACCCCAGTGCTCTGCTTGCATCGTCGCCCCAGACGTCGCTATTTCCTTGAATGCTGTCATATACGGCTATAGCTTGCAAAAACTCGCTGTCGTGAGCAATCTGGGCAGTGTTCTGCACAATTGCCTGAACGAGCTGAGTAACAAATGTAGAGAGACTGTCAAGCAGCACGGTGGAATCAATGGAAACATGTGCAAGGATGGTCAACAGCGCTGACTTTGTAGCAAGTGCATCCGATAGAGGCTTTGTGTCGGTAGCTTCAAGCATGCTGTTGTCAGCCTGGTCATCATCGTCCTGGTCCATCTCATCAAATCCGGTAAACTCGTCGCGCTCTCCTGTAGGAATGATCTGTTGCTGGCTGGCAACTGTTTCCCAGTCAACAGGCGCAAGCAAGCTGTCAACCAGCGCGCCGGAAATGCTGACACTTGGCTGTTCGGCTGTCGCGGGCTTGTTGGGGAAATTCACTTGGCCGCGAGAAGTGACTGCTGACGATATCGATCCTGCCTGATGCTTGAACAGGTTGTTTTGGAACAGCTGGGTCCAAAACACCAGCAGTTTGTCTTGATCCGACTCCCAATGACTAACGGTCAGCCGGATCAAGTATGGAAGCAGGATCTGGTTCCATTGTACCCATTCCAGACGCGCAAGCGTCAGTGCCATCGACAGGACTGTCGACAGAGACTCGTTGGAAACCGCCATGTCTAGCAGCACCTTGCCGGTAGATACCATATCAGTTACGTCGCACTGCAACAGTAACCCCACAAGCCATTTTATCCGCTCGCTTGCCATCAATGCCAGCGCATCCAGGTTATCTGTCGACTGAAGAGCCTCCGAATCTGCTGCTAGCGATTGTGCAATGGAAAAGGCAGTTTTACACCGCTCAAGCAACGGCTTGTATGACTCAACACGACTTCCCTTGCGCACTATTGTAGCTAGCGTAAGTAGTCCCAGCAATGCGGCAAAGGGCTGGATCCTGGCAGCGGTTTTGTCTTTAACTGCACGAGCTTGAGCATCAAACTCCTCGAAAAGCACTGCCCATAGTTGCTGAGCCGACTCGCGTCGTGTGTAATGCAAGCATAGCTTGGTCACCGAAGCCACCAGCACATATACGTCGTTACTGTCCAGTCTGGAGGCAACAAACTCTTCCTTGTATAGCTCATGAAGCAGAGCCGCGTATATTGCCGATGCGCGTGAATGCAGCCTAGTATCGACATTACGCATGCACTCAAAGTACAACAATGCCAGACCGTCACGGAAATCGGCCAGACGATTGGCAGGGCATTCAAGCATGGCGTGCACGGTGTGCTCGACAAAATGCTGCAGCGTGGCGCCTCGCAGTTTGCGGATCAGAAAGGCCATAGACTCGGCGGTGAATCGCCGCACGTTGGCCTTTTGGCGCTCAATGCCCAGCATCGGCGAGAGAAGATTGAATGTGGGACGCAGATCCTGTATCAGGCCGCGTGCCAGATATTTGAACAGATACGCTAGGGCGTTGCAGGCTGCTTCGACGATTTCCACGCTGTCGGACCGAATCAAGGGAGTGATCCGCTGCACCAATTTCTCGTAATATGGCAAAATCTCGTCTTGCAAATCTCGTGCCAACAGAGTCACCAAACTACAAATAAGCATTAGCAACTTCGTCTTCTATACTTTTCTCGAGAGATAAACTTACTCTAAAATGGCCTCGACAACCAACTCATGATCCATCGACATATAGTCTTGGAGTATCTCGACGATCTCATTTTTGTGATACAAGACCTGAGCCAAAGACCGCTGGTACTTTGTAACTCTACGGAGAAACTCCGTATAGTCCTTTGTGCAATTGAGCTCGTTCCATTTCTTCACGCCTTCGGCAAAATACGAGTCTTCTTCGGGCGCATCAAAGTCACGGATGATCCGACGCGACACGTTGATCTCTATTTCGTCGGCCCGCTGCTTAAATGACTTGAACCGGTATGTGTTGGCTCCACCCGTAGTATTGAGCTGAGACGTTACCCCAGTATCCTTCATGATTTTCTTATGAACAAGACAAAAGCAAAAAAAAAAAAAAAGCGAGAGAGAAAAAATTATTTTGTGGAATTTTTACATGGCTGATTAGATCAAATCGAGCCGAGCCATTTTTTTTTCACTTTATTCAAAAATTGAGCTTGAGTCAGAATTGAATCTACCTCTTTTCCAATATCGTCAAGTATACTTGATTTTTTATTAACAGAAAAATGGTACGCATCCATCAACGATTTAAGACAACAAGTTCCAGCAAACCAGAGGATTCGAGCAAAGAGAGCAGCTTGGGAATGGATTCGCAAAAAAAAGCCATCTTTTGCTAAGCGAATGTAAATGAGCAGGCAAAATTCAATTCTGCAACTTGCTCACATTAAGCGAATTCCCCCTCTTTGTTTTTGCACACAGCAAACCTTGCAATAGAGCTAACGTTTTGACATATTGTAGGCAGGAAAGGCATCGGCAGGAAAGACCAAGAAGAAGTGGTCCAAGAACAAGGTACAGGACAAGGCCAACAACTCAGTGTACTTTAACGCAGAGACACTGGCTAAGCTGGAGAAGGAAGTTCCCACATACAAGCTGATCACTCCCTCGGTGCTTGTCGACCGCATGCGCATCAACGGCTCTTTGGCCCGTCGTGCTCTGCGTGAGCTTGAGGCTCGTGGATCCATCCGTCTGGTCTCAGCCCACAACTCGCAGCTCATCTACACCCGTGCCCCGGCTCCTGTTGCTGCCAACTAAATCATTTTGACTTTTGTTTAAATGAAGAAAATTTATTCTTTATGTGAATCGACGGTGATCTGTTTGAGTTCAGTGTCGGCAAGTTCGCTCGCTGTGGATGAGTTAAGGTTATTGGTATCCAGAGATTTGTGCCGTTTGCCAGCCACCCATTTCATCCACCCCGGAATGTTATCCTTGATACCACCCTGGGTAATAAACCCGACCCAGTCGTCGCGGTCGTCAAAGTTCGGCGGCTTAATGCGGCCTCGAGAGAGCTTGAACACAATGAAGGCAAACGAATTGATAGCAACAAAGGACCCGATACCGGCAATCAGACCGTAGCCGATCGAGTAGCCGAAGGGAATCATGATGATGGTGACGAATGCTGGCAGGGCATCTCCGATATAGCGCCAGTTGATCTGAGTGACATTCTGCATCATCATGGAGCCAACAATGATGAGGGCAGGGCCGGTAGCCCAGGGCGGGAACGACGCGAAGATCGGGGCGAAAAACAGCGCAATAAAGAACATGATGCCGGTGACTATGGTGGTGATGCCGGTACGTCCGCCCTCGGCTATTCCAGCTCCAGACTCGATGAATGCGGTGACCGGCGAAGAGCCAAACACGGAACCAATCGTGATGGATACGGAATCGACCAGAAACGCCAACGACGAGCCCTCAAAGTCCTGGGTCCGCTCATTCATGTAGCCGCCGAACTTGGCCATAGAAAACATGGTCCCGGTGCAGTCCAGAATATCCACATACAGGAAGGTAATCAGGGCTATCCAGAACTCCCCCGACGACACGTCCCAGTGGAACTGCGCCAGGGTGGTTTTGATCGGATGGAAGGTGACGACCTTTTTGAAAAAGTCAAAAGACTCGTTGCCAGCTTGGGTGTAGGGGAAGTAGGTGACGGAAGTGGGGCGCGGCCAGGAAATTATGGCCACGATCAGAATGCCGATGAGGATGGCGCCCTTGAGACGGTACAGCAGCATAGTGCCGATAAGCACCAGGCCCATTACGCCCAGCCATGTGGGCCCGCCCTCCATATGATGGCTTGTGCATACGTTGTTCTCGTCGCGGTACTCGGGAGGACACCCGCCCAGCTCAACTAGTGTAGAGGAACTGGCGGTGATCAGACCGATCCCTGCCGAGGACTGCAGCCCAATGAATGCCAGGTATATCCCGATGCCTGTGCCAGTTGCGGTTTTCAGGCTGGCTGGAATCAAGCGAGCAAACCACTGCCGAATGCCCAGCACGGAGAGCACAAAGAAGATGATGCCCTCAATGCAGACAGCCGCCAATGCGTTTTCATAGGAGATCTTGCCTGTTCCATGGTACCCGACCACCGTGTAGGCGAAATAAGCATTCAGGCCCATTCCGGGCGCCAAGGCTATCGGCAGGTTGGCCAGCAATCCCATCAGCATACAGGCCATGCAGGCAATGGCACAGGTGGCCGTGATCATGTCTAGCTTCATGACCTGCAGGCAGGACGTGTATGCCGGGTCGTTCTCGCACGTGGCGCCAAACCGCTCCCGATCGCAGTCGCAGGTGCCGCCGGAATCCGTCAGAATCAGCGCATTGGTTGAGATTATGTATGCCATGGCAACAAATATCGTTAGGCCGGCACGTAGCTCGACGCTGAACTTGGACCCGGCCCGTTCCACCCGCGCCCCCGAGCCCTCCAGTCTGAACCACCGTCCCGCCGCCGTGCGGGCTACTGCTGTGTTTAGCTTGTCTATCCAGCCCATCTGCCCCCCGTTTAGCTCAATACCTGCCGTTTATAGAGTTTAACCACCCGGAAAAAAAAAAAAGAAATGTATTGCCAAATCTATCCTGGCAAAAGAGTAGTAGTGTGGCTAAATGTATGGCTTGACAGTATCCCCCACTTCGCCAAGACACTCCTAAAACGATATCCTGACAATATAAAGGCTTTGGAAATCAAACAGAAATGAAGAAAAAATTTGAAGACGGAACTATTTACCACTTTGGAAAAAAATTTTTTGTTGAGAAACTTGCGAATCGGTGAAGCCGTTTCCTCCAATTAGAAGGATCTTTAGTGGTACTTTTTATAATCCACTAACAAGAAGTGAAATGCCTGCAATCCAATGCCCATGGCAATCTTCATTTGTCACAAGACCGTGCTATTCTCCGATTATTTTCCTAGAGCAAGTATTATCTCGTAACAATCCAGTAAAATACACATGCTAATATTGCCACAATATTATTGCAAATCTAGAGATTTTCCCAAAGGGATCAAAGCCAATCGGAAGCTTATTGAGGCTTTAATCGATAAGATTTCAAAACTGATGAGTGTTGCGGCGGGCCAGAAAAGTAATGAGATCCTGCTTGGTAGCAATGCCCAGGCAGAATTTGCGAGACGGATCAGTGACGAAGGCCACGCTGTGGATCTCAAAGAACTTTGAAAGCTCGCTCAATGGAGTTTCCGGAGTTATCAGCCAGTATTTGCGGATACCCGATCCATCAGTAGATCTGGAATCAAACCGCAACATGAACTTTCCTACCGGCTGGGCAGGCATGGCGGTGCCATTGTCTATCAGAGTCTGTGCTGCAGCCAAAGTCAGGTAGCCGATAAGCCGCCGGTTGGGTCCGGTAACCGGCACCTGCGAAAAGTCATGCTCAGACATCAGAGAAATGGCTGCCTGCATCGAGTCGGTCTCGGATACAGTGATGGCGGCAGGAAGCTGTAGGTCCTCGATAGATGCCGCACGGTACTGCTCGTGCTGCTTGCGCTGCAGGTCGTCCAGCATGGGCGTGTCCATTAGATCATGGCCAAGCATCCATTCGTCAGAAAGCAAGGTTGTCGTGTAGTTGCGGGCAGAGTCGCTCAGAATCACCGCTATGCGAGTGTCGGGCTGGAGTGACGTACGGGCGTACATTTGGGCTGCTGCCACGGCTGCTCCTGCCGAGGGGCCTGCGAAGACTCCCGCTCGAATCAGCCGCCGTGCCATCGAGTATGCGATCTGGTCGCTCACCTGGATCCACATATCAACGGCATTGGGCGACAGTGCCCGGGGCGGATACGCACGGCCAATGTCTTCGCACAGCCAACGGTGCGCCAGCGGGTTTCTTGTGGCATCTCCGTTGATTGCCGAGTTGCTGGGCTCCACCCCGACAATCTGCACCGCGGGAAGCTTGCTCTTGAGCACTTGCGACAGGTGCGTGGCGGCATTGCCTGTATCGACTCCCAGCACCAACGCGTCCAGCTTACCGCCAGTTTGCTCAAAGATCTCGCCAGCCAGCTCCTCATAACATGCTTGCAAGTCCCATTCGCCGCTTTCTTCATCGATGTAGGCGCCGGCTGGGTGCTGGCGAATGATTCTTTTGGCAATTTCTGCCGGATGTTCAGGCGATCCGGGTAGTGCGCCATCCAGGGTGCGGACAATATCTGTTACTCCCATAGCCTTCAGCAGGTTGATGCGGTCGGCCGAGGTGCGTTCGGGAATCAGGCATAGGAGGCTGCGTCCCAGCATCGCCAGGCTGATGGCCAGGTTGCCTGGGCCAGCAACTACCAGGAGCGCATCGGACGGTATGCCCTTGGCTGTTAGCTGCCGCACAATATGCCTGGCTACGCGGTCCTTTATGGATCCGCCAGGGTTCATAAACTCAAGCTTGCCCAGAATCTCTGCTGAATTGCGCCCTCCCACCCCGTCTATCCCCAAAAGACTAACCAACGGCGTACCTCCAATCGCATTTGCAACAGTTGTAATACCTTGCATTGTTAAAAAAAAAAATTGGAAAGGAAAAAAAAACCTTTTTCTGACGTCAACTACAGGAATTTAGAAATCTAGCGAGTCCATTTCTAACGGATAAAGGTCTTTGATATTCTTCTTCATCGCATAAGCGTCCTCGCCATCCGCATAGTATTTGGCTTCTGTATGCTCGATGTCAAACTTCAGCGTGTTCTTGTAGAGCGAAAATGCCGCCTTGTTGGTGACCCGGACATGCAAAGAGACCCATTTGGCGTTGAATACCTCGACCATTGCTCGCTGAGCCTGATTCATTAGGCGCTCTGCCAGGCCCAAGCGACGGTAGCTGCGCAGCACGGATAGAGAGGTTATGTGTCCGTCTTCGGGTTCCGTGTCTGTTGGCCCATCGTCGTTCATTTTGGCTAGCACGTAGCCGACCACCCGCTTTTGCTCATTCTCTGCTACAAACGAAAGCTCCGGCCAGGTGGCTATGTGGTACAGGTAGTATTTGAGCTGGTAGTTTTCTGGCAGATTTGTCAAATTGCATGTTTGCATTTCAACCACGTCCCGGGCTTCGGCTTGCCGAATATTAATCATTTTCAGAGTTTCTATGAATTCAAAGAAGATAAAACTTTGGGTGCTTTAAAAAAAGAACAAGAGGCTTTTTCAAAGAAAAGGAGAAAGTGTGGATCAGATTAAATTGGGCTATGTATCTTGGGGAAAAGCCCGGCAACGCCATCCAGCGAACGGCGGTCAACGCCGGTGCTGGGCCATCCTTTGCCAAACTGTACATGGTCCCAGCTGCGTTCAGAAGCAGCTACAGCAAGGTGGTCCAATAAGATTGATGATTTCTGAGGCATAATGGGCTGAAGCATAAGCGCAGACAGCCTTACCGCTTCCAAGACATAAAACAGAACTGTCTGCAGCCGAGCATTAGAGCCTGGCTGCTTGGCCAGGTGCCAGGGCTCAGCCTGCGTGATATAGCGGTTGGCAAGCGCCAGCGTATCAAATATGTGCACCATGCCGCGTCCAAACTCGCCCATTTCATACAGCCTGCTTATATGCGCCGGAAGGCTGACCAGAGCTTCGCGTATCTCAGCATCGGCAGAGTTATCGGCATTGCGGCTCTGAGCCTCGCCAATAGCAGCAAAGCAGTTGAGATCAACGCCCATGTTCTGCGATAGACAGCGAGCAGCCAGATTGCCAAGCTGCCCGCCCAGATCCTTGCGGTACCGCACAAGCACCTCGTCCAAAGAGAAATCGCGGTCGTCCGCAATCCCCCCGTTGCGGATCACATAGTAGCGCATTGCGTCAGCGCCAAAATGATCTATGGCTGCAAAGGGATCAACGACATTGCCGCGGCTCTTGGACATCTTGTGAGCGCCCATGGTCCAGTGCGCATGCGCCAGAATGCGGCGGGGCAGGGGCAGCTGTGCAGCTAGCAGCATGGCGGGCCAGTAGACCGCATGGAAGCGCAAAATGTCTTTGCCCACCACCTGCGTATCGGGAGGGAAAAACTTGTCCTGGCGCAGGTAATTTGCCAATGCGTCCACCCACACATATATGGTGTGGTCGGGGTCGTTGGGCACGCGGATCCCCCAGCGCTGCCGCTTCGACGGCCTCGATACCGACAAGTCCTCCAGTCCTGCCCGCAGCCACGCCAGAACCTCGTTCCTGCGGGCTTCCGGGTAGATGACGTCGCCCGAAGCCCACCCAAGCAGCTGCTCGCGGAACCTCGACAGCCGGAACATGTAGTTTTCCTCCTCGATCCACTCGACGGGCTGCCCCGATTCCTTCGCCACTATCACAGGGCTCCCATCCGCGCTCGTGCGCTCTTCCACCTGGCCACTCGTGTAGAAGGCCTCGTCGGAAACCGCATACCAGCCAGCATGCCTGCCCTTGTAAATCAGCCCATTGTCCACTAGCCGCTTCCACAGATAAACCACCTTTTCGTGGTGCTCGGGGCTGGTCGTTCGGGTAAAATCGGTGATGCTAGCATTGGCTGCTTTCATCAGAGCTCGAAACTGATCAGAGTTTTCGGTGCAAAACGCCAAGGGCTCTTTGCGGGCGCGCATTGCCGCCTGCTGGATCTTCATCCCGTGCTCATCGGTGCCTGCCGACAGCCGTGTTTCTTTGCCGGTTAGATCGCCAAACCGTTTGATCGTGTCTGCTAGCACAACTGTGTAGAAGTGCCCTATATGCGGCTTGGCATTAACGTAGAAGATAGGCTGCGTCACGTACAGCTGGTTGTGTGAAGCTGCCTTGGTCGCAAATCCTCGTAAAACCCTGCCTGCTCGACTCAGCAGGCGTGCTCTATACAGCATTTTCCTCCCTTCTCTCTCGCAGTTCTACTGTAAATGGCGAAACAAGTGAATTTCAAAAAGGATTTGGAAATACCCGCCTTTAATCCCTTTAATCCGGCCTGCGTGATTTGATTTCTTTATCTTCACGCTATTTGATACATCTTTTGATATCTAACCAATTTTTTCTCTATTCCAATTTCTCCCCTCCCCAATTTTTACTACAAGCGTCGATTGAAGAGGAAATCATGTCGGTTGCGGGTAAAATCGCTGCAGCAACAGCCAGCACTACTAGATTCACCACCAATGTGTCTCGTATGGCAGCACGTGCCACTACCGCTGCCGGCGTAGCTTCGTCTTCTAAAAAAGGTGAGCACACTAATGCCAAACCATCTGCCATATCTGCTGGCAAGTCCCAAACACGGTTTACAAGTAAGTCAATTCCCCTGAGGTCTAGAATTTCAATAGCTAATCAGAAATATAATTAGGCATGAGCGTGCCGTATGTGCAGCAGCGTTTTATGTCGGGATTTGCTGCCGGCCCAGGAACCAGCAAAATTCCGTCGTTTGCTGACTACACCAAGGAGCGTTCGGAAGACAGCAGCCGCGCATTCACTTATTTCATGCTGGGCGCGTCGGGAGCGGTGCTTACAACCGCAGCACAGTCGTCGGTGCATGGGTTTTTGACAAACATGGCGGCATCTGCGGATGTTTTGGCTATGGCCAAGACGGAGGTAGACCTAAGCTCGATTCCGCTGGGCAAGACGGTGACTATCAAGTGGCGTGGTAAGCCGGTGTTTGTGAAGCACCGTACGCAGGAGGAGATTGATGATGCCAATGGAGTGAACCTCAAGGCGCTGCCGGATCCGCAGACGGACGCTGCTCGGGTGCAGATCCCAGAGTGGATTGTGGTGGTGGGCATTTGTACGCATCTGGGATGTGTGCCGACAACGGATTCGGGCGACTATGGAGGCTGGTACTGTCCGTGCCATGGATCCCACTATGACGTGTCTGGCCGTATCCGCAAGGGTCCAGCCCCACTGAACATGGAGATTCCCGAGTACATTATTGAGGGCGAGAAGCTGACCATTGGATAAAGCCTTATATTACTCGAATACATTTTTTATTTCTGACAATAGAAAAAGAGAAAGCAGCTAAAAATACCATCTATTGCCAAGAAGACTCGACGATTTCACGAACTCGCCGAATATACTCTTTGCGGTTTTCGCGGTACAAGTTGGCAGCTTCGGCATTCGCCGGGCTATTCGGATTAGGATCATGCAGCAGACTCTGAATGGAGGTCAAAATAGCCGCCACATCATAAGTGGGAGACCAACGGTTCTGCAAGATATCCAAACAAAGTTCTCCATTGTTGTAAACATTGGGATGGAACATCTTTGTTATGAAGCGAACGCTGGGCGGTTTATTCGGGTAGGACTCTTCAAAGGTGAGGAGCAGCTTGAACGTGCCGTCCTCGAAGGGTGTGTCGGCTGGTCCGAATATCACCGCGTTCCATACCATTATGTTGTCGGAGCACGGGGCTCCTGATACTCCATCCGATGGGTCCTTTTGCAGCCTCTTAAAGTCTCGCATAAGACGACGGCGACAAGGCGTGGACATTTTACAAATCAAGGTTTAAAGCAAAATTAATAAATAGAAAAAAAAAACACGAGTGGGAAGGAGAAAAAAAAAAGCTTTTTCTTCTTTCAAAAGGGGTTAAATCAAAAAGGAGCAGCTATATCACGTGAAGAATGCATAATGCAGTGTGTATTTACAAGATGAATGAACGGTAAAGTGATAAGGGGAGCGGAAAGGGGAGGCAATGGACAATTACAAGCGTAAGCGGGAGAAGCAGCGGGTGCGGGTGCGGAGCAAATACGAGATAATAGGCTTTATTAGTTCAGGCACATATGGCCGAGTATACAAGGCGCGGCCACGCGAAGGCCCAACGGTGGAACTGGCAATCAAAAAGTTCAAGCCGGAGCGAGAGATCGAGTCGCGGCCAACCACCGGAATATCGCAGTCGGCATGTCGAGAGATAGGGTTATGTCGGGAGCTGCATCACGAGAATATAGTTGAGCTATGCGAGGTGATAATGGACGACAATGCCATGCATATGGTTATGGACTATGCGGAGTTCGACCTGCTGTCAATAATGCAGCATCACACGCACCATCTACGTAAGCCGCTGGCAGAGCCAGTGATAAAGTCCATACTGTGGCAGCTTATAAATGGCGTAGCGTATTTGCATGCCAACTTGATCTTGCAGCGGGACTTGAAGCCGGCCAACATCATGATTACCTCCAGTGGAGTAGTTAAGGTGGGGGACATGGGGCTAGCAAGGGTGTTTCGCCGGCCATTCCAGCCCCTCTACAACGGCGACAAGGTGGTGGTTACCGTGTGGTACCGAGCACCCGAGTTGCTCCTGGGAGCCCGGCACTACACGACAGCCATAGACATGTGGTCGATCGGCTGCATTTTCGCCGAGATGCTGGCGCTACGGCCAATATTCAAGGGCGAAGAAGTCAAAATGGAGAAAAAGCAGATTCCGTTTCAGCGCAACCAGGTCAACAAGATCCTGGAGGTTCTGGGAACACCCACCAAGGAGAGCTGGCCCACGTTGGAGATGATGCCGGACTACCCGCAAATGAAGCAGTTTCGGCAGTACCCGAATGCGCTGAAAAATTGGTTCAGCAACACCGGGCATAAGTCTGAATTGGGGTTCCAGCTGCTGGCTAGCTTGCTGGAGTATGATCCCGAGAAACGTATTTCGGCTGCTGATGCGCTTGAGCACCCTTATTTTATGGAGGAGCCCAAGCCCACCAGGCATCCGTTTTTGGACCAGAATATTAGCTATCCTAAACGCAGGCTGACGCTGGATGAGCTGTGCGACTCGAAGCCTCAGCACCCAAAGCTGCATTCCGAATCAGGTATTGCTGGTTCCTCCCACTAAATCTGTTTGAACTATCATGATCTATATCTATGCATTAACCCCTGATAAACCTCGCTTTTGGACATTAACCTTTTGTTTCTTTCTTTTTTTTCAGTTTTACCTTGTTTGAAGTTGCGATTTCTTCTCAATTTGTCCTTTTTTTTATTACTTTTTTTTTTGGCTATATATGCTGGCAGAGTAACGCTAACCAAGTCCCTTTAACGTGTATTTAATGTGTAAAAGCCGCTCATAGTACATAACAGAACGCTAATGACCAGAACCACTCAGAAGACAGCAGAAATGCTAGCCGAGTTAGCAGAAGATCTGATCAACGACTCAGGAAGCGAGGCCGACCTGGACCTGCCCGAACCCGATTCCTTCCTCATCGCATCGCCCTCAACCACACAGCAGAAAAGAGAAATAGTTTTGGCGCCAGAAACCCCACCATCCCTGCCACCAAAGGAAACCGATAAAGAACTGTTGCTGTCTAGCGTGAATGCAGTGTATTCGGCAAAGAGCACGCCGCGTTCAAGCGAAAAAGTAGATGAAAAAGATACGGCGTTGGTTCCCAGAGCCAACAGCAGTAGGTCGCTTAATGAGCAGTTTGAGCAGCAAAAACGAAAACAGCCAGCAAAGTCCAACAGTCATGCCAGCGGTATGTCTACAAAAGAGACCGAATCTCCAAGCAGATCAACTCGGCAAAAGAAGATCAGAATGGCACTAGATACCATGGAGCCCGAGACACCAGAGCCAACACGACGTAAACGCAGCAAACGCGCTGCAGAGCAACCAGCGACCAGCAGCTCGAGCAAAAGCATTCTGGCCACAGGCCTATCGGACACCCAGCTAAAGCGAATCCAAAGGTCCATAAAATCAACTCAGCTGAGCCTCACAATCCACACAACCGTCGCGCCCTTGCTTGCCTCCCATACATGCACGCATCTGGTTGCTGCGACAGGAGGCAGGAGCAAACGAGCCACCCGTACGTTCAAGTATCTGGTTGGGCTGACGCTGGGCGCCCAAATGGTCACGCCCGACTGGCTAGTCGATAGCGTAAAGGCCGGGAGATGGCTTGATGAAAGCAACTATGCGATTGAGGGAGACACCGCGTTGCCCCAATACCGTTTATCCAGCTCACAGCAACTAAAAAGCCTGTTTGAAGACTACAAGCTGTATGTTTGTTGCGACGGTGGTCCTGCATATTCTCGAGATGACTTGGTGGGCTTGGTTAGGGCTACAGGTGGCACTGTGGTAGAGTCGCTGGATGATTTGCCGGATGACGATGACAAGCTGCTTGGGCAGCAGCACGCTTCAAAAAAACGAGCGCTGTCCATGCAGGGCAGTATGGCCAAAGATATTGCCAAGGTTCCGGCAAAGTACCGGTATCTGTTTGAGCTGCCCACCGACACGTCTCGCCCCATCGTGCTGATCGATAGCAACCAGCTGGACGGCACGCGCTCTAGCGCTACTCTGGGCAGTATCGTCAAGACAGCCGGCGCCCAGCTGCCATATCGCACCACCTCCTGGCTATTCGACTGCTTGTCTGCCAGCCAGATATGTTGAAGCTTATAAAATTCAAGCAAAAAAGAGAACTCTAATAAAGATAGTCAATGGGAGCCAAACATCTTTTTGAAGAAGAACTTGTGGATGCTCAAGGAAGCGATTCCTGTCGAGTTGGCGGCTTTAACAGGCAGCCCGTCTTCGCCCTCTGCCGTAGCTGCCTGTGCGGTTGCAGCTCCGTTGAGCGGGCTGGACCGAATCGCCGACCCGATCTTGTTTGAGCTCTTGTGTCCTGATGTGCGCTTGTAGTTGTATACCAGATACGCTATCTGCCGGTTGTTGAATGCCCCCCGCCGCTTGTGCCGTACCAGCTCGATTGCATCCAAAGGATCCATTCCCTTCTCAATCAGCGCCACTACACTTGGACATTTAAGCCAAAAACTGCTGTGGAAACAATAAGTTTTACTTACCAGCTACCAGCACCGGTGCACGGCCCAGCCCTGCCACGCAATGCACTGCGATTGTCGTAGGCTCCTCGTTTGCGCTTGTATTTTTGGCACCGCCCATCCGGGTGCTCACCAGCTCCAGCCATTGCTTGAGCACGCTTGCCGGCGGCTATAAATCCCATGGTTTAGCTGATCAGATGCTTCAATGTGCACAGCAAAACGCCCCCCCCCCATTACTTATCCAAACTTACCACATCGCCATCTTTGAACGGCAAGTCCTACACATCCAATAAATTAGTCACATCTGCCGTTTCACAAGTGCTGGCCAACAACTTACATGCACCGTGACATCGCGCTTCTCTACCGGCTCCTTGCTGTATGTGGGCTCACATACCCGTACAACATCAGTCACATTCAGCCGTGCAAACTCCTACAGTTTTCCAACCACCGATCAAAACTTCAGTACCTCATGTGTTTTAAAAACCACCTGACAAAACGCTCCTTTTGTTGGCAGATTCCATTGTATCCACAGACAACGATACCCTCTAGCCATCAAAAAGGAAAAGAAAACCCAGATTGCTTTTTGGCTAAAAGGGAAAACAAAGCGATTTGCTAATCTCTTCATCAGCCAGAACACAAAAAAGCACAGACTTGTTGCGAGAAAAAGATCCTCGCAATAGTATGCCTCTCCCCAAAATAGGTGGGAAATACTTACTCGTAGATAGAGCGGGATCGTGCTGTTTGTTGGACAGTCCATTATCAGGAACCGGTGATTCTTGTCATATTCTATAAGCGAAAAGCTGTTGGCCAAAGGCGACGACTTTCCCAGAGGCTTACGCCCACCAATGGTAGCAGTATTGTAGGCTGAAACAGATACCATCTTTGCCATTCTCTTAAAAGGGCTCACACAACAAAATGAGCTGGAAAAGTCAAGGAGGCTGTCTTGCCGGACGAGACAAGCAGTTTAGGCGGCGCAGGCTAGACAAGGCGAAAATAATCGTGTAGAGCAAGTGTATAAGAAAATTATAGAGGCTCTACAAGGGGAGAAAAAAAAAAGAGTAACAAAAAAAATACCACAGTCCTGGAATAAGTCCTTTTTTAAACCTCAAATGCTAAACCAAGAACGCCCTAAAAGGATACCGTGGATATGGTGAGGGCGAAGCAGAGTTTAGTATAGCGGAATGTTTGTGCAGGAGGGAGAGAGAAAGGCAAGTGAGTTCAGGCCAAAGGATACGATGGGCAGCTTAACCTGGGCGAATGCGGGGCAGCAGATTACACCGCTCTTCATTTGATTGGTGCGCAAAAAGCAACAGAAAACGTAAACCAACTTCAAAGCGAAGTTTGTAAGCTGAATGGAGGGGTAAAACGAGTGGGAAAAGGTATAAATGTCACCCTAATAGTTATTGCGATTCCCTTGTGAACA
This sequence comes from Coemansia sp. RSA 1250, assembly GCA_027578955.1. Classification (NCBI taxonomy): domain Eukaryota; kingdom Fungi; phylum Kickxellomycota; class Kickxellomycetes; order Kickxellales; family Kickxellaceae; genus Coemansia; species Coemansia sp. RSA 1250. The sequence goes on along the minus strand of JANBTS010000015.1, from coordinate 111,945 downwards.
AATTGGCTAATTCAAAAAAAGATCTCAAAAGAAAAAAAAAAAGTTGAAAAGCGAAAAAAAAAACTTGCGCTTGATCAAGCAAATAAAAGCATAATTTTGGGGGGGGGGGATTGGCTCGGACTTTGGAGTCAAATGAAGATACCCATATTTTGGCTGCATATGCTTACATCAATAAGGCTGCGAACAATGAAGCCGATAGCCGTTTTTTTTTTTCGAGTTCAATTAATAATGCGAAACCTTCTGCTTCTAGCGCTCTGTGCAGCCAGCACAGCACATGGGTCGCTGTTTGGCAAATCCGACAAGCCAGCAGCCCCCAGCTTTGAAGAGGGCTGGGAACACGTCACAGCAGGCAGCACAATCAAGCTAGCGCACGTAAAGACGGATGCCCGGCTGACCATGCCGCAGGTAAGCTACGGCACAGGCAGCCAGCAGCAAGCCATCACGGCGCACAAGGACGCATTCTCGACAAAGGGCTTTTGGCGAGTGGAGGTGGAAGGCGCCGAGCGCGGGGTGCCGGTGGAGTGTGGCAGGGCGGTGCGGCTGATCAACAGCGACTCAGACCACAGCCTGCATTCGCATGCGGCGCACAAGTCGCCGATTTCGGGGCAGCAGGAGGTCTCGGGATTCGACGGCCGTGATGCGGGCGACATGTGGACAGTTGAGTGCTCGGGAACGTGGCGGCGCGAGTCCCCTGTTCTGCTCAGACACGTGGATACCGGCAAGTATCTCGTCTCGCTGCCCAACAAAAAATACCACCAGCCCATCTCTGGCCACATCGAGGTCAGCGCTGCCAAAAAGGCCGACTCCAATGCCCACTGGATGGCTCTAGAAGGCTTCTACTTTAAAGCCCCCTCAGCAAAATACTCGTAAGCCCTATATAGCATTCTCATTAAGCATTAAATCTTTAATTTGCTGCTAATGCTCCAATATGCACCTGGGTGCATTCGAGTGTGCGCAGGTTGAGCAGAACAATCGACCGCGACTGCCTGAAGCCCGGAACCATGACCATCTGGCTTATCTGCCCGTCCGTCCCCTCTGCCGCGCACATGTCGAACTTGGGCTGGTTCCCTACCACATAGACATGCGGCGTGTTCCGCACCACAAACGGATCGTGGTCTGTAAACGGGTAGCCCCACAGCGTGTCGGGCCCCGAGGGCGCAATGTGTCGCCACTGCAGGGTCCGAGCAGCCAGCTGGCAGGGCGTCTCGTCGTGGACCGCATAGTGGCACAGATCATCCACGTTCTGCCCGGCACTGGCCAGCACCAGCGTGCCGTCGACTTCGAAATACGCCGGGTTAGTTACGGTTTGGAACCCCGAGTACTGCTTGCAGTGCGCGAATAGGCTCGGGTGCAACGGCTGCTGCGGCATCGAGATGTCGGCCGGGTCGCTCTTGCCCGGCAGCAGGGTTAGCGGCATGGCGGCAGCAATGTCGGCCAGAAACGCATCGACGGCGGCCAGAAGCTGCTGCACCGGCTTACGGTCGTTGGCTTTGGCATCCTCGGTGTGGCCCAAGGGCGGCTCGGGCAGCTCGACTGTCTGGCCCACAACCACTGTCTGCACGATCTGCGCGCTCCGCCGCTGGTCCTCCTCGCTGCCCGCCGTGCCTGCCAAGTACTCCGCCAGAAGCTGCATCTCCAGCGTCACCGGGCTCTCCACTGTCGCGCTGAGCCCTGAGACCAACGCCACGTACTTGTCCTCGGCGCTCGGCTGGCGCTGCGGCTGGGGCGCCATGCCGGCAAAACACACGTCCACCACGTCAAAGTCTCCGTCGGCGGTCTCGGAGCCCATCGCCGCCATTATCACGCCCGACGTAACCAGGAGCTCCTCGATGGCCTTTCCCACCAGCCGAATCCGCCCCGACTCGTCTTCTAGATATAATGCATCTTCGGGCCCCCTATATTTGCCGGTAAAGTCCGTATCGGATATCCAATGGGTCTTCTCTACCTGCTCCAGCGTGCTTGGCTTCTGCGGCGTGTCGATAAAGATGGATCCAATGATATACGTGGGCTCTGGCCCCTCCACGTTGAGCACCTTCTGGGTTAGCCGGATCGGCTGCTTGTGTCCTTGCTTCTCCCACTTGTGCTGCGCATGCGTCTGTACAAACGGTTTGAGCGTCTCTAGTCTTTTGTAGTACAGCTTGTTGTACTGCTGTGTATAGTGGCGCCGTCCAATTTTAAACTCTGTCAAGTACTTTTCCGACTCTCCTGCCGTCACTCGAGTCCGCGGAACCTTTAGATCATAATCCATGGCTAGCATTCTGTAATATTGGAAATAAAGTAAACGGAAAAAGGAAGGCTTCAGACGCGTAAATAACGCGCAATCTCAGCTTGATTTAAATCAGCAGATCTAGCTCTTTAGTGTCTACAGAGACCCGCGACTTTGCAGACTCCAGCGCTGCTGAAAGGTCCGCACAGTCCTTGATAGCCTTCCGGCCGCTATCTGTCTTGCCCAGAACAACCAGGAACTCCACTGCCTGCTCATAGGCCGCCCGGGAACTCTCCCCCACCTCCTTTATGGCAGCAGCCGAAGCAGCAACAAAGCCCATCTCGGCAATGGCATTGGGCAGGGACATTCCAGGACGCAACGATTCCGGCGACTCGGTATCCAGCGCCTCGTCAATCAAAGCACGCAGCAAAAAGAACGTCTTTTGGCGCAGCGAGTCGGATCCATCTTGAATCGCCTGCAGCAACGCAGAAAGCCCCTCGTTGGCTATAAACTCGGTTAGGCCCTGTATGTTGGCGCGGATAAGCGAGGACACGCAGTACAGCGCTTTGGTGCGTACCGCAGGATCATCCTGCTTCAGGACCTCCAGCGCCCGCTGCAGCCCGCCATGCGATGTGAAGGCTGATTGGGCCTTGGGGTTATGCTGTACGGCGGTTCCGGCCACCCACAAGGCACCGATACGGATAGATGGCTCAGGGGCAGCAAACAGCCCAATGATCCGTGGCCATAGAGCAAGTGGCTCCAGGTTCTGTGCATTATCAATGTTTTCTACAAGCATTTCCAGGTCATCCAGTGCCACTTCCCGTGCGTCCAGCGGAGTATCGGGGTTCTCGACAGCCTCGATGCATTCTGTCATCTGTACAGATGCGGGTTTGCCCAGAATAACGTCCAGAACTGCCGGATCCAGCGGCTGTGGTGCTGGATCGGTGCTGCTACGGGCAGGTGCGTCTTCGCTAGCAGTTGCCTCGTTAATGTTTGCGCCGTTGAGCACTGCCCATTTCAATAGAGAATCCATTTCAAATTTGCCCTTTATATGAAATAGGTCTAATGAGGGGGAAAGAAAAAAAAAAAAAAGTTCAAGTCCCTTTTTTCATTGTGTGTACCTTGCTTTCCTCTTTTTATTTTCTCGAACTCTGTAGAAGCTTTCATTATTGCAAATGGGAGACGTGGCCGACTCTACAAGGGGCCCGGCCGAGGACCAGGTTGCTGCACCCGCCAGTACCGACAGCAGCCCAACGCCAGAGACCGGCAATTCAGCTAATCCGTCAGCCAGCAAAGAAACCACCGTGGCCAACCCAGAAGCAGAGCCCAAAATCCATGTGCAACCACCATCCAACACAAACAGCCCACTAGCCGCAGACCCGGAGGCCTCAGCATTGCCGCAAGGAATGCAAATGCGACGGACCTCCACGTCATCGTCATCAAAGTTCCACGACGCTATCCAGGACATAATCAGCCAATTTGATCCACTCAAAGTCAGCTCATCCACAACACAGCTTCCAGATGCGCGAGCAGCAGCCAGGCGGGAAGCCGAGGAGGAGCAGAGGCAGGCAGAGCTACGGGCGCGGTTTGAGCCCGAAACGGACGGGTTCAGCTACAACGAGTTCTTGGCCCAGCTGCGTAACCCGGCAGCCAAGCCGGTGGCCCGGACAGTCAAGAGCTTCCTGACAGAGTTCAGCCGGCGGCCAATGACGCTGGCGGAGCAGGTGCGGTTTGTGCATGACTTCTTGGACTTTATAGCGTCGAAAATGCGCGAATGCCCGGTATGGCAACGGGCCAACGAGAGCGAGTTTGAGAATGCTCGAGAAGGCATGGAGAAGCTGGTAATGAACAGGCTGTTTCCGGTGTGTTTTTCGCCCTCCACGTCGGATGATGCCGACAAGGACCATGTTTTGAAGGAAAAAATGAGCCTGTTCCGGTGGATCCGCGAAGAGCATCTGGACATTCCTCATAGCCAGCAGAACGCGGCGTTCTTGCAGTTCGCCAAAGCAGAGCTGCTCAAAATGAACAACTTCAAGTCGCCTCGAGACAAGGCCATTTGCATTCTCAACTGTTGCACGGTGATCTATGCGCTGCTCCGCAATGCCCAGACAGACGGTAGCGAGGACATTGGCGCTGATCGCTTTCTCCCGCTACTCATCTACGTGGTGATTGCGGCTAATCCGCCCCGGCTAGTATCCAATGTCCAGTATATCAACCGGTTCCGGTCGCCCGAACGCATGCAGGGCGAGTCCGGCTACTACGTGACAAACCTGCAAGGCGCAATCACATTTATCGAAACAATGGATGCCTCCTGCCTGTCTATATCGCAAGAGGAGTTTGACAAAAACATCGAAATGACCATTTGGGAAATAGACATTGAGAAGCGGGCTCATGCCCGGGACCGCCAAGCCCGCGGCATTGTGCAGGGAGGCTCGGGGCCGAACACGCAGACTAACCCGGAGCCTGCGCAGTGGCTGCTGGACCGCAGCAGCGATTTGGCCAAATCCACACTGGAAAAAACGAACACGTTTGTGGGACGGCTTATTTCGGAGTTTTCTACTCCTCCGGCTGGCGGCAGCGAAGGGGCGCCTCCAGAAAACCAATTGGGGCAGTTTCCTGGGAACGCCCAAAGAGCCCCTCAGGCCCAGCCCCATGAGGCTGAGGGCGCTGAGGCTGTCGACCGCATCGACTGGAACTCTACCTTGGCCATGGTCCACGATATGTTTCCGAACATTGACGACGACGTGGTGGACCTGGTATTCGAGTCTAACCGTGGCATCGTGTCTCGTACAATCGAGCAGCTCTTGGACATCTCTACGGGCAATGAAGCTGCGCAAGTTGCACGCGAGCATGCAGTAGAGGAGCAAAGGCAGCAAGAAGAGCAAGGAGGCGGCGATGCCAAGCAGCCATCTGGGCCAAACGTGGGTGGCGAGAATGACGTGGATGAAATGGAGCGGTGGAAGGGGCATTGGGCCGACGATGATGGCAGTGACTATGAAGCCGAGGCCGACAATGAGCCTATTAGCGCTGCCATTTCGGCTGAAGCCGCTGGCACTCTAGCTGAGCCTGCCGAAGACAAAGCCCAGTCAGCCTCGCCCATCGATGCTTCTGAGCCAGATACTTCCAACGATGCCGAACTGGCACGCAAGCTCCAAAGGGAATTTGAACAAACAAACTCTTAGATTCTAATCTTGAAATATTCACCAATTGCACTACTAAAAAGCCCTTTTAGTAGGAAATATTTCAGTCCGTACACATTCTGTTTGTATCTGTGGCGAATAGTTGTTATATATGCCGGTTGAATGTATAAAATGTCTTGTTTATCCAGTCATAGTCTCCAGCCACTCGTAAAAAAAAAAGTGCATTTAGCCACATCCAGGAATCCAAACCGCTTCTTTTTTTTTAAATGAGGCGCTCAGTGCCTTGTTTATTGGAAAATAAACAAACTGAGTGTGTTGAGCAAATAGCAGTTCTTAAACTAAAATAATAGAACGCAATCAAACACATGCTAGCCGCCACATATCCCTCTTTTCTTAAATTCCGCCGGAATTTTATTCTCCGTTCCTCTTCCAGCAAAGTTGATTTTAGTTTTCCATGCGTGGCATTTCCTGACTCTTAAATACTGCACTTATCTTTTTCCCAGACATTTTTAGAGCATGCAGCATATTGATGATTTACTGGTCCTGGAACAGACCGAAGGCATGGCATTTGTCAGTGATAATCTATGGGGAACACCAGTAACTCCTAGTGCATTTGGCGGGCAGCTGGTGGCACTGTCTCTAGCGGCCGCATTCAAAACAGTCCCCGAAAACTACCTTGCACGCGTAAGTTGGAGTGTTTCTATTCTGCTCGATGCCATGCTAATACTATTTTCTCTAGTCTCTACATGCTCAGTTTATCGATAGCGTGGATAAAACCAAACCGGCAATCTTTAAGGTTAATGACCAGGCGCCAGGTATGTCAAGCGGTGATGGCTTAGCCACACAGGTTACTGGAAGAATTGGAGATGCATGCTAACGCATTTGGTTTACCAAAAAGGGAAGGTTATTTTGTGGTAGGCAGCAGAGTTACATCCCGGATGGTGCAGTGCTTCCAAGAACAGCGGCTGGCCATGCAAACGGTGTGCAGCTTTGTAGCGCGCAAGCCGCGCACAGCGCAGCAAGCCGATTATCGGTATCAGGCAAGTACAGAAACGCATGCAGTATCCAGTGCACATGCTAATCAATCGTGTATTGATTGTGTGAAATAGAAGGGGATGCCGGATGTTGCGCTTCCAGGGAGCACATCCGATTGTCCGTTCGTGCTGGACCCACAAGGATATCCAAAGGCGTTTCCGGCAATGATCTGGGTGACGGAGCTGGACCGGGACCACGCAACGCCAGCACCGCCGCGGCAGCAGATGTGGCTGGAGTGCCCGGATAAGCAGCAGCGGAGCGAGCAAGCAAAGCAGTGCATCGTGGCGATGTACTCGGATGTTCATTTTACGCGGGTGATTGTGCGGCCCTACGGGATCCGAATAGCGCCGCCGCCGCGGCACCTGCGCAAAATCGTGTCCATCGACCACCACATGTGGTTTCACCAGGAAGCCGACCCCAACAATCCAATATTTGTCGACACGTGGTGCTCGCAGCTCAGCTCGGGGCGTGGTGTTGTGCAAAGTGAAATGTTTGCCCATGACCGGCGCCTGGTGGCCACGATCATGCAGGAGGGCCGGGTCGAAATTGATCCGAGTGCACAGCTGCCAAGTCCCAAGCTCTAACAAATGAGCCGGTTTCAATTGACTATACACGCCTTTGCTTTCTGTATGGAATCTCTCCCCTCCCTTTATCATGCATGTCTGCAACGACACTATACCGAAAAATCTTGCAGCTTTTAGAGAAAGTAGATCACTTGAAATTCACTACTCTTTCTGTGCTTGTTGGTATAGTATCTTGCAAGCCCAGCAGGGAATAGCTATCCCCCCACTAACTCAACGCGCGGCAAGAAAGAATTGGGCGTGTGAGGATTCATTTTGGAATCCTTACTGCTCTTTTGCGCTGAGCTTTGTTTGCTTGTTAGCCCTCGCAGCGCGTAAGAAAAGGAGGCCAAAAAATCTGTTTTGTTTCTCTCTCCCACTTTATATTCCATACACCTTTTTTTTGCATTTTTTGAATTTTTATTAGCAGATATAGAGTAACGAAAGCGATTATATACAAAGCCATGTCGATGTTTAGCCGTTTCGACAAGGATCTCAAGCATGCCAACGGCTGTCTACACGAGGCCGCCGACATGTTTTTCCACCCCATTCCCGAGGACATCTTTCACAAGTGGGACCACAACCACCCGCCGTTTCCAGGACCCAAGCTGACCAAGGTACGCGTCGAATGCAAGGGCGAAGAGAAGAAGGAGGAGAAGAAGGAGGAAGTCAAAGTAACCGTCAAGGTAGACGAAAAGAAGGACTGCTCGTGCGGCGGTGGATGTTCTGGCGGCGGGTGCCATTGCTGCTGCCACCACCACCACCACTGCCACTGCACTCCGGCTCCTCCACCACCCCCTCCTCCTCCAGCTCCACCCAAAAACATTCGGGTGTACCCGTGCTTTGAGGTCATTGAGGCCTACGACATCTGCGAGTCCGAATGGCACCCGACAATGAAGGACTATACGGCCGAGAAGATCTGGCAGCTGCACGTGTACCTGCCTGGAGTGGCCAAGGACAAGGTCATTGTGGATATTCTGGACAAAACCTTGGTGGTTCACGGGCAAGGCGTCTTCCATACTCACTGCGGCATGTGGCCTGAACATATCGAGCATTGCTGCGACTGCACGCGCAAGGAGCCCACTTGCTTCTGTAAGAAATTCGCTTTGCCCGACAACTGCAAGGTCCACGAGTCTCGGGTGGAGTTTGAGAAGGAAGTCATGGTGATTCGGATCCAGCGCGGATAGTTTAAGGATTCTCTTTTTGAAGCTCTTGGGATTAATTAACAACTTGTAACTCTTTGAGCATGTGATCCTTTTTTTTGGTTCAGAACGCTTTATTTTCCCACGTGTATCGTAAACAAACCGCGGTATAAAAAGCATTCATAAGCGCTGCTTTATAAGCCACGAGAATGTGCTGTTTCTCTCTTTTTCCTTTATTCTTGGTACTATTATCTACACACTCAACGCATGTCGCTATACAGAGTCCATCCACGCCTACCGCTGCCTCGACTTTACACAAGAGTTGCTCGGTCTGTGCCGCCTGTCAGGCATTTCTATAGGTTGACGTCACCCATTCCATCTCCAAGCCATACACGGCTTCTCTCAACCAGCCGACAGCTATTGCAGGCACCTCCCATACTGAATGCACCAAGCAAGCCATACAAGCAGGAAGAGATCCGGCAGCGGTCGCTACGAGATCCAGAAGGGTTCTGGATGGAAGCGCAGCAGGCAATAGACTGGATCGAGCCGCCAACCCGGGCACTCGAAATGCCTGATCCCAAGCAGCCACACAAAGTAAAGTGGTTTCCTGATGGCAAGCTCAACGTATGCTACAATGCGCTCGACCGGCATATTCGTGGGGGCCGGGCACAGCAAACAGCATTGATATATGATTCGCCGGTCACCAGGGTAGTGGAAAAATACACGTATTCGCAGCTACTACAAAAGGTAAAAAGGGCAGCAACAATGCTGCGCAACAATGGGGTGAGAAGGGGCGATCGGGTGCTGCTTTACATGGGTGCTGTGCCCGAGGCCATCGTTACTATGCTGGCATGTGCTCGTTTGGGTGCTGTGCATTCGGTGGTATTCGGCGGGTTTGCGTCCAGCGAGCTGGCAAAACGCATAGAGGACTGCTGCCCTGTAGTTATAGTTGCTAGCTCATGTGGCATCGAGGGCATGGACAAGACAGTGTCGTATAAGCCGCTGCTTGATGGTGCGCTGCAGATATGCAAACATAAGCCGCGAAAAGTCATAGTGCTTCAACGTCCCCGACTAGTTGCTCCGCTGAATCCTGGTGAAGAAAGCTGGCAAGACGCCGTCGACAGCATCGCTGATTCCGATGTGTATCATGGATACGAGCCAGTAATGTCCGATGATCCGCTGTATATCCTATATACTAGCGGCACCACAGGTGTTCCCAAAGGAGTGGTGAGACCTAGTGGTGGCCATGCCGTGGTTCTACAGTACACGATGGAAAACATGTATGCTTGCAAGCCTGGCCAAGTGTACTGGTCAGCAAGCGACCTGGGCTGGATTCTGGGCCACTCATACATATGCTACGGGCCACTAATCAACGGCAGCACAACGGTTTTATTCGAGGGCAAGCCTGTCGGCACACCGGATCCCAGTGCCTTCTATCGTGTAATGGCCGAGCACAAAGTCACCACATTCTTTACTGCTCCCACAGCCCTGATGATTCTGCGTCGTGAAGACCCTCATGGAGAGTATCGCAAAAAATACGACCTTACTCATGTCAAGGCAATATTCTTGGCTGGTGAGCGCTGTCTTCCGGAGATTCAGCGTTGGTGGGCTCGCCATATATCGGGAGTAGACGATGCTGGTGCACCTGTGCGCCATATTGGCACTCCAGTTAGAAACGTCGTATCGGACAACTGGTGGCAGACCGAAACAGGCTCTCCTCTCACTGGAATTCAAGTTGGCTTATCGGAAGATGGTAGCAAATTACCGCCGGTAAAGTATGGTAGTGCTGGAATGCCGGTGCAGGGCGTCGACTTGCGTGTTTTGCGTATAAAGGACGAGTTTGACGAGGAAACCGAAGTTGATGCTCATCCGGAAGAAGCTGCTAGAGGCGAAATAGGCAATATTGTAATCAAGCTACCGCTTCCACCAGGCATCATGAACACCTTGTGGAATGACGATGAGCGGTTTTACAAGGCGTATTTCCGTAGGTTCCCTGGCTTCTATGATACTGGAGATACCGGCATGGTTGACAGCGAAGGCTACGTTCATATTTTATCGCGGGCTGACGACATTATTAATGTTGCTGCCCACCGTATTTCCACAAGTTCTATCGAGGAAGTGGTGGTGGAGCACAATGAAATAGCCGAATGCTGTGTAGTTGCCCGGCCACATGAAATCAAGGGCAGTGTGCCGGTAGTCATTGCAGTATGCAAGCACCACCGCCCCTGGCAAACGATAGAGCAGATTAAAGAAGATATTGTCTTATCTATCCGTGAGCGTGTTGGCCCATTTGCATCTTTGTATAGACAGAATATTGTGTTTGTTGATCGGCTGCCCAAGACGCGTAGCGGTAAGGTGCTGCGTAAAATGATTCGTTCGATGATTTCCTGTGCCACGCACAACTCATCGTCTCAGTGTCCTGTGCCTACTCCTGCTACTATTGAGGAAGAGGCTGTTAAAACTGAAGTTTGGAGTGCCATTGTTGCGTGGTTGAAATCAGTGCCTTGAAATAAATTAGAATTAATACAAAAAAAAAGCTATATACTGCCATCTTCAACTTTTCTTGTTCCAACAAGTTGTCAACTCAATGGCACAGATACTCGGTTTTCTACGCTACACATACATGATGGTAAAACTCGCTATGGCTAAATTGTATTATAATATCTTAGTTGGATATCTAGGTCCTCGCATAAATCCCCAATTTCCTTCTTAAACGTGTCAAAGGATTTGAAATGTTGCTAACCTGCGTACTTTCCTTTAAATCCACATCAACCCCACTAATTATTGCATTTGTATTTGCATGCTCCTGAATTGCTTTATTTGCACAGCTCTGTAATTCGCCGTAGTACTTTCGACTTTCTGTACAATGCGCTTCTCTGTAGAGATTTTTGGAGTGCTTGACTCCAAACTGGCTATTGCCCTAGTTGCTCTTTCATAAGCCTCCATACCATCTGATGCAATATTCCTGGCATTAAATAACATGTGCTTTAGACGGCTTATCGCTGGACTTCCATTGTTTGTAATGCTTTGACTAGCTATCACCGGACTCATTATTTGTAATATCTTGGGTAGTTGTTAAACTGTTGTTACTCGAATTTTTGTTTCTTTTACAACAACCACATGCCCACATAAATATAATAAGATTAAGCAAGGATCCACCTCCTCCACAACATGACACTATTGTTTTAAAATTGCAAAAAGCAACATCGTATCAAGCCCAGCTCTGTTGGCTTTAGGAATAGGATATGCAGCTGCAGTTGCCATACAAGCCAAAACTATCAAAACCTGAGCTTGAAAGCATGTATCTCTTGCATAGTTCATAATCTCTGTGATATTTATAAAAAAGAGCTAGAGAGAAAGCCTAAACTTGTTCATCTATTAGTTTTATATTTAAGTATTTAAAAAGAAGTAGCTCCCTATAGAGCATCATGCTCCTTGATGACGTCCTGGGTGCCAGTAAGAGTATGCTTGCTTGTGTGTTTGTATTAGGCCAAGTGGTTTCAGCTTTTTATTTCAATAGCAACTTTTTATTTTGCTTTCGGAACTTGTTTAAAAAACTAGCAGATTGAATTATGTTAACACATACTCCTTTTTCGTATAATTATAGTTCATTCATAAAAAAACGCTCATCTCAAGATATAAAAATGAACAGGCTAAACTATAAATAGTGATAGATGGCACTATATAACTAGTAACTGCAACAATGCGTATGCACAGAGTATTAAGATAAATCCAGGAATTCTGACCAGCCTGCAGGGAAAATATCAAACATTTTAAAATCAAGCTCGGTCTGTGCTGCAAAATCTTTAACTTCATCTTTGCAAGCATTACATTCATTTAGAAGCTTCTTGACCTCTTCACTTTCTCGCTGAGCTGAATCTAGTCCGCCAACAAGCGTGTGTGCGTTTCTGCATAGCTCCATTATATGGGTATATACTTTCCTTAGTTCTTTGAAAAGGTCAAGTATCTTTAAATTGGAATCATTCCTAGCTGGGTCTGTCATAGCCAATCTATTAAAATTGTTAAATTCATTGGTTGCCTCCTTGTTTATTTTTTCTGCAGCTTCTTTAAGCGTTTTAAGCTCATTCAATATATTATCTAGTTGCAGAGCTACTGGACTTTTGCTATCGCTGCTGCTGTGGCTTCTACTGCTGCTATGAATACTAGCACGCTTATTGTTTCCACTACGACAACACCTATTTGCCCACATGAATATAATAAGGTTAAGAAATATTCCTCCTGCTCCACAGCAGGAAACTGCTATTTTAAAGTTGCGAAAAGCAGTATCGTCATCAAGCCCAGCTCTGTCAGCTTTGGGAATAGGATAAGCAGCTACAGCTGTCATATAGGCTAAAACTACTAAAAATAAAATCTTGTAAGGATAAGTAAACATTATCCAGTGTGTTAATGGGAAATATTGTTACATGTAAGAAGAAAACATGCAGTCTCTTCGCTTAATGGGATATTATCTTAAAAGGTGCAATTTTTTCTTTTATATAAAAGCGTTTTATGCTTTGGAAAACAGTTTTGTAAGAAACTGCTGCTTAAAAAAGCACTGTTTGCCTTGTAAAACATAGTTTGCCTATGGCACCAAGTGCACCAAAAAACAGTGTATTTGTTTTGTTTAATAAGACGAAAAACGAAAAGTTGGACTATTAATGTTGTTTGGGTGGAATCCATCTTCTGCTTTAAATGTTGTAGTAAACTAGAACTAGACACCAACTAGATGCAATAAAATAAACCAACGCAACTCAACCTTACATTTACTAAAGGGAAGTTGATGGTCTGATGCGAATACTAGCTCTTCTGTGCTAATTATTACAATATAAAAATTACATTAGCAAGCTAAAAATGATATTTAAATTAAAGATACTCCAACATGTATTAGTTTATTTGATAGGTTGTCATCCATCAAAACAATTGCAGTTTTGATGCTATCGAAGCTATTTTTGCATGCTTGAACTTCTGCGCTTTCCTTCTGAGTTGTATCAAGCCTGTCAATTATAGCAAATGCAAGTTGATGTTCTCGGTTTATCTGGCCTTGGCAATTATTTAGCTTGCTCTGAAGATTCTTAAGCTCTATGCGGAATTTTTGTTCAAAGGGGTTATTTGCTGCCATTACTTTGAGGCGGTTGTATTTGCCACACGCTTCTTCATAGGTCTCTCCAGCCACACCCATTATTTGCTTGGCTTTATCCAACATGGAATTTAAGTCGATTGGGGTTGAATTCATGTTTTGTATAGTTATTGGATTGTTCATTACTGAGCTGCTGCTACTAGAGTTTTTGTTTTCTTTACAGCAGCACCTACCTGCCCAAATAAGAATAATAAGATCAAGCAAGAGTCCTCCTGCTTCACAACACGACGTAAGCTATTTGAAAGTTACGAAAAGCAGTATCATTATCAAACACAGCTCTATCAGCTCTAGGAATAGGTTATGCGTTTGCAGTTGTCATATAGGCCAAAGCCACTATAAACACGGTCTTGTAAAGTCGAGTACTTATTATCTGGTACATTAGTAAAATGTTATTATATTAGGATGAGAAAAAATATGCTATATCATGGGCAATTTCAATTTTTAAATAGTGTACTTTTCTTTTACATTAACTAAAAGGGTGCTGTACTTTTAAACACAGCTTTCAAAGAAATGGAAAATTGAAATAGAAGAGCAACGCTTTTATTCTCTTTTGGTCAAAGGACGCAATTGCACCAAAGAACAGACTGCTCGTTTGAATAAAGTAAATTTCAAAGTCTTAAGAACGGGATAAAATTGAAAACCTCATTAGTATAAATTGTACAAGCTGGTAATTTAGATTTGCCTGAAAATGCTCGTCTATTAAACTCGTCTGCTCTTAGAGCTGAGTACAATTCAATAGCTACTCCATAATCATTGTGCTATATATAGCTATTACCATCCAAACCGTTCTGTAGTTCTTCATTGCAACTCTGAATAGCAATACACAACCCCAATTTTGTTTAATATGATATAATGCCAACAATAGACTCAGGTATACATTAAATTGTAATGGCGAAACAATAGCTCAGCATCATTAACTAGCTCATTTATCTCAGCCTTGTATTCTCTACATTTCTTTAAGCACGCTATAGCTGCGTCAGTCTTCTGGCTAGAGCCTAGATTGTTGTATACTCTAACTATATCAAAATTCAACTCATTTGCTTTAATTAAACATTTTTTCATCTCAGTATAGCAGTGTGTAGCAGCTGAAAGGGAATTAGCTGTGAGAGAATTGTCTGTTCCGGCGGTTTTCTTAGCCCTGTCAAGATGACTATGCCCTTCTTTTGATAGCTGATCTCCTTTGGCTTTGAGATTGGCAAGTTCATTTAAAATATCATTCATTCGAGGATCTAATGATTCATTGTTGTTATGAGAACCACCAGAGCTGCTAAGAATAGTTGGGCTACGGAAGATAATAGGAGTGCTGAAGCTAAGATGGCTAGCAGCACTACTGGTACTGCTGGAAACACTAGAGCCGGTAGAGCCATTGGGGACTTTGCTTCCTTTACAACAGCCACATTTCCACATAAAAATAATAAGATTAAGCAAGAGTCCGCCTCCTCCACAACATGACACTACTATGAGAAAGTTGCGGAAAGCTGTATCATCACTGAGCCCAGCTCTATCGGCTTTAGGAATAGGATATGCGGTTGCTATTGTCATATAAGCCACGGCTGTTAGAATTAAACCATTATATGGCCGGGTACCTATTATCCAGCTCATTAGTTAGAAAATATATTAGAAGAGAAACGTGTATTTTTATTACTTCATGTGCAATCATTTAAAAGGTTTAATTTCCTTTGAATTACCATAAGGATATGTATTATTTTTATAACTCAAAGGGGGGAAAATACAAGGCAAATTCCTTTGAGTGATAATAAAAAGTCCAAATGTGACCTTTCACTCAAAGAAATAGACAAAGTATATTTAACAGCGCCAAGTTTTTGCATACAGAGCTGCAAATAAGCGAGTCGAGTTTTTATGCTAAAATCGAGTCGAGTCATCCGTAAATCGGCTATTGAATTTTATTCCCTCTTTTGCTTTGTTGTTCCAGGTTATATATATATTTTGTTTTTGCAATTAAACAAGCCTTGCTACGTAAAGAAGGCGCAAGAGGAAATGGAGGTTCAGCTATCAAACTTGCTGGCTCTTCCAGAACCAATAATCAGCACGGTACTAGGCAAACTTGGAGATTTGAATGAACCCAATACAAAGCAAGTACTGGAGCGGATTCAAGAACGACTCGACGAAAGCAGTGGCTCGGAATATAATGCCCAGCAAGTAAAAGCACAGCTTCAATACGAGAACACACGTCTTGGTAAGTAAACACAACTTTATAGGTATACAGTACTCAGCCGATTACTAATTGGTGTTTGTAGAGAATGAAGTGCATCGTTTGAACAAGAATATCGGGCAGCTAAAGGGCCAGCTGGACAGTGCCAACGGTGAAACTAAAACCACCCGCACGGCGCTGCAAACAGCTGAGACCAAGTTAACTGAGCTGCAAGCAGAATTACAAGGTCAGCAACGGCAATGCTCGTCGCTAGAGGCCCAGATGAATCAACAACGGGAAGTGGTGGAGCAGGTGCGCGAGGAAAAGCGCGAACTGCTGCAGCAGATAGCCGAGCGACGGGATCAGCTGGATGACCGTGGACGCGAAGTGCAACGGCTGGAAGAAATAGTGAGCGACTTGCGTATGCAGCGCTCGTCAGACCAGGATGAGCTAGCGAGACTGAGGTCCCAGGTATCTGTATCGGACGTAAACGAACATATGCTGAAGCAGTCGCTTGAGCTGTCCAAGAGCCAGGTAAAGTGGCTGGACGAGGAGCTCGTCAAAACCCAAACAGAGATGCAGCAGGCGCGCACCGAGCTTGGGCGACTCTCGTCCACGGGCAAATCCGAAACCACGCGTTTGCGTGGCGAAATCGAATCGCTGAATGATCAGATCGCAGACCTGTCGTCACGCAACTCGCAGCTGGAGCGCCGGCTGCGCGAAAAGATGGAGGACGAGCGACATGCCAAGGAAGATCAGGCCGAGCAAGCCGAGCAGTTCAGACGCGAAATGGATGCACAGAAGAAGCTATGCGCAGAATGGGAAAAGACCACAGAGGCAGCCAAGCAGCATGTGCGTAGTGTAGAGGCATCGCTGCATGAGCTGGAAAGCAGCCAGCGCGAGAGCGAGCAGCGTGCCTCTCATGCAGTCGAGATCGCTGAGCAGCGTGCACAGGCAGCTGAACAGGCCCAGCACGAACTACATGCTCACATCGAGAAGCTCCAAGGCGACTTGGATACTGCCAACCGCTTGCTGAACGAGATGCAAAATTCCCAGTCGCAGCTCCTATCGCCCACAGCACGCACAGCATCACGCGTACAAAGCTCGCAGGGCAGCCTGAATATTACGCAGCTGTACACTGACAAGCTGGCCCTGGAAGATAAACTCAAGAACGCCAACACCGAGATTGCCAGCTTGCGTCAGGGCATGGAGCAGATTTTGTCAGAGATCGAGGAACGCGGGCCTATCATTGCTGCCGAGCGTGAAGAGTACCAGCGACTGCTGCAGGACGCCGATCGCATTGCGCAAGACCTGGCCCAGGTGCGCCAGGAGAATGCACAGCAAGGGCAAGAACTCAAGACTGCACGTAAGGAGGTTGATCTGTTGCGTCGGCAACTGGCTTCAGAGCAGCAGCATACACGGGATTTGGGACGGCAAGTTTCCCGTATGCTCCGTGCTGTCGAAGAAGCACGAGCTGGGGGGCGGCCTTTGCCTGAAACTGCCGATGCAGCTACCAATCCGCTGGCATCGCCCATGTCTCGGCGAACTGGCCGCGCACAGCCAGCTGATGACGAGAAGTGGCTAAATGAAGTTGACCGCGTCATTTCACAGAAGCTGGTTACATTTGCAGACATTTCCGAGCTAGTGTCTCAGAACCACCGTCTGCTACGGACCACACGTGAGCTAGCAGCGCAGTCAGCGCAGAACGAACAAGAAGGCGATGACGAAGAAGCCATAAAGGGCGCGCTGGAGCAGGCAGAGACCATGCTGGACCGGATGTCGGCTGAGCTTGAGGCCACACGTATGCGATTGGGCGTGGCTGAGCGTGAACGCGACATGCTCAAGAGCCTAAGCGGACGTGCTTTAGCAGCACGGTCAGCTGTAGCTGTACCTGAAGGCGAAGATGGAGTAGTTCCGCCTCCAGTCAATGAGCCGTCAGCATCTAGAGCCCCAGCAGTTAGCGGTGTCCAAGTGCCTGGCGACTTTGAAGAGCTAACGCAGCTGCGGGTCGACTTTGACACATATAAGAGCGAGAGCCGTAGAACGCGAGCACAGCTAGAGCATGATGTCAGCCAGCTGCAAGCAGAGGCTTCAGAGCTGCGTGTGCGGGCAGCCAAAGCTGAGGCACAGACGCAATTTGACGCCGATCGCATCCAGATCTTTACCCGCGATCTGGAAGCGCGGCAAAAGGAAGTTGATCATCTCCGACTAGCAACATCGCGGCTACATAGCCAAGTAGAGTCGTATGAGCGGCAGCTGGAGGCAGCAACACAAGAAATGACCTCTGAACGGGTTGAGTTGAGCAAGCTACGTCGTCAAACTGCAATTCTCGAGTCTGAGCGCGACAACATGCAAAAGAATGAGCAACGCTGG
Organism: Coemansia sp. RSA 1250; assembly: GCA_027578955.1. Lineage (NCBI taxonomy): Eukaryota > Fungi > Kickxellomycota > Kickxellomycetes > Kickxellales > Kickxellaceae > Coemansia > Coemansia sp. RSA 1250. Next base: position 94,200 of record JANBTS010000015.1, on the reverse strand, counting down.
CGCAGCGAAGAACAGCGGCTAATAGCTGAGCGTGCAAGCATGACGCAGATTCTGGAAAACACCACAAAGATGCGCGAAGAGTGGCAGCGTTCATCTGATGCGCAGGCAGAGCAGATCCGTGAGCGGCTGGAAGCAACGCGTGCTGAAGCTGATCGTGCCCGTGAGGATCTTAAGCAGGTTCGTGATGACGCTGATCGGGCTCGGTTCAGATTTGATGCCGAGTTGCGTGAGCTACGAGCACAGATTCAGCAGCGCGACGAAAAGGTGGTCGAGCTGCAGTCACAAGCAGCTAGCAGCACTGAGGCTCAGACTCGGCTGCAGCACGAGAAGCGCGAAGTTGAACTGGTGCGTGAGCAGCTGCAGCGGCAAGTGGCTGCACTGGAAGCCCAGGTCAAGCGTCAAGACGATTTGGTTTTGCGTGCTCAGCAACTGCAGCAGAAGCAAGGCCAGCCAGCATCCCCCGAATCCTTGTTGGCTGTTCAGCTACAAGATGCACGCTCGCAGCTTGAAACTCTGCAGAGCGAGCTGGAGACCACACGCACACGCGCCGAAGATTTCCAGCAACTCTCGACATCCAACGAGGCGGCATTGCGTGAAATGTCCGATACATACGATCGGTACAAGGCCGAAAACGAACAGGCTGTCAAGGCCCTACAGGAGAAATGCGCCAAGCTTGAGCTCGAGCTAAACACAGCTCGATCTGAGCTGGATAAAACTCGTGAAGAGCTTACTAAAGCAACTGCGGCAGCCGACTCGGCACGGGTTGATCTGCAAGCACGCGAGGCATCCCTGTCATCGCAAATCGCGCAGTTGGAGAGCCAGGTAGAGCAAAAGAACAAGTCACTTACTGCATTGCGCGAAGATATGCAGCGGCACGAGGATAGCGCGCAGAGCCTGCAAGAGCAGTATGAGCGTGAGATTGTTGCTCATGCGAAGGATATAGAAAGCACGCTGCTGGCTCGCGAGAAACTGCGTGAGACACAAAAGCAGCTGGCGACGCTGTCGGCCGAATTGGCTGCAAGTAAAGAGGCAGCAACTGATGCTGAAAATGAAGCAGAACGTGCCAAGGAGCAGGCACACAAGGATGTCGAAGCAGCAGAGTCACAGCTAGGCGAGATCCGCCGTCAAAACGCATTGCTTTTGGCTCATCTCGAATCGCTGGGTCACCGCGTGCCAGATGTATCTGTGGATCCGGAACAGCCTATCGAAGCTAGCAGCGAAGGCGGGCTGCAAGACGTTGTTGTTTACCTGCGCAGAGAGCGCGATCTGGTAGCTGCACAGCTCGAATTGGCACAGCAAGAGTCGCAGCGTTGGCGCCAGCAAACTACCCAGGCTCAGCGTATGTTAGACGAAGCACGTAATGAGCTGTTGCAGTACGCCCCTTCTGATGGCACATCGATGGACACACGCGAGACCTCCTCAGAGGTCTTACCGGCTGGTGAAGGCCCTATCACGTTGTCTGCAGCTCAGCGCCAGTCATGCCGGCAGCAAATCGAGCAAGCTACGCTGCTACGCGAGTCCAACACGGTGTTACGCACAGAGCTAACGGCTGCCCGCGGAAGACTGCAGGACGTGGAGGGCGAGCTGTCGCAACTGAGAGACCAGCAAGTGCCCCAGCTGCGCACAGCCAATGCGTCGCTGCAGGCTGAGTTGGACTCGCTGCAAAAGCAGACCAAGCAGCTTCAAGAGATGTGCGACCATTGGAAGCAGCGGCACGAGCAGGTGCTGGCCAAATACGAAATGGTTGACCCCGAAGAGTTCAACCAGCTCAAGCAAGACAATGAGGGGCTTAAATCTGAGCTCGAAAAGCTTAAAGCCGAAAACGCCCGCTTGCAGTCTCAGATACAGTCGGCCATGGACCAGAGCAATACCACGCAGTCTCGCAAACTCAAAGCGCTGCAGTCTGAGCTTGCACGGCTTCGGGATCAGGCGAAATCAGCCACTGCTGAACTGAACACTAGCCGCGAAAAGATTGCACAGTTAGAAAAGCGTGAATCGGAGTTGAATGCGGCAGTGGAGACTGCCCGCAAGGAGACTCAGGAGGCTGCTAAGCAGGCGCAGGATCAGAGGGCAAAGTTCAACGACTTGCGTGGTACGTTCCAGAAGCTACGGCAGCAATCGGTGGAGAAGCTAAAGACCCATGAGTCGACAATTCAGGCTCTGAATGCCCAGATCGATGAACTTAAAGTCAGCCCGGCGCAGCCAGCTACGAATGCTGCTACCGATGGCACTGACGGCAATGCAGACGCCCAACCAGCTACTGAGGCTAGCAAGGCCGAGCTGGAGAAATTGCAGGCTCAGGTGGCTGAGCTGACAAAGGAGAAGGATGTAGCAGTTGCTGCTCAGCAAGCATTGTCTGAAGAATTGCAGCAAGCACAGACAGCTTTGCAAGAAGCACAAGCAGCATCTTCGGCTGCAGTAGGCGCTGCACCCAATGCCGAATCGGCTGAGCAGATAGCTAAGCTACAGGCAGACCTGGCAGCTGCCAAGGCCAAGGCAGCAGATCTTGAGAAGCAGTTGGAGGAGATCAAAGCCAAGGCATTGAAGTACGCTCGCGATAACCGCGTACTGCAAAACAAGGCAGGCACGCTGGAGAAGCAGGTTCAGGAATTGCAGCAAGCAGCATCATCCAGCGCAGCTACACCTGACCAGCCACAAGTGGCCGAGCTGCAAAAGCAGCTGGACGAAATGAAGACTCAGCTGGCCGAATCCGAGGCCAAGATCGAGAGCGCTCAGGCGAATGCGAAAAAATCCGCAGAGCTGCGCTCCAAGCTTCAGATTTCGAGAGCAACTAAGCGTGCGGAAGAGCTGGAGAAGCAGGTGGCAGAGCTGCAAGGAAAGCTTAATTCTCAGGGTGTCAATGGAGACGATACAGGCTCGCTGAAGCGTCCACATGAGACCGATGATGGACCGGCAAAGAAGGCCCACATTGATTCATAATTTTTCCATAGTGGTGGATATTTTGCACAACAAATATTTTTTTTTTTAGCGGAAATAAGTGAAGCGGGGAGTTTTAACAAACTGCTGGCTTTGGGATATACAACGAGCGGCATTTTTTCGAATAAATACTGGGAAAAGAGAGGGAGATTAGGATATTTCACCCTTTTTTTCCAGCTCTCACACTATTTTTTATCTTTCAAATTAAGAAAATGCTTGGACGTGTTGCAATTCTTGGTCGCACTGTGCGCAAAGCCAACACGCTGCATCGTGCTTGTTTCCATGCTGGTAGTGTGACTGCCGACGCATCGACCTTCACCATGCCGGCGCTATCTCCAACGATGACGCAGGGAGGAATAGCACACTGGGAGAAAAAGGAAGGCGAATCGTTTGCAGCAGGCGATCTGTTGCTGCAGATAGAAACAGACAAGGCGCAAATGGACGTAGAAGCGCAAGACGACGGCGTATTGGTGAAGATCCTGGCTCCCGATGGAGCGCAAAATGTAGCTGTTAACAGCGCCATAGCCATTATTGCCGAGGAGGGCGATGATATCAGCAGCATCAATGTTGACGCACTCGTGTCCAAGCAGCAACAGCCAGCAGCAACTCCTGCAGAGACGCCGGCGCCGGAGAAGAAGCCGCAAAAGAGCGAGGATTCGGCAAGCAAGCAGTCGCAGGATACTCGGCAGCCAACCAAGGTACTGCAGTCTCCAGCAGCCGTATTTGCCATCCATGCGAACCATATCGCTAATGCGAATGAGATCAAAGGGACGGGGCCAAAGGGGCGTGTGCTCAAGGGCGATGTGTTGCGGTTCTTGAAGGACGGGAAGGCTGTGGTGAGCCCAAAGAAGGATTCTGCTGCATCGGTACCAGCAACGCCGAGTGCAGCTGCCAAACCACCAGCGACAGCAGCATCGAAGGCACCGGCAAGCAGCGAAACAGAGTTTTTGGTGCAATCGCTGGAGCCCTCGGTATTGCGGCACTTGGCAGAGCTGCAACTGGCCAAACAAACCACAACCGTGCAGGTGGCTGCCGATAAACTGCTCAAGCTGCTAAAGGGGAACAAGAACCTGAGCATTGATGCGTTTGTGTTGCGGGCAGCATCGCTGGCGTTGCACCAGGTGGCAAAGGGCGGCAATATGCAGGTGGGCGTTGCTGTAGAATCGGGTTCCAAGGCGCCGGTGGTTGCCGAAGTATCTGATGCATCGGCCATGAGCGTGCTTGATCTGAGCTCAGCAGTGAAGGAAGCCAAGAAGAGCGGCCAGGCAGCAAGCGAGACTCCGGCGGTGGTGCTGGCTGCTGAGGGCATGTATTCGCCAAGCACGCTGCCCAATGCCTCGGTGGTGATTGCCAGCGCGCCGTATGCGGCAGTGTCGGCAGCCGATGCCAGCGCTGCTTTGGACAGCGCACTTGACCAGCTGATCGGTGGCAATAGCAACGCATCTGCTGCGCCTCAGCAAAAGAAAAAGTCCGGATCGGTGATCGATGTACGCATTATTAGCAACTCGCCTAATGCTGCTCCGTTGGCTTCCAAGATCAAGGGGTTCTTGGCTAACCCTGAGCTTTTGACTTTCTAACAAAATTTATTGAAAAATCCTCCCTTACTGAGTTTATAGAGCGAGCTTGTCTTCGTAAACAGGCCAGGTTGACATCCATTCCATGCCCCACAGCTTGGAAATCGGCTGGTCCCATCCATAAGTAAGTGGCGAAAACCACCAAAAGACAAACACCACTGCAGCTACCGCCATGTACAAGATAGAGCTCATGACACGCGGAGCAGCATACCACGATGAGATGTGGTATATCTGGTAAGCCATAAAGAGGATGCCAAAGTATAGAGCAGGCAGATAGTGGTGCAGGTAAGTGACGCGGCCCATGGCAAAGAAGGGCGCATAGTGCAGGAACCAGCCGGTCCACAAAATAGCAGCACCCTCAAAGTACTCGCGGAATGCGGGCAGACGCCAAGCCAGCATGCGACGGCGCCAGCAAATCAGCCAGTACAGGGCCTGGACGGGGAACAATACACACAAAAAGGCCGAACCCCACCACAACAGGGGATTGCCGATTTCAAGGTACTTTATGGACTTGTCATCCCAGCCCACCATACGCATAGGGTACAGCATGAAGGGCCAGGATAGCGGCTCGCTTTCAAGCACATTGTGCTTGTCGTGATCGGGAATCAGCGCGTTATTGGTCAGCCACATCTGGCGATTGAGCACAGCAAAGTCTCGCACAAACGACGACGACATAAAGCGGCCCAGATCAATTGGATCCAGCTTCTTGTTGATATGACGCTCAATTGTCCACAGCGTGCCGTGCGAGCCACAAGCAATCTCAGCCTGGCCCCAGCCCCAGTTTTTATCCAGTCGCTCGCCTGACGACAGCAGCACGCAGTTACCCAGTGCGCTGTGCAGCCGCATTGGGGTGCCCAGCGGATGCAGGTGGCCGTCGTCCATGCGCCGCTCAGGATCCACAATCTCTACCCGCCACAGCGTGTTGCGCCGTGATGCCTCAGATCCCCCAGCACGAACCGCGCTAACTTCACGATGCTGCTTGCTGACTGGTGCTTCAAATCCTAAATCTGCATACAAGTATGTATCGGTCGAGTTGTGGTGCAGTGCTATCAAGTCACCATGTCCGATCGGCCCGGAAATCGGTGCTGCCGTTGCTGACACATCGTGCGCATTGTCAAAAGTGCCAGCAGCAGCACGGCGCTCAATGTTCCACAGGTTGTTGGCGTCCGCATAGCCATAGCCGGTGACTTGCTGGCGCATGGAGCCCAGCGGATAGTGGTGAACATGCGAGTGCAGATAGCCAGTGCCAGAAACATGCGACTGCAAGCGCACAGCCGAGCCAGTCTCGATCTCATAGGGCTGGCGCGAAATGGGGTTGCCGCGCAGCTTGGTCTGGAAGCCCATGGGCATAAAGTTTGCCGAGTTGTCGTAGCGAGACAGCAGCGCAAAGTGGATCTTGAAGCACATCGCATAGATGCACAACGGGACAACAATCAGTGCCACAATACGTGCTGCCCAATGCTTGACATACAGACGCACAGGCAGACGTGGAATGCAGAACAGCTCATATAGCTCGCCAATTGTAAACAGCCCCACCAATGCCACAGCAAACATGCCTACCCATTTGGCACTGGCCACTAGTCCCAGCGCTACACCAGTGCCAAACAGCCACTGCCACCACACCTCCGTAAACGGCTGCTTACGGTGTCTGTACAGCCCCGATAAGGCCAGCGCACTCAGACCCGTAAACGCCAGCAGCGGTGCATCCAGAAGAATAAATCTCGACATCACGCAGATCGCGTTGTCCAGGGTCACAAACAATGCCGCCATCGTTGCAAATGCCGGAGGCAGCCGCAGCTGACGGCACGTAATGTACGCCATCGGCGTCAGCGCTATTCCAAACAGCGCATTGAACTGCCGCATAAACGAGTAGTTGACAAAGCTGGGATACTCTGTGCCGCCCTTGAAGTCAAAAGTGCCGTTATGTCCGCCCAGCACCTCTGACAAGCCCACCAGCATCTTTGCCAATGGCGGGTGCACGTCGTGGTAGAACGTCCCGTTGATGTACTTGGCACCAAACTTGCCAAAATGTGCCTCGTCCCAGCTCACGCTGCTACGTCGTCCTATCCGGTACAGCTTGGTCGCCACTGCCAGCAGCGTCAGCAGTCCCACCAGCATCCGCTCGCTCACTCGGCCTACTCCCTGTGCTATCCGCTTCTCATTCCTCGTTGCTGCCAGCGGATATGCGCTGAAGCCTTCTGCTCTTTGCGGCAAATGCAATTCGTCAAATGTCCCTCGCTGGTCATAGAATATCGCTGGCTTCTTCCCGCGTCGCTCCGCTGCTGCGTACATCTCCACGACGCAAAGATGATGAACTGAATTTATATAAAAAGGAAGCCAAACAGAGCAAGAAACCGCGCATCTATTTTAAGAGATATCCCAAAAAAGAGAACTTTTACTGCATTTTACATGCAAGCACGTTTTTCATCGCCCACAAGCTGTTCAATGCTAATGCTGTACAAAACATATGCTATAAGCGGCACCTTGCAAACAGTGGGCATCTCGTTTTGCTAATGCTTCATTAAAAAAACCACTAAGCGGCAACACCAGACTCGGCGGTTGTTGTTGCCGCGTTGCTGCTCTCAGTGCGGTTCTGTTGCGGTTGAGACTGCTGCTGCGAATAGTAGCCTCGACTACTGCCTTGGTTGCGATAGCTGTTGCCGCGGTAGTTTGGATTGTATCCTCCACGGTGGTATCCGCGTCCTCCGCGTCCACCGCGCCAGTTGCTGTGATGCTGTCCGCCACGGCCGCCGCTGTAGCGACTATTGTAGCGGTACCGGTTTTGCTCCGCTGCCACCTGTCCAAATGTCTCGTAGTTTTGCTGACGCTCAGCCTGCACGCGACTGCGCCGCTCTTCATGGCTCATTCCTTGCTCCCGCATCTCCATCCGTTCCTTGGTCTCGCACGATATATTATCAAAAAACGACGACTTGGGCTGGTAGGCTGCTGATGCTGCAGCTGCAGTTGGCGATGTAGCAGACGAAGTGTTGGCTGTATTGGATTCGTCGCCATCTGCTGTTGCACTTTCACCTCCAACAACCTGGATGTTCATCTGCGCAAACTCCTTGGCCAAATCGTCCTTGTTGAGCTTGGAATTCGACGACTCAAAATCAAAGTCTGATTCGGGAACTTCTACGCGCCCGTGGCGGTTCTGGTAGCCACCACGGTTGCCCTGGTAGTTTCCACGGCGCACACCAGTTCCTCTTCCAGTGTTGTATCCACCACGTCCGCGTGGTGTGTATCCACCGCGTGGTGCATATCCACCCTGACGGCGCTGGTTATTCTGCTACAGCGGCCAGTATGTTTAGTACCATAATGCAAAATCGACGGGTTTCCTGTTGCAAATGCAAGAGTGGTTCAGTAGGAAGGCAGAATTATTGTCCACAGTCAAAAAGCCAAAGCGGCTTGGGTTAAGACACGAAGTAGGAAAACTTCTTATTCTTATCATCATATTCTCTTGGTGCTTATATAAACGATCATGGGAAACTTACCTGATTATCAGAAGCATCTGACTCGACATGTCCGGTAACTGCCTGACGATACTGCTGCTGTTGTGGTGCAGCAGTGGCAGAAACTGGAGCAACGCTTGCCTGTACAGATGCAGTACCCAGATTTGGCTCTACTGGTGCAGTCGAGTGGACTTGTGGTGCATATGCTGGTGCTGCTGGCTGAGTCCGTGCCTACTTTTCAACCAAACATTTTAGTTAAGCAGAGCAATAAAGAGAAAAAATACAAAGAAAAGGAAAGAAGAATCAGTAGGAAGGCAGAATTTTCGTCCACAGTCCGAGCACCCCCTCCAATCGAGGAGGGTTCTCGGTTAAGACACAAAAAATTTTTCATATCATCATTCAAGTCTCGCCAGGTCAACAGAGCAGCAATAGCAAAAATTTTTACTTACCTCCAAGATTGCTGGATCGTTGGGAATTTGCGGTTTTGGCGGAGCTTGCTGCATTTCATTTTCAAATTCGACACTGAGCACGTCAGATGCTCTGAATTGAATGAACTCGTAAATGTTGTTGAGGGGCGGGATTTCCTCTAGTGGATTGCCCCGACGACCTTCTGTGCCCATTGAGCGCACTTGCTCGAGCGAAATTGTCTCTTCTTTTTCGTTGACATCGTTGAGTGTACCCACATAGCGGATAAGGCTCTTGGAAATTAGCGAGATTCGGTTGCCAAACATTGCTAGATGAGGTTGGATCTTGAGTATATGCGCAAAGATGAAGCGTAATTCAGTCTACCGTTGTCTTGATAAAAAAAAAGAAATAAAAAAGAAAGGGAAGGAAGAGAAAAAGTGATTTCTTTTATGTCTTTAACTAGCCAACACAATAAAAAAATTATGACGATGCCATGCGTCTGCTGGCCTTTCTTTCGGCCTCCTCGGCCTTTTCGGCTTCAATGACCTTGATGACGCCTTCGATTTCTTCGACATTGGGTGTCCGGCTGCCGTCTTTGGTCACGACCAGAATCTCAATGTTCTTTGCTCCTGTCTGGACCACCTCCAGCAGCGACTTCACCGCAAGCTTGATGGCATCAGCCTCACTGGCGTTGTCTGCATAGTGCTTCTCCAGGTACTCGCGCACTGTCTGCGAGTTACGCCCAATCGAGTTGGCCTTCCACTGGTAGTAGATGCCAGACGGATCCGTCTGGAAAAGCCGGGGCGTCTGGTCCGGATCAAAGCCCACAACCAGCGTGGAGATGCCAAATGGCCGTCTGCCACCGCTCTGTGTGTACCGCTGCTGGGTCGATGCAACGTAATGTGTGATAAACTCAACCGTAGGCGGGTCTTCGATTGTCAGCCGGTGGTTCTGGCACTCCACACGCGCCATGTCAACCAGCACACGCGCATCGGCTACCAGTCCTGCCGACGCAATGAATATGTGCTCGTCTAGCTGGTGTATCTTGCGCATCGTACGCGAGTCTTGCAGCTTCAGCGCTGCCTTCTTTTCCACGCCCAGAACCACTGCGTCTTTGCCGCAAATACCGACCTACAACCAAAAAATATATAAGCATAATATTCATACACACTTGCCCTGTAGCCTGCAACATTCCGTCTACAGTTGTACTTACCGCACAGGTTCCCTTGCGCACAGCCTCCTGCGCATATTCGACCTGAAACAAATGGCCATCGGGCGAGAAAACGGTGAGTGCGCGATCGTAGCTCATTTCTTATAAATAGAGTGCTAGAATTAAATACGCTTGCTTGCGTGGGCGGTGTTGTGAATTGTGGTTTGCTGGTTGCAACTCGATTACGTATTCCCCCTTTCTCTCAATGCCGAATTGGCAGCTCGACTCGCGAACTGAGCCGTGGGGGCTAATGCCAAGCATTCGTTTTCCATGAAGGCCGTGCGCTTGTGCACGCTCCGTCACCGGACAATGTGTGGAGCCTCCGTCTGTGAATGTTCCCTGCCTATAGCGCCATAGCCATGGCAGGGCTGACAAAAAGGAGCCAATGGCAACGCCATCACCCCTGCTTAGTCCGCACCAAACACTAAATGCACCCAGCACTGCCCTCTCTCCACAAGATTAAACTTTTCTTCCTGCACTATTTTCCTTTTTCGGATTCTTTTTATATTGTAGTTCAGTAGCTTGCTTATGGCCAAGCAATCTCGTTCGCCAACTTGCATTGCTGTGCAATGCCCCGCCTGCAACGAATATGTAGAGTTTGACCTTCCAAAGAGCGACGAGCCTTCGCAGTGTACAGTCTCATGTTTTGCATGCAAAAAGGATTTTCCGATGGACGTCAGCGAAGTGCCGTTTTGGAAGCCCGCTTCTGGCACAAGGTCGGCGGACGCAAACGGCACCAGCAGCCCACGCTCCACATCGACATCTGGCGCTGACCAAAAGCCCAAGCGCAAAGATGGGCGCACCAAAGGCACAGACGAGAATCCGCTGGAAACCGAATACTACGAGTGGCTCGAAGTCTCGCCTACAGCCACGCAGGCGGAGATTAAGAAGAAATACTATATGCTTGCTCTAAAGTACCACCCAGACAAGAACCCCACGCCCGAGGCCGAGGAGCGATTCAAGCAGATCTCGGAAGCCAACCAGGTCCTCTCGGATCCGAAGCTGCGTCACGAGTACAACGAGCGCGGCGCCGAAAAGAACCGGCTGGACGATACCATGATCGACCCGGCGTTCTTCTTCAACCAGCTGTTTGGTGGCGAGCGCTTTGTCAACATGATTGGTGAGCTGAGCATCATCAATGAGCTGACGCAGGCAGCCGAGGAGGCTCAGGAAGATGAGGATGAGACGCCGTCCAAGTCAATTCAGGACTCCAACATGCTGGAGAGCGAAAAGGATGCGCGCAAGCTCGAGCGCAAGCGCAAGAAGGAGGAGCAGGCAAAGAAACGCCTGCTTGCAGAAGAGCGCAACAAGGAGCAGGTCAAGAAGATCAGCGAGCATCTTAAAGATAAGCTGGCCATCTATGTCGAGAACACCGACGCGGATCCAAAGACAGCTCTAGAGGCATGGGAGTCGCAGATTGCAGCCGAGGCTGAGGATCTCAAGATTGAATCGCAAGGCGTAGAGCTTCTGCATATTCTTGGAAGCGCATACTGCTTCAATGCCAAGAAGTACTTTGAGCGCCAAGAGCTGTTTGGCAGCTTCCGCAGCGCATACCACTCGGTCAAAGAGACAGGCCGTGTGATGAGCGATGCATACTCGATGTTCAAAGACGCTATGGAGCTTCAGCGCACTTATGCTGAGCTGTCCAAAGCCGAGGAAAACAACATTACGGCCGAGGAAAAGCAGCGCTTGGAGGATTCTGCTACCAAGAAGGGACTGGAAGTGCTATGGAAGAGCGGTAGAATGGAAATCGAGAACAAGACGCACCAGGCATGCAGCATCGTGTTACACGACAAGACCGTGGACAAGAAGGTGCTGAAGCGCCGGGCAGTTGCGCTGCGCTCGATGGGAGAGATATACATGAACGTCAAGCCCGATCCAGACCAGATCCCAAATCCGTTCATGCAGTTTGAGACCGGCACATCATCGTAGCTTTGACACGAGCAGTAGTCACGTGTATGATGTTTAGGGAATAAATCTGATTAATGGTAATCACGGAGCAGAAAATTTTTGTAAGGGCATAAAATGCAGCTGCGAGCAGCAAGCATGGAAGAAGCTCTCTCTCTCTTCAGTGCAGAATTGCGGATCGCGCAGGTAAAAATCTATATTATTATTTTTTCAATCGCATCCTAGCAATCATTGGTACTTTGCCGAGTTGCTTGCGTGAGAAGAAGCACGTTCTGCCTATACAGCAATTTACTAAAATTTTGCAGTCATTTCAACGAAATTTGGATTGACAAAACTGTAGATTTACAAGAATGCAAATTTTCGTCAAGACTCTGACGGGCAAGACTATCACCCTTGAGGTGGAGTCCAGCGACACTATTGAGAATGTCAAGGCTAAGATCCAGGATAAGGAGGGTATTCCTCCGGACCAGCAGCGTCTGATTTTCGCCGGTAAGCAGCTGGAAGACGGACGCCAGCTGTCGGACTACAACATCCAGAAGGAGTCAACTCTGCATCTGGTGTTGCGTCTGCGTGGTGGTGGTAAGAAGCGCAAGAAGAAGACCTACACTACTCCTAAGAAGATTCCTCACAAGCACAAGAACGTGAAGCTGGCTATTTTGAAGTTCTACAAGGTTGATGAGAACGGCCAGGTTACTCGTCTTCGTCGTGAGTGCCCCAACGAGTCGTGTGGTGCTGGTGTCTTTATGGCCATGCACAAGGACCGCCAGTACTGTGGCAAGTGCCATCTCACTTACATCTTCAAGGTGGAGGGTGAGTCTGCTTAAAGATTTTTTTAAAATGTGGATTCTGGCTAGGACTCTGTTTTATGACGAGCTGGTCTCTGCACTAATAAAAAGGCGTTTGTTCAACTGGTTCTTTTATTGAAAGCTGTTTATATTGTGCTGAATGTACTGGAAAAAGACACCACCAGCTTATTTGGTGAATATGCAGCTATCAAGGCTGTTTCTACTAACTTCAATGTCGGACATGGTGTGTTGACTGAAATGTCTAAAAAAATAGCCAAGCGTCGGACGTGGGATTAGAGTGGTGCCTTGAAAGGCAAAGCGAAGTTGACTTCAATATTTTTTTTAAAAAAAAAAACATCAACCTAGCAAGTGTACTATAAAAGAAGATTGTTGTATGCATTTCTGGAGAAATAACCCATCCATTTCAACTTCTTCGCCTACATTTTACTAGCTCAAGTGACAAACATTTACCTGCGAATGGCCGATAGCAAAAATTATATCGAATACTCTTGTGGTAAGAAGTTTGTTAACGAGACTTGTCTTGCCAAGCACTCAACAAATTGCCCCAGCAAGTAAAATGGACAAGATATTTATAATTTCTTGATTGCAATGGAGAGATATGCAAATTACTTGAGAAGCGGAAATTATCAAGGCTGTTTCTACTAGATTCGGTGCTAGACACAATGCATTGACTGGAAATTCTAAAAAGATACTTTATTGGAATGATTTAATAAAGCAGTATATATTAGTTGACTTTAAGATTTGTTAAAAAATTCTAAGTCTGCAAGCCGCATATAAAAGAAAAATGTTTTATCCATTTCTGGAGAGACAAAACCTCGATTTCTTCAACTTATTTACCTACATTTACTTGCAGATGGCCGATAGCAATAATTACCATGAATGCTCCTGTGGCAAGAAGTTTTTACAAAAGATTGAATTTATCAAGCACCAAAAAAAATGCAACGGCAAGAAATAATAACAAGCTATGGAATCATTATGTATTCTGGCACGCTTGCGACTAGCTTGCTATTGCGCATATATGCCTGAAAAGCAGCAGCATCGCCACTTGAAACAAAGTTTAGTTCTTGAATAAATCTAAATAATTCATTGATTAAGCTGATCTTACGATCAGGCAACTTTTTTTTCTTCTTTTTTTTTTTTTGCTTTGAGAATTTAGCGATATTCGAAGCTTGTTTGCTTAGTTTATATACAGAGCAGCAATGGGCGTGAAGGGTAAGATCAACCAGCGGAAACGCCGAGCAGCGACACGCGACTCGCCAATCGAAACAGAGAAGCTTGTGGGAGCAGGCAAGATAGATATTGAATCCGATGGAGAAGAGAGCAGCAGCAGCGACGTAACAGAGGAAGAGGACTTTGACGAGATGCTGCAGGAGATGGCAGAGGACCAGGGATTCGGATCCGAGGAAGCAGGCGAGTTTGAGGATGAAGGCAACAGCGACGAGGAGTCGATTCACAGCAGCGACATTGAGGGAGCCAGCTCAGAGGAAAGCGAGAGTGAGTTGGACAGTAATGAGTCTGACGGCGAGGTACTGCAGCGCGTAGCCAGCCATGTGACGGACGGGCAGGACACAGCGGTGGACAGCGAGAGTGAGGCAGCAGTAGAGGGGGTGGATATGGAGAAGCTCACGATCCGCGACTTTGGCAAGGACGTAGAGTCCTGGAAGGCGTACCGGAAGACGCTGCCGCAGATCGACGCAGGGTACGCCAGCGACTCATCCACAGAGGAGCCTGCCAACACAATCGGCAACGTGCCGATCGAGTGGTACGAGGACTACCCGCACATCGGGTATGACGTGGACGGAAAGCGCATCATGCGGCCAGCCACCAGCGACGAGCTGGACAAGTTCCTGGCGAACATGGACGACCCGGACGTGTTCCGCACGGGCCGCGACGAGGCCAACCAGCAGGACGTCAAGCTGAGCGAGAAGGAGATCGACATCATCCGGCGGATCCAGGGCGGAGCGATTCCGGACGCAGAGTTCAACCAGTACGAGGACACCGTGGAGTGGTTCACGTCCCAGACGATGCAGACGCCGCTGCACGCCGCCCCGCCGTCGAAAGCAAGCTTCTTGCCCTCGAAGTGGGAGCACAAGCGCGTCATGAAGATTGTGCGCGCTATCCGCCAGGGCCACATCACGCGTCCAGCCGCAGACCAGGGCCCAAAGTACTACGATGTGTGGGCCAATGCGGCTGAGCTGACCGGTGCGCGTGCCCGGCGCCAGCGGCTGGCAGCTCCGCGCATTCCGCTGCCTACGCACGCCGAGAGCTACCACCCGCCAGCCGAGTACCTGCCTACTGAGGAGGAGCGCCAGAAGTGGCTCGAAGCCGATCCGGATGAGCGCAAAACGGACTACCTGCCGCAGGACTTTGGCACGTTGCGGACGGTGCCGGGATACGGGCGCTTTATTCAGGAGCGGTTCCAGCGCTGCCTGGATCTGTATCTGGCGCCACGCATGCTCAAGAAGACGTCGAACCTGGATCCTGAGCAGCTGGTGCCCAAGCTGCCCGACCCGCGCGATCTGCGGCCGTTCCCGGCGGCCGAGGCCCTGCTGTATTCCGGCCACACTGGCCGCGTGCGTACGATCTCGGTGGACCCCACGGGGCTGTGGCTGCTGTCCGGGTCCGACGATGGATCCGTGCGGCTGTGGGAGATTGCCACGGGCCGCTGTGCGCAGACATGGAGCTTTGGACAGACCGTGCACAAGGTTGCGTGGTGCCCCAGCGCCGACGTGTGCGTGTTTGCTGCGGCAGTTGGCAGCCGCCTGGTGGTGGGCATTCCGCCGCATCTGTGCGACAGCCAGAAGCAGCTGGTGTCTGAGGAGCTGGCGCGTGCGGGCTTTGCGCCCGGCGCAGACGACGACGACGACGACGATACGCTGCCTGTCAGTTGGGACGTGCCCCCGAGCGCAGAGCAGGCGGTGGGCATCTGCGTGTCGGTGTCGATGCGTGCAGCCGTGAAGTCGGTGGTGTGGCACCGGCGCGGGGACTACCTGGCAACGCTGACTGCAGAGGAGGGCGGTGGGTCGGTGCTGGTCCACCAGCTCAGCAAGCACAAGACGCAGCGGCCCTTCCGCAAGCTCAAGGGCGCCGTGCAGTCTGTGTGCTTCCACCCCACGCGGCCGTGGTTCCTAGTGGCCACCCAGCGCTACGTGCGCATCTACAACTTGGCGCAGCAGCAGCTGATCAAGACCCTGCAGCCTGGCGTCAAGTGGATCTCCAGCCTGGACGTGCATCCCCAGGGCGACAACGTCATTGTCGGCTCGTACGACAAGAAGATGGCCTGGTTTGACCTGGATCTGTCCGTCAAGCCCTACCGCTCCATCCGCTACCATCGCCAGGCCATCCGCCAGGTGCAGTTCAGCCGCAAGTTCCCCCTGTTCGCCACCGCCTCCGACGACGGGTCCATCCAGATCTACCACGGCATGGTGTACCAGGACCTCAACCAGAACCCCCTGATCGTGCCTCTCAAGGTTCTGCGCGGCCACGCTGTCTGCAGCTCGCTGGGCGTGCTGGACTGCCTGTTCCACCCCACCCAGCCCTGGCTGCTTTCTGCCGGCGCCGACGGCTCTATCCGCCTGTGGACATAGCTTCTTTATTGATTAAATTAAATTCCAGTAAACTGCAGCGACAGTGCGACCAGTGCGGTCAGCGCGACGTAGCCGCCGGTGCTGAGGACGGCGGCGGCGCTGAAGAAGTTCACGGGGTCCGTGGCTGCCGCATCGGCTGTGTCGAGTCCGTCGGTGGCTCCGTCTGTCTCGAGCGTGGGCGTCTTGCCAAAGTTGGGGTCTTTAGGCGCGGTGCAGTTGCGGTCGCCCTGACACTCCTGCGTGCAGCGGATGTCGCCGGTGGCGCAGTTGTTCTGGCACTGATACACCTCGTACTGGCACTGGTAGTGCATCACCGGGAACGTGAACGTGTCCGGGTCCGGGTTCTTGCCGTTGCCGCAGGTGCAGTGCCACTGCAGGTTCATCGCGTCGCACCCGTCGTTGATCGGCGATCCCCATGTCATGTTGAGGCACACGTTCTGGCAAAAGTTCGTGTTGTCGTTGCACCACGTGTTTTTCACGTCAATATCTACGTCGTTGGCATTGAATCCGGAGGATGCCCGCTGCGCCCGGCGCTTGTGAGTGCTGCTCTCTTTTAGCACCCGGATCCCGTCGCCGCTGCGCTTCTCGCTCTCGTGCCGCTGCCCTTTGCGCGCCATTACTTTGTCGCCATCGGCACTGCCTCCTGCTGCCACTGATGCTGCCAGCCCCACGACAATACACGTTTTCAGATGCATATTGGTAGTCTTGAAAAATGCAATGTTTCACTGAAAGATATGAGCCTAATAAGCCACGCGGCCGTTAACAAGAAAGAAAGCAGAAAGTGGAGGACAAAAGGATGCTCGAATGGCTCCTTTATATGGCGGAAAGGTGCTTGGATTCAGGTTCCATGCGCTATGTGTCTCACAGCCTCCCCCTCTTCTTCCTCCCCAGAATAGAAATTAACAACGCAGTGTTCTATAGGAAAAAGTAAACAAATATCTTCGATTGTTTGACTGCAGCTTCTTTCAAGCCGCTTTCGTAGCAAGACACATATTTTCCCACATGTTCAGTTCTCAGAGCCAGAACTATCCATAATGTTTCTACATCGTTGCGGCACAGCTCAAAAACAAATAACATGTCAAGCAGAATACTATTTAATTAACATTACGAGAGAATAAGAAAATTACTAGTCGATCTTCTTGGGTTGCCTTAGCCCTATGTACGGGAACAGCCCCATAAAATACCGCACCGAAAACAAGTGGTCATGGCCCAAGCGCGCCAGCTTTATCATGTGCGCCCACATAATCAGGTATGCGCTTCCATAAGCTGTCATAATGTGCCACCACCCATGAAGCTGCAAGATCCCATCGAGCGGCATGCCCAGATAGCTCCGATATGAGCGCAGCTGGTGGCAAAAGATATTGTCAATGTTCCACACCAGAAACCCGCCCCACATGCCCAGTTGCCCTACTATATGTAACCGAGACATTGTGCGCCGTGTCTCCTTGCTTATCTGAAGCTCATTGAGCCGGCGGAATGCCAGATATATAGATCCCAGCACCATTATTGCAAACGCTACTTGGTGAAACACTGGGTTTTGTATCCAGAACAGGTATATCAGCGTGACGCTTATTTGGAACAGCCCCAGCAAAATAGGCACCTTTATTCCGTGCACTATATCTGTGTTGATTTCCAACAGCGAGTATAGCGCCAGACCGCACAGGTACAGCATGGGCAATTCGTCCAGCATTTGTGTCGTGTACTTTAGCGTTGCATGGAACGATGTCGAGCCACAGCCTACCAGCAATAGTCCAATATACATGGCTGTGATCCGCTTCCCGTGCTTGTGACGAATCGATGACTGTATGCCTAGCACTGCCAATGTGATCATTACAGCGTTTGTGAATGTGTTCCAAAACTCTGCCACATAGTTGCTAATCGCATAGTTTTCCTACACCAGATACCTCTCCCCATACATATTTTAATTAGCCAACATGCTTGTATCAGGATTCCGCTAGCAAAGAAACAAAAAGGATCTTCCCACAACCCATGAAGAAGCTTCTTCCAGAAACAAATACAATATGTTCATCGACTTGCAAATTTGCGCATTTTTTGCATATTATTTGCCACTTACCTCACACCAATCAATGGTCGATGTCCTAATATTTAGAGCGTCGTCGCACGCGCAGCCAAAACCGGAAAACACAAACAAATAACAAACCGATTAGTAACGTTTCACCAACAGTGCAAAGAAAAAAGGGGGGGAACCATGTTCAGCATCTGTCTGCAATTAAGGAAAAAAAATCAGGAGGGGTAAGGGATATGAGTCTCCCTATTTCCTCCCAAGCAAGAAGGTGGTGGCAGTAGACAGCTTCACGCTATAGTCGGGATTCTTTTTGCGGAGCATAAAGTGGTCGCATGCAGCCCTGAAGTCTCAGCACATGTGCGCCTTGAACTCCGCCTTTTTCTTCAATCCGACTTGGCTGACTTTAGCACAGGCTCGAGTGTGGCATAGAGCTTCTGTCTCACCTACCTTTCTCCCCAGTAGTACGCTGTAGCATTGCGCACGGAATCCTCGATTATCATCCCCATGGTTGTGGTATACCTCGAGAGGCTTGGTGTTTACAAAGCTGCACTAGGGTGTTTGATCAAAAATAAGCCCACTTAGGGGAACTACAGGTCGAACAATCGCAAACAAACGGCTGGGCAATGCGGTAACAGAAATTGCTGCAAAACAAGGATCAGAGTAACCGTTACAGCTGAGAAGACACAGATAAAGCAAATAAAGTATATAAAAAAGAGGCCGCGGAAAAGAAAGATTAAAAGATCGAGTGAAGATCCGCTTCTGTTTCTACGCAAGTCCTTTTTTATATTGAAAAAAAAGGACAGGCTGGGCTTTCCTGTCCGCCCTTTTCCTAAATAAATATTGAATGGCATTATTAGGAAGTATTTCCCGCACAGGGCCCCTTTTCCTCCGGCGGACAAGCAATAAAAATCGGATAAGCTGCTTTTTTGGGGAGTGCAGCTGAAAGGAAATTTTGTTGATATGCTGGTAAATCTCCAATGCATGGCTATTCTCTATAAAGACCAGTTATTTTTTTGCAGTGGATACATGCTAGGTCTCGGTAAATCGCCATGGCATTCTCTCAGCATCAAGCGTCCTATGGTTTGTATGGATAGAACCATTCATGGCCTGTGAAATATCAAAGAGCAATCCCCCATGAATACCTCTTTACATGCGCACAGAAAGCAAATAGGAAATGCACGCTTGTGAAAATCCTGCATACTTGATATTGACGCCCTTTATTCCTTTTTCCTATTCGAGGCATAAAGTCTGAGAGGGCTCTCATGACAGACAGCCTCACCCCCACAAACCCGATCTGATCGCAGCTGTTACGCCAAGCATTTAAAGTTTCCCACGTGATTCTAGCTCCATGTAAGTGGCTAGCTCCATTGCGTTAGCACTGTATGCTCTGCCACATATTTTACGGGCTACAAGGCTGGGGGAGGGGAAATGCTTGTCGTTTTTTAAAAAAAAGTGTATGCAGGCTTTGAACACGCAGTTTTTTCTTTCTTTTTCTTTTCGTCTACCTTGTATTATTTTTCTTTCAAAACGCTAGATCACTTTACCGTTTAACGATATAAAGAATACACCTTTCGTCTCTTAGAGCTGTTTTTCCCGCACCGTCTTACTGTTTATTTCAGATACACACTATGGAGTTTGGCGGACCGCTGCCAGTTTCGCCTATAGGCCCCTATTGGGGCAAAGCGTAAGTACTTGCACAGCCTACAAAGGCCTACTTTCAAAAATGCTCTTTCTTGCTAATCGGATAACGTAACACATATGCGTTTGAATTCTATGTAGCACATCGACGATCGACTGGTGCGAGGTACGTCAAATAATGCCATTGCAGTTTTTGGCTAGGTGCTTGTTTTGTCAATCATGCTGTTGATCCGACCATCTCTTTTTGTAGGAAAACTATGCTGTTTGCAAGTATATTGCTGAGTTCTGGAATACAACAACAAACCTGGTGTTTTTTGCACTGGCTCTGTATGGCATGTACAAAGTGAAGGCTACTCGGCAAGAGAACCGGTTTCTCTTTTGCTACATCGGCATGCTGGTTGTCGGCACCGGCTCGTAAGTACACATGATACACATCCAAATTAATTACGCATGCAATGCTAACAATGAGAATACTATATCTGCCGTTGTAGCTGGCTTTTTCATATGACGCTTCAGTACCAATGGCAGCTGGCCGACGAACTTCCAAGTAAGTGAATGCTAGAGATTGATTAATTGCTATCGAATCTAAATTAGAGGAATTTAGTGATTTACGGAACTTGTGTGTGCATTTACTGCGCACTGCAAGCGGATGTCAAGGTGGGATCGGACGTGTATGTGTCTCTGGGGCTGTTTAGCTACTCTGCGGTTGTGACTCTGGTGTATGTGCAGATTCGCAAGCCAGTTTTCCACCAGGTAGCGTATGCAGCCGAAGTTGCCGTCATTGTGATCCGCAACACGATGCATCAGATAGAAATTCGCAAAACCAACATCCGCGCATATACGGAGCTGGTGAATATGTTTTGGCTTGGTATCGGGTCCTTTGGAGGCGCATTTGTGCTGTGGAATATCGACAATGTGTTCTGTAACGAGCTGCGTGCATTGCGCACAGTGCTGCCGGCACCGCTGAGTCCACTGTTTCAACTACATGCATACTGGCATATTGGCACGGCGCTCGGGTGCTATGTGAGCATCGTATACCAGCAGTATCTTCGCTTGGTAAAGCTAGGTACCATCGACGACTTTTGCGTGCGGCGGCTGGCGCTCGTAGTGCCGTATATCGATCGTCGCAAAAAGGTTGCTTGAAAAATCGCTGCATGGCTTATAAAATCTATGAGTTGTCCAATGCATGGTTGCTTATTTTCCACTCGAATAAAGTTCCAAACTGTTTTTCCATACCCGTCTATTCTGGCTTCTTGATGAATACAGGAGTAATTTACATTCGAAGACAAAGAATAAAAAAAGGATGCAAAATAAGACAGAAGAGATGGTTTTTTTGCTGGTCCTGGAAGGCACACCAGTACTGCAAATTCTCTTTGAGCAGAGAAAAAATAGGGAGACATAGAAACAATAGCAAGAATAAATGCTGCAGACATGGTGCGCCTTTTTTTTTTTTAGCAAGTGCACAAGTGATATTGTAATCTCACACATATTCCAGGCCACAGGAAAAAAAAAAACCTCTTCTCGACAAGGAAAACGAGCATCCCTTGGAAAGCTAGCTAATTCTAAAGGATATGCAAAGGCGGAACTGTCTATTGGGACTTTATGCCCATCATATCGACAAGCACCTGGGCAGCCTATTTAAGAAAGACAGTTTTAGCATGAGGTTCTAAAACTAAACCAGCCAACTCGTAATTCTTACCTCCATCATCTGAACCTGCTGGTGCTTGGTCAGGTTGTATTTGAGACAGGTTTCCCAGGCATCATGGTGCTCCCACAGATGCTTGTGCAGGCAACTGCGATGCTTGTAGCGCTTGCCGCACACCTCACACGTGCAGGCAGATCGACCAGGGCTGGAGCTGGACCTTCCGCCGGAACTCAGCGACTCCGGCTCCGGCGAGGAGCTCATGTACTGGCCCAGGCTATCACGCCGCGAGTGCAGCGAAACATACGTCTCTTGTTGTCCAACTACAGATAGCAAAAAGCCGCTTAACAAGTTAGCTAAATTTCATCGAGCAGCTTTAGCATTCTACTTACACTTTGTTATGACGCTGGTCTGCATAGCAGGTGTGAGCTAAGCTTCAGTAGTTTATCGAAAAGGCCAAATCCAAAACAAGGAAGCAAAAGAAATAACAAGGTCCAATTACAAAAAAAGCCAAAAAGAATTTAAATTTTCTACAAAAACAAAAACGTGTATTTTTTCTCCGCCAGAAATTCCCAGACTTGATATTACAAGGCGGGGAGGTGCACTACCATTGTCCGAGCAATCTGGTTGGTTGCTGAAAAATGCCTAAATGCTAAAAAGTACGTTTTATATTCAGTCACATGACGTTATGCTTCATTTCCTTTGCGTTTTGCACTGAGAAAGTCCCCCCTTTTCACAACAAGCAGAGCCAGCAGGCTTGATCGTCGTCCGCATCTTTCCCGTTTGGCTTAAAGCACGAGATAATTTCTGCCAATGGTCTCGGCGTAAATCAGGAGATCTGCTCTTCCTTCCTTCTTCATCTTTCAATGCTCTGGCTGAGTGCTTGATGAACCAGTACACAAGCACATCAATGAAAAGCAAACTGGCTCCAGTCAGGCGATAATGAAATCCTCATCCAGATCTAGATCAGCGACCTTGATCCTCACTAATCTAATGCTGCCAGCTGATAATTCGCTTGATCATAAAACTCAGCTCTCTCTTTTTATTTTCATTTGTTTGACCCTTGAATTATGTTTACCCAGCTTGAAAGCGTGTGTCGGCGCTTGGTTCGGGAGCACTACGGGCCGATTGTCGAGAGCGTTGCAGGATTGCTTATAGAGAAAGGTCGGTTGCCTTTAGGCCAAATTGTTGCGCAAACCGAGCTGCCAGCACTCAGTGTACGTCAAGCGCTGGCAGTGCTTATTCAGCATAGCCATGTTACGCATGCACAGAGCAAGGAGGGGTCACGTATGATGACGTTTTACTCCATCAGCATCCGGAATATTCTACGGCTGCAGCGGTCCGGACTTTATATGGCACTGGTAGAAGAGCGTATGGGCAAATACGGACTGGCAGTGTTCCAAACGATCATGTTGAATGGCTGCATGAGCATCAGCAGCGTGCGTGAAGCGCTCAATTACAGCAAGCTGAACTCGACAGAGAAACAAAAACTTGCTGTAGCGGTGGCCAAGCTGGTTCGCGAGAGGTTTATTACCGCCATCCAGCCCATCGACACTGTGACCAAAATCGACCGGTTTATACAGGCAGAAGCACACGAAATTGACAAGCTAAAGTCGGTACCTACTCCCAAAGACCTGCTCAACATCCGGCGCAAAATCAAAGAGCAGGACGAGAGCGAGTATACGAGCACGGAAGTGGTGGGCATGAAGCGCCAGGCAGCAGGCAGCGAGTATGGCGGGCCGCCCAAGGTGCTTATTGGCCCCGACGGCCAGCCGATTGTGCTGGGCGGCAACTTTGGCAATGTCATGGATAGCAACGAGCAACCGCCGCAAAAAGACGAGGATTTGGTCGACGACAAGCAGTGTTTCCGCATCTACTATGACCGGCTAGACGTGTTTCTGCGCAACAAGCAGATTGTTAACCACTTTGCGGCAAAGTACAGCGAGGAGGCCGGCATAGTTCTCAAAACCATTTTGCGGCTGACCGAGCCCCATACCAAAACATGCAAGGACAAGATTTCTGAGCCGGTGGCTGCCCAGCAGATCATCCAGAACCTTCCGCCCGACACACATCTGGACCATGCCGTGGACATGAGCAGCGATCGCTTTTTCAGAGAAGCGCCCGGAGCAACCGACGACAGCAGCGCTGGTCGCCGTGCTACGCTGGGCAAAATGGCATTTGCCCTGCTGGATGTTCTCCGACGCGACTCCTCAGAAGTGGTGGTCAAAGTAGATGAGCGCGGTTCGGGGCAGTTCCGGATCAATTTTGAGCGTGCAGCCAATATACTGCGCGACGAATGTCTGGATCTTTTGGTCCTAAACAAGTTTGGCTCCACATATGCTCGGATAGTGCGGGCGTTGCGGGATAAGCAGAAGCTGGACGAGAAGATGGTTTCGCAGTTTGCCATGATGCCCATGGCGAAATGTCGCGAGCGGCTGCATGAAATGGCGCTGGCAGGGTTTGTTGATACGGTGGAGATCCCACGCACTGCCGACCGCAACCCTTCGCGTATGGCGTATCTGTGGTATGTCAACCCAAGCAAGCAGGTCAGCGCAGCGTTGCGCGGCTGTCTCCAGGGCACTTGCAACATTATGCAGCGCCGGGAGAAGCAGCTGGCTGCGCGTGCACCACTGATAGCAAAGTCCCAGCGTCAAGACATTGTTGCCGGTACGTCGCAGCTGTCGCTTTCTGAGCAAAATGCCTTGAGTGCACTGCTCAGACACAAGCAGCAGATGGACGCAGCCATCGTCCGCTTAGACAGCATGCTGCTGCTGCTCCACGACATTGTTCCTGGGTCAACTGCACTATAAAATATTATTTGAGCCCTAAAGCCAGAACTATATAAAAATAAAAAGAGCTCTTTTTTAGTTTTCGGCTACGGAAGCCTGCTGATTGCCCTTAGCTGATGCTGGAGATGCTGGCGACGAGGATGAGGATCCGGCCTCGGGCTCGTCTTCTCTGGGCTTGACTATCGGGATTGCTTTGTTCACTGGCTTGGTGATCTTAAATGACGATTCTAGTGCCGCTGACGCCTCCTCGTTAGCTGATGAGAGTCGGCGCTGGCGGTTTTGTTGCAGCACCTTGAGCTGTGCCTGACGCTGCGCCTGGCGCTCGTCCTGCTGGTGCATCTGCTGACGCGCGGTAAAGTTCTGCGACATGTCTGGTCCACGCGGCTGGCGAGCAGGAACAACAACCGAGTCTTGGTATAAGCGAGAAGGATAGCCCACGTAGTTCCCGCTGGCCCGACCAGAGTTCATTCCGTCACGCGAAAACTGCTGCTGCTGCGACTGCATGTTCTGGAACTGCTGGTTGAGCTGGGATGCGCCTTGCGAGTGTGTGTAGCTGCGAACTCGCGAAGGATCGTGGTTCTGGTGGTACAGTTGCTGCTGCTGCTGCTGCTGCTGATAGAGGCTCATGCGCTGAGGTGGTGGAGATGTAAGGCCGCTCATGGACATGGTTTCCGGATACAGCATTGACGACGGACGGGGCCGCCCGCCAGCGCCGTAGCGACTGCCGCCCATCGACGAGGCATTGGGACTGGCCATGGAGCGCCGACGGACTTCAGCGCCCTCCAGCAGCGTGTCGATGCCCTTGTACACGCGGATGGTGCGGCCATTGCTACTGCTCTTGGTCTCGTGGTTCAAGCCGAAGCGCTCGGCAACCAGCATCACTATTTGGCGCTGGCGAGTGTTTAGCCCGCTGGGAAACTCAAGCTCACCCAAGGACTTGTTGTGGCGGAAATCGCTGATCAGATCATACACTGACCGCGTATCCGGATCATCCAGATCAATCATGTCGCTGCCATTATTGCCTGATGCTGCGTCTGACGACTGCTGCTGGCTTGTGTTCTGCGTGCTTGACTCGGGAAGCGACATGGCGCTAGGCAGCACCATCATCGACCGCGGACGCTCCATGGGTTCGCCATTCTGGCCACGGCGGGAGCGTGGAATGGACTGCTGCTGTTGCTGCTGCTGGGACGACGCATAGTCAGGCTGGCCATCCGAGGATGCCATTGAATGGCTAGACGACGTCATCATTGCAATAGTGTTGGGATGCGGCGGCGGCGCAGTTCCAGGCAGCGTCTTTTTGTATTCTACCTTAAGTGGCCGGCCAAGCAACGTGACACCATTGAGCCCAACAATCACTCGCGCCGCCTCTTCTGGCGTGCGGAAGTTTCCAAACGCCAGCCCGCGGAACATGGCGCCGTCAAAGTGGTAGTTGAAGGCATACGGCAGCGGCAGCCCACGGTCGGCCATTGTCTGCAGCAGCTCCTCGCGCTTGATGGCAAAGTTGATGTTTTTCACCACGATTGCGTTGGGAATCGCATCTTCGGGCATATTTGCCATCAGCGCAAACTCTGCGCCTGTCAGCCGCATGGCCGGCGCCTGCAGCGACGCCATAGGCGCAATGTTTTGCGGATGCATCGCTGCCTGCAGCTGGTCCTACACACAATACTTTTTTTTAGCAGGGGCTTTTTGTGATAAAACACCTGGATCAATGTATCTTGCTTGCCGGTTCTAGAAAACACCCCTCCCTATGCAGGTATGCTAGACTAGTTCAGGGCTAGCCAACCAGGATCCAGAACGTTGTAGACCAAAACAACAACAAAACCAAGACCCCTGAAGCAAACAAAACATTTTTTTTGGGCAAGTATCCAGGGTGGCTTAAAACACCACACGATTCTGCGTGGCAGGCACTATAGCCACATGTGTAACTTACAGGAACCATGATGCTGTTGCGCTGCCGGCTGCTGGCAACACGGCCACGGCCTCCCGTGTCACGCCCACCGCCCACGCCCATCGTGGCATTGTAGCCCGGCGGTGCACCATACATGCTTTGCACTGCGCGACGCGGACGTCTAACGCCAGCTTCGCCATTGGCTGCTGGCGCTTCGCTTGGTGGCGGCGATATGGCCGTGGCCGTAGATGCCGCGCTCAGAGGCTCTTTGGCAGCAGGCGCTTCGGTGCTCTGTGTCGGCAACGATTCAGATACAGTCGATGGCGGCGAAGAGTCAGCACTTGTCTCGCCAATGCGCGTGCGTTCTAGCTTTCTTAGCGTTTCCTCCACAGCCTTTGACATTATTCTACGTAAACAAAAGAAGCTTTAGTGTGACTGTTGGCAATTTCCAACTCAGATGCAAATACCAGCTTTGCCAAAAGGGGAGTTGGCAATAGAAACGTACCTTCAAATAGTTATTTTTTATTGCGCTCTTGGTCTAGACAGAAGCGCTCAATGCAAGCTATCGTCAAAAAGACTAGTCGTTATAAGAAACAGGAGTAAAAAAAGTAAAGGTGCCAAGTGCAGCAGAGAAGAAAGAAAAAAGAGATATGTAGCGAGATGCTCATGCAAACTTACTTTTAGTCGTATTTGCGGCGCAGATCGTCTATAAACACAATAACTTCACATTTCCTGTGCCAGAAAAAAAGAAAGAAAGATGGCTACACGAAGCCGCACATTTCTATTTGTTCAGTACCGAAACTCGTTCGGACACTTGCAGCGGCGGCGACGTGCCCAGGCAGCCGACACCGGGCCCAATGCCGAAGAAGAAGGCCTCATTGAGCGCACTAACGAGGAAGGCGAACTGGTGATTGAGCTGGCGCATTTACCGCCACGGTGGGTGGACCTGGTCGACGACTTCGACCAGCAGCTGGAGGACATTGCCGGCAAGACCCGCAGGCTCGAGGAGCTGCACAAAAAGCACCTGCTGCCGGGCTTCGACGACCGGTCCGGAGAGGAGCGCGAAATCCGGCTGCTCACGCAAGATATCACCACACAGTTCCAGTCATGCGGCGAGCTGGTCCGCGGCGTTGCCCAGCAGCAGACGTTTGGCCAGGAGCAGACCGTAGGCCGCAATATCCAGGCATCGCTGGCCCAGCGCCTGCAGGAAAAGTCTCAGGCCTTCCGCAAGGCCCAGTCCGCCTACATGCACCGGCTGTCGCTTCGCAAGGATATCAACTCGGACGTCTTTGCGGTTGATGCCGACCACGAGCGCGCCGTGTCTCGAAAGTTCGACATGACGCTGTCTGATGAGCAGCTGATGGCCGTGGAAGCCAACGAAGCGGCTGTTTCGCAGCGCGAGGGCGAGATTTCTGCCATTCACGAGTCCATAGTTGAGCTGGCCGCCATCTTTGGCCAGATGCAGGAGATGATTATTGATCAGGGCACTCTGCTGGACCGCATCGACTACAACGTCGAGACTGCCGTCGTCAAGATTGCTGCTGGCGCTGACGAGCTTGAGGAAGCCGATCGCCACCAGAAAGGCGCCGTAGCAAACAAGTGTATCATTGCACTGGGCGTTGTCGTGATCATTCTTGTTGTTATTTTGCTTTTGAAATGGCTCTAGAAAGCATAGTTGAGATCCAGGTCATTTACATGTATTATAGAGAGCATTTTGTTCAAAGTCTTTATTTTTCCTTTGTTTAACTTTCCATAGAAAGAAACACAAAAAAAGTGCTTACAGACGACGACCACGACGACCACCGCGCTTACGGGTGCTGTCAGTGGGGATGGGAGTGACGTCCTCAATGCGGCCAATGCGCAGACCAGCACGAGCCAGAGCACGCAGAGCGGCCTGGCCACCAGCGCCAAAGACCTTGCGGCGGGTACCGCCCATAGCACGGATCTTGATGTGCAGAGCAGTGATGCCGAGCTCCTTGCAGCGGGCTGCAACATCCTGGCTGGCAAGCATAGCAGCGTACGGCGAGGGCTCGTCACGGTCAGTCTTGACCTTCATACCACCTACATTCGTCATACAAGCATGTTTAGATTCAAAAATGGCCCATGGCACAAAATAATCGGCGTTTGAGAGAGTCTGCGTGTATCACCACTAGTCGCTCGTCTGCCGCTTTTGTTGCAGGCAATTCCCACTGAGACAAACTGAACAGCCTGGCTGCTCAGTATTTGTGCTCATCATTGTGCCATACCCCCACCACCTCAATTCAGCGCTTTAAAACCCACGGCAAAGACACTGGGTCCTGCACCAAGCAACAGTCTAGCTTACCATGGCCAGCCAAGGTGTATCATCAAAGCCACTTAATCTCGGTCGCCAAGCTATGATCTACGAACCAATTGGTACACATCATAGCTAGTTGCGTAACTAAACAAGATCCGGCTTCTCCACACATATTCTGCTGCCTTAACCAGCCTAGAGCTGGCGGCAAGTGTTGCTTAAACACAGGCCCGCATCCTTAGGGGAATCTCAATAAAGCCGCTGAAACAAAGAAGCGGTTGCCAGCTCATTACTCTCCAGTACAAAACATAAGACCTTGGCAATTTCTACACACCAAGTGCGACTAGCTTACGAGAAAACGCATCTTTGGACACTTACCAGTCACACGGACAATGGTTTCACGGCCGGTAAGATCGGTAACGTGGATAAAGGTGTCGTTCTTTGACGCAAAAATGTGGGCGACGCCAAACACAAGCTCTCCGGGCTTAACCTGGGGGCCAAAGGAGATGGCCTGCTCGGGCTGCTTAACCTTTCCTGCCTTCTTCGACTATTGCATTCAAACTCATTAGTGAACTGTTTTAAAACACGCATCCATTATAAGCGCACTGCTACAGCAGAGTTACTTTGCTTGCTGATGCAGAACGGCGAATCCATTAAATAAACCAACTCGCATCCATCGCATCAGCAACACATACGCATCCGCCTTGCCTTCAGCAGTCAGCGCCTCTTTTTGCCGCCATGTGTGCAACAACGTACCATTTTTTAATTCCTACGCTGAAATACGCTAAATAAGAGCTTACTTTTGGAAGAGAAGGATTCAGCAGTGGAGCAAAAAGCTTGCAGACAATAAAGCCTGTACCTGATCTGATTTCTGCGATTTAATCTATTTTTGTTTTCCAGAGATAAATTGCTTCTGTTCTATAAGCTCGTTGCAGTATATTGGCACAAGTCTATCGAGTGATAATAATATTTCTTGAAGTACAAAAAAAAAAAAAAGCTGCTTAGCAGGCCTAAAAGTATCAATATACGCCATAGCACATTCAGCAAAGTAAAATAAGAGGGTAGTGTTCCCAGTACATAAAAGAGATAGCAAAAAAGAGAATCGGCTCATAAAATAACCCAGATTTTCGCAGTGGTTTGCGCAGCCAGCCACTACAAAAAGATGAGGGAGAAAGATCGAGTACAGCACAAGATAAAGAGAGAAAGAAAGAAAGAAAACAGAAAGGTAGTGCCGCAATTTTTAAGCCGTTGTTCCTCCCCTTCTCAATGGCCTTTGTCTAACGAGAGTTTTGATGCGTGGGCGATGATATGCTGGTTCTGGACGATCCAGCTGCTGCCGATGACGGCGCAGAGACAGAGGGAACCGAAGCAACGCCCGCTTGGTCGTAATGACCGCCGTTCATAGACGGCATCGAATTCGGGTGGACAGAAGCCATAAGGGGAACGGCGTTGTGGGCCTGAGGTTGCCCGGAGGCATCTACCGGCACCATATTGTAATAATACATTCCCCCAGCATGCTGCTGTTGCTGTTGCTGTTGCTGTTGAAAGGCGCTATTGGCCTGACATTGCGCAAACGGGCGTGGCTGCGAGATTGGCGGCTTGGAGCCATTGGCAGCTGGGCTGACACCACGGCTTAGCGCAGCCCCAGCAGCAGCAGCATTAGCAGCGGGGGGCGGCATACCCGAGTTTTGACCATGAGGATACAAAGACATAGCAGAAATAGACGTAGAGGAGTGAGCACCATGAGTTGGGCCAAGAGTCGGCGAAGCATGGCGACTGCCAGCGGCGCTCGGGACTGCCGAGATAAAGCCATCGCGCTGCAGCTTGCTGTAAATACGCTTGCCATAGGGCGTGTTGCGGATCAGAGGAAGCAGCGGCAGAATAGCCTCGATGATCTCTACGCGCTGGTGCTGGTCGGCAAAGTCCAGGGCGGTCTGGACAACATAGTTGCCATATGAATCGCGCATCAGCATTTCAAGCTTTTCGCGCTGCATCAGCGGTGCCACCAGCAGTTTGCGGGTGTGCGGGCTAGCCAGGCGAATGCATTTTTCCATCACGTTGGACGAGAACTTTTGCACCGACAGCCCGCAGATATGGTCAACAAACTTGAGAATCAGTGGATCCGAGTAGTCGCGCACACCCAGATCCAACACATACTGAACAACATAGTTGCCAAACGGGTCCTGAACCAGCGACAGTGCTTGAACAATTATAACCTCGACCAGCTGCGACTTTTGCGCATTAGAAGCGTGGTCAATGCACCGCTGGAACACGCAGCATCCATGGCGGTGAGTAGCCACATCAATGCAGCTGGCAGCAACCGAGTTGTAGATAAACTGGTTGTTCTCGCTTGTAAACCGCGACAGGCACTTTTGAATCACGTGGTTGCCGTTCAGGTCGCGAATCAGGGTAACTACGCGGTCGCTCAGCGCCTCAATAATCGCATCGATTTGTTTCTGGCTAGACAGCAGCTCAATCAGCTTTTGAACAGCACGAGTGCCGTGCATGTTGAGCGACACGTTCACCAGATCAGGAGCCACGCCAACAACAATCTGAGTGCGCTGGCTCTCAGAGCAGTGCTCCAGCAGCTTCTGGCACAAGTAGTTGCCAAAGGGATCGGTCATCAGCGTCGAAAAGTGCGGTAGAGCTTCCTTGAAGATCAGGGTAACATGCTTCTCCTGACCCTCTTCAAGCTTCTTTTGCAAGAAGCGGCAGCCATACTGATCCTTGCACACTTCGAAAATCGAGCCTTTCAGATCCTCCAATTGGGCGTTGATAAACCGGTTAGCGTCTGGATCGGCCTTGCGATGCGACTTGGCATGATTGTGCTTTTGGTTATGGTGGGAGCTTGACTGCGCTGCTTGCTGCTGCTTCTGCTGTTGCTGCTTTGGCTGCTGTTGCTGGGGCGGTGCTGACACCGCCAAAGAAGCAGGCTGCTGGGCACTGTGGCGCTGGTTGGGGTGCTTGGAATTGCCGCCTTGTCCACCAAGCTGGCCTTGAGGTTGTGTATGCACATGGATGTGCGAAGGCGCATAGTGAGAGTGCTGCTGCAGGGAGACTTGCCCCATTCCGTAGATATTTGCCGCACTTGCTGACGCAAACGGTGGTCCCTGCATACCGTACCCGTTTACAACAGGAGTTGCCGAGCCAGAGCCAGAGCCAGGCGTACCGCCGCTTGCAAACGGCGGAGCACGCGAAGCACCACCCATCATCGGTCCATTGGGACCATACGGATAGTTGGCATTTTGCGGTAAACGACCACCAGCAGCATCATAGAGAGCATCGCCTACTGGAGCCGCGTATACCGGATACTGGTGGCTATACAAAAGCCCAGAAGCATCAGTTAGACCCGAGACCGACGGTACTGTGCGCAGGTGGCCTACTGAGTCCTCGGTAGTCTGTACAGTTTGGTACTGGCTGGTGTTAAGCACGGGAGTGCTAGAGTTGCGCACCAAACTGGCAGCGCGGCCAGAGTCGTACAGCTGCGGGTTCTGAGATGCATCAGCCGGTACTGCGTCGGCAGTGACCAGCGGCTGACGGGGCATCTGCGGCTGAGCCTCTTGTGCATATGCAGAGAATGATGTCGGGTTATGAGCAAACTCTGACGAGCTGCCCATATGAAGTAGCCCAGAGCCGGGCGCGCGATGTATGCCGCCGACAGAAGAAGATCCGTTTAGCATGCTGCTGGGCTGTTTGGGTTGGCCCGACAAGAGATCCTCGTCTAGAAGCCCCTGCGGAAGCTTGGGGCTGGTGCCCAACATTCCAGCGCCAGCAGCATTATTGCGGAAGGCAGAGGAGCTGTTGCGAGCGGCAATGCTGTGGCCGTCAAACGGTATTCTGTGGGCAGAAGAGTCGTTTATAGAGAAGCCATCGAGCTCTTGCCACAGGTTCTGAAACTCGCGTGAATTGCGGCGTGAAACAGGAAGCGACTTTACGAAAAAGTCGTTGATTCCCGGCTGCACCGAGTTGGGGGATGCCTGCTGTGACTTGATTGTGTCTAAAAGCCCGTTGCTCATGTCTACCGTCGTCGACTGCATGCCTATTGGCTCATTGTCGCCGCCACGAGCAGTGGCCGGCAGCACTCCTGGCTCTCCCAGCGCACTGCCAAAACGCGAGAGCCGGTGTGCGGCTACTGGAGGCTGTCCACTGTATGCAGAATCAAAGAGATTGCCTGAGGAACCCATAATCGAGCCTAGCGGACGCAGGCCCACAGGCGACGTTGCTGACGAAAGCGACCCGCCCTTGCCCGGCCTGGCGACTCTGCCCAGTCTCGCCGACGGTGCCGCGGTGACAGGGCCGTCGCCAAAGGGCTCGCCGCCAATCTCAAAGATTGACGTGTGTCTTGGCTGAATACCCGCTGTTTTTGGTGCTGCAGGGTTAATGGAGGCTGCGGCAGTAGGATTGACAGCAGCTGCAGTAGCGCCCAGCGCACTCTCGGTGGTCATCGCCGCAGTAGCTGTTAGCGGTTGCTGCCCCACATCAGCTGAAATGGCCTACAAATAATAGTTGGTTTGAGCTCAATGAACGCTAGCAAGTGCAAGCAGCCTAATACTGTACCTTTAGATCGGCGGCGTGAGCCGCACCACTGTTGCTGAAGGGGTCAAAGGTTCGGGTAGGACCAGTCATCATCTGGTAGCGCCTAGAAAGTTGGAGCGAAACGCAATCTCTTGGCGCCTCGACTACTCAGCAGTACCAAAACAAGTATCTTCTATGCCAGTGCTTTGTAAGCCTGTTCTGCTGACACGTGTGTAAACGTACTGTCCCGTCGGCTAGCTGCCGTATACCACAGCACGTTCGTGGCACAACTTGAAACCGTGTGAAAAAAAAGGCTATGCTGTGCCCCCTTCAAAAAGGCGCGTAGTAGCAAAGTAGGCGCGTTGCTGCCAAAAGTTAGTGGTCTTGCTTAGCGTTAAAAATTGTGCACGATTCAGGCGGAATTAGGATAAATACAAAAGGAAAATCCTCACAAAACTTTAAAGAGAAACCAAAGCGTTTCAAGTGCTGTGAATTTATACACTACTCCTCCAGCAATTATAAAGAGAGAAAGAAACGGCGCAACAAAGAAAAAAAAAGAAGTTTCTTGCTTGGCCACCACCATCGTTGACTGGCCTGAAATTTTTTTTCAGCACCCCCAACACTAATTTGCTGATCCGCCCAATCAGCTGAACGCTAGCCGCGCTCAATTTCACGTGACTTGGCCTTGAGCAGCTCGTCAACCTGGTTGATGTGCTTGTCGGTTTCTGTTTGGACCGACTTCTCCCATGTCTTGGTTTCGTCTTTGGGGAGGCCAGCCTTGACGGCAGCTTTGAGCTGCTTCATTGCATCCTGGCGGTGTTTCCGGATGTGTACACGGACTTTCTCGGCAGTGCCTGCCAGATCCTTGACGAGTTTTTCGCGCGATTCTTTGGTGGTTTTCGGCACTGGAACCAGCACTGCGTTCTTGTCTGCCCGGGGATTGAGGCCCAGCCCAGCGTTGCGAACCGACGCTTCTATTGCCGATTGCTCGTCGGGATTGTTGGGAATCACAAGCAGCGTGTGCGCGTCCTTTACGGTGACCAGCGCCAGATCAGTGATCATGGCCGATCCGCCTTTGAAATTCACGCGGACGCGGCTAAGGATGCCTGGGTTGGCCCGGCCAGCACGCATCGACCTCAGCTCCGAGGTAAACCACTCGACCTGTGCCTGCATACGCTGGCTCATCTTGTCCATGTCTACTGGATCTTGGTCGAGTGGGAACTGCTCAGCATCATCCTCGTCCTTTTTGGATTTCTTGCCGCCCTTCTTTTTGGATCCATACCAGCGGGTTGGTTGCAGCTGAACAGCGCTGCTGCTTATCAGTGGTGCGGTTATCGCCGATAGCGCATACAGCCGTGTGGCACTATAGGGCACCTGTAAAGTGCGTTTCAGCAGACGGCATACGGGCAAGCCCGTGCTACCAGTACGTGCTAAACGAAGCATGCTTTGAGAGATTACAAAAATTTAAATTAAAAAAAAAAAGAAGCGCTCTTTTATTTTAGCAGCCGTATTTTAGATTCATAAAGTTGTAGAAGGAAGGGCACAAATGGAGAACAGCAATCCACACACGAATCCACTGTTTAGCTCATCCACTCCAGCAGAGCAGTTTGGCAGACGACTTAGCGACCAAAAGAGCGCATCCTCGCAAACACCTTCAATGTACGGCGATTCCTGGGATGCAGGCCGCGTAATGGGCTTTGGTAGCCCAGCACTTGGCTCTTCTTCCGTGCAGTCCAGCGCAGCTGCATCAACACAGCAGCCCCAAAAAGAAGTCAGCTTGAGTCTTCTGCAAGCGCTGCTGAAGCCCCAACCAGCACAGTCCTTTCCAAGCTCGCATGCGTCGATGCAGGTGTCGGATTCTGAAAGTGCGGTTGGCCAGTCTCCAGATGCGGCATTTTTGTTGCAGCAGCAGCAGCAGCAGCAGCAGCAGCAGCAGCAGCAGCAGCAGCAGCAGCAGCAGCAAAGCGGCTCAAGCAACCCGATAGAACAGCTCAAGCGGATGATGGCAGCACAGAATGCTGCTGCCGGCAGCGGTAGCCCTCAGCCCACATTCCCATCCCAGCAAGCGTCCCAGACCGGCCAGACAGCTCCCAAACCTACCGTAGTACCACAGGCGCCGGCCCAGGGCAAGCCCCTATCTGCACACTCTTCGCCGCGAATCAACGCTATATCATCCATCCCCTCAACGCCGCCCATGAGCGCTCAAACGACGCCATCAGCCAGCGGCACGCCTGGAAAAAAGCGGACAAAACCGGCTGTGTTTAATATAGACCTCAGACGCATCAAGCTCAAGAACAAGCCGGGAACTGTGCCCATCTCACGGCTGCAGCAGCCCACACGGTTCCGGCCAGGCAGGCTGATTGCAGTCAGTCGCGAGTACATTTGCTATGCAGTTCGCAGCAAGGAGGGCGGCCATGTCCGGGTTATTCACCAGCTTCAGGGGCAGCTGGCCAAAATGCAGGGCCACAAGGACTCGATTGTTGATATGGAGTTCCACCCATGCTCGCGAGATGCAAATATGCCGCAGGTGCTGGCGTCTCTGGGCAAGGAAAACCGCCTGATTGTCTGGCTGGTAGGGCCTGTGGACAAATATGCCGCCGCTGCTGCCGAGGGCACGGTTGCATATGAGCCATTTATCAACATTGATAGCGGAGGTGATGCGCGTTTTACGTGTCTGGCATGGCGCAGAGAGATAGTGGACAACACGATGGAGCTGTGTGTGGGCACAGACAAGGGGTTTATGGCAGTGAAGGCGCCAGTTCCATCTCCTAAGGGAAAGCGGTCAGAGGCATCGAATGAAGGGCTCAACGTAATACCCATTGGTACCGAAAGCGCAGTTACCGCCATTGCTCGCGCTGGCCGGCACTGGGTCATTGTTGCGAGCGCAGACAGAAAGGTTCGGATTTATCAGCTCGATAGCTGCTGGGAAACCAACAGCCAGCCGTACACGGTTGTATGTGAGCTGCCTCAAGGCGAGCACTCCATTGACACAGTCATCTACATTCCGCCAGCAACTGCAGCCGATGGTGCTGGGCATGTAATCCTGGGATGCTCAATGAATCGCCAGGTTCAGCTGTGGTGGCTGGGTATGTCGGCACAGCAGGTTGCCCTGATCCAGACAGTGACGTTTGCAGGCGCAGCGGCCAAGTCAGCATCATCATTTGTAAAGCTGGCGTGGGCCGAGCAAGGCCGCTGTTTGACAGTGGGAGCAAGCCAGGCACCGTCGGCGATATTTGTGCTTCGTTCGGATGGCCATGGAGCCAGCATGCGTCTGAATATGCCGCTGGGATACAGCTTGGGAGATGAGCAGACCATTCTAAGCATGGTGTCAGCGCTGGAGCCGCAGGAAACGCTGAGCATTTACAGCGTGCACACTCGCTTGGTACAGCAGCTGCAGATTCCTGGCATTCCCGCTGCCAACCACCAAAGCGTTCCTGACCCAGCAGAGATATATTCCGTTCCGAGGCCGATGCTTCAGGATGAAGAGTTAGTGCCCGACGTACCAGCACAAGCTGCAAAGCAGCAGGCGGCAGCTGGTAACACAGCTGCTGTCGCAGCCGCTACAAGCCCTGCTCTGTACAACTCTTCAGTAGCACCCCCGGCTGCTGTGAATGGCACAGCTGATCTTGCAGGTAAAGTGCAAGAGCTGGTTTTGGAGCAGCTGCAGCCGCAAATAGCAGCAGCACTCAGCAGGCTTGATCTGAGCAGAGCCAACGCAGCAGTCAAGCTGGATGCAGCAAGCGAGGAGCAGCTGGTCGCACGGATCAGCGCAGCAGTGGAGAGGCGGGTGACAGAAAGCGTGGCAATAGCAATGGAGCGGACGCTGATCCCGGCGTACACGCGGGCAACGGCAGCGATGTTTGAGCAGATGCAGACGACATTTGAAACGGGACTGCGCGAGTGGTGGGCACGGTTTGCGCAGACAATGCCTCCGCCTCCGCCTCCGCCTCCGCAAGCGATAGCCACGCCGCATTCGCAAATGGTGATGATGCCGCAGATGTCCAGCGGATCGGCAGCGCCAGAACATTCGGCGGGCATGGCGCACCACATGTCTGCGCCGCAGTTTACTCCGAGCATGCCTCCGCCGCCAGGGCCGGCGGCATCAGGCGCCAGCCATGTCGAATCGCTGATGAGCATTTTGAACTTCCAGAACGCTCAGAAGCAGCAGTGATTTTTTTTTGTTTTGTCTGGCACGATAAGAAATTCAATAATCTTTAAGGGAAATAAAAAGAAGCGCACGTTAAGACGAGTATCCGTCTGGGTTGTTCTGCTGCCAGCGCCAGAGGTCGGCGCACATCTGCTTGAGGTCGCGATGCACGGTGAAGCCCAGCTCTTTGGAAGCCTTGGTAGGGTCGCACAGAATGGTGTCGATGTCGCCGGCGCGGCGCGGGTCGTTGACGTAGGGGATCTCGCGGCCACAGGCTTCTGCCATGGCAGCAATCATCTCCAAAACGGTCTGGCCGGTGCCGGAGCCGAGATTGAAGATCTCGTAGCCGTTGTTGCTGGCCAGACGCTTGAGGGCCACGACATGGGCCTCGGCGAGGTCCATGACATGGATATAGTCGCGCACGCCGGTGCCGTCGCGGGTGTTGTAGTCGGTGCCAAAGACGTGGACCTTTTCGAGCTTGCCGACGGCGACCTGGGAGATGTAGGGCATCAGGTTGTTGGGGATCTGCTGGGGATCCTCGCCCATGGTGCCAGACTCATGGGCGCCGGTGGGGTTGAAGTAGCGCAGCATGATGGCGTTCCACCCCTGCTCGGCATCAACCACGTCCTTGATGATGTTCTCCATAAACAGCTTGGTGCGGCCGTAGGGGCTGGCGCATCCCAGCTCGTTGCTCTCGCGCAGCGGGTTGCCGTCATAGTCGGCGGCATACACGGTGGCCGACGAGGAAAACACGATGTTTTTGACGCCAAACTCGACCATGGTCTCGACCAGGTTGAGCGTGCCGGTGATGTTGTTGCGGTAGTACATCAGCGGCCTGCGGACTGATTCGCCCACAGCCTTGAGCGCGGCAAAGTGGATGACGCTGGTGATGTTGTGCTGCCGAAACACCCGCTGCAGGCCCGCGCGGTCGGTCAGGTCGACGTTGTAGAATGCCAGCGGCTGCGGGAGGCCGGCCAGCTTTTGGATGCGCCGCAGAGGCTCTTCGCAGCTGTTGCACAGATTGTCCACAACCACTACGTTGTAGCCCTGGTTGACCAGCTCCAGCACGGTGTGCGAGCCAATGAACCCGGCCCCGCCAGTGACCAGGACGTGGGGAAGCGAGCTAGCGACTGCCATGTCTATTTTTGGAATATAAAGAAAAAAAGGACGGAAGGAAGGAAGGAAGGAAGGAAAGAAAAGCGAAGGGGACCACCACAGCATTCAGCGCATTAAAAAACTATGCATGGTGATGTCGCCCGCTTGCATGACACAACGTCACCGGCAGGGAGGGGAGGTAACGTTTTACGCTTTGCCCAGGGGGCGTAGACTGTTTTTCCTTCCCTTCCGCTTTCAAAATGCCACTTTGCGAAATTACCACCAATGTCCGGACTGCCGACACCAAGGCGCTGTCGCTCAAAGCCGCCAGCACCGTTGCGGAGCTGCTGTCCAAGCCGCTGGCATACGTGATGGCGGAGGTCAAGCACAGCCCAAGCCTGACGTTTGGCGGAACCGACGAGGCAGCAGTGCTGGTGAACATCGCGTCGCTTGGAGCTGTGGGCGGAGACAAGAACAAGGCAATCGTGGCCGGCATCACCGCTCTGGTCGGCAAGGAGCTGGCCGTGCCGCCCAACCGCGTATACGTGTGGATCCACGACATTCCACGCACGGACTTTGGCTTTAACGGATCGACTTTTGCTTAGACTCAATAAAGCTTACGGATCGACTTTTGCTTAGATTCAATAAAGCTTACAGCAGAAGATATCTTTCAAAGAGCCTATTCGCCGGCGCTCTCTGCATCAGGCTTGTCGCTGGCCACAGGCTCGGGCTTGTCGCTGGCTGGCTCTGCTGCGGGCGCAGCTTCGGATTTGCAGGGATCTTCGGCTGGCAGCCCAGCCGGGTCGTGTGCAGCTGCGTGGTCCTCGTCGCGCAGGTAGAGCAGCAGAGGAACGTGGTCGCTGGCGCCGTAGCACTGGTTGCGGTTGACAACGCCCGCGACCCGCGGCAGCAGCGGCTGGCTGACCACAAAGTAGTCCAGGCGCCAGCCAACAGCCTTTTCGCGGCAGTTTGCCCGGTAGCCAAAGTACGTGTACGCGTCGCCACGGGCGTCAGGGTGCAGGTGGCGGAATGCGTCGATGCGCGGATATGCACTGCCCTGGAGCGTCTTTGAAAAGCTGCCGCGCTCCTCGTCGGTGAAGCCGGCGGACCGGTGGTTGGTGTCGGGCCGGGCCAGGTCCACCTCGCAGTGCGCAACGTTGAGGTCGCCCGTGTAGACGACGGGCTTTGTCTTTTCCAGGCTGTCCAGGTGGGCGCGCATGGCGTCGTCCCAGCGCATGCGGCGGCCCAGCCGCACCAGCTTCTCGCCGGCATTGGGCACGTAGCACGCCACCAGGTGGAACGTCTCGAACTCGAGAGTGATGAGCCGGCCCTCGTCGTCGATGGTGCTGGTTTCAAACCCGTACTGCGAGCGCAGCGGCTTGATCTTGGAGAAAACGGCTGTGCCCGAGTACCCCTTTTTGGCCCGGCTGCAGTGCCACAGCTGGTGCGGGTACTGCTTCTTGCTCAGCAGGAACGCCATGGGCTGGTTGGCCTTGGTCTCCTGCAGGCACAGGATGTCCGGGTCCTCTGCTGCCACGTACTCCTTGAAGCCCTTCTTGCACGCGGCTGCCAGCGAGTTGACGTTGAAAGTGACGATCTTGCGGCAGCCCGCGGGCGCAGGCTCAATGAAGCTGTAGTCTGTAGGCATCGTCTTGTTGGTGGGCACTGCCGCCTGCACCAGCGTCTTTTTGGCTGCTGGCTCCACGGCCGTATCCGCAGCGCGCTTGACGGCCATCCGGGCAAAGCGTGCGATCTGCAAAGTGATGTGGTAAGAGTAACAAAGCGCGATACGCAAAGAGAGAAGTTTGCTAAATGCAATTTTCAAACAAACAGAAAACACTCTTTCAATTGAAGCTTTTTTTTTTTGGCAGTTATAGTAAACATGAGCGATACGCCCAGCACGCCCGACATTGGGCTGAGCGTGGGGCTGGCGCAGCGCACCGTGTCGCGGCGGAGCTCTGTCGTCAGCACCAGCTCCAGCTTCTTTGACCGCTCCTTCTTCTCCACCCCCGAAACGCGCATCGTCGACCACGGCCGCCGCACCACGCTGGCCTACGCTACGCTGACCCTCAACCTCTACAACAACATCTCCCTGGACCTGCGTTCCTCCGTCGATGCCTGCCGCCGCATCGTTGTCCAGGCCGTTGCTTCCAAAACGCGCGCTGCCCAGCTGGTTCCCGTCCTCGCCCGCGTCCACGCCGACGCCGACGACGCCATCGCCACTGCCCGTGCCGTCTCGGCCATTCGCTCCTTCGACTCTATCAGCGATCTGCTGTGCCGCGCCCTGCAGGTCCACGACTCCATCCGCCAGCAGTAGCCTTCCCATATCTCTTCTCTTTCCTGCCTGCAACTGTACACTTTCTGGTGATTTTAGCTAAATGCGGGGTGTATTTCCAATGGCCGCCCAGCACCCACAAAACAAGCACGACAAGGCTGCTGACGAGTACCAAGACTGTCTTCCCTGCAAGCTGGTCGGCGCCGGCGCAATGTCCGGCCTGGCTGCCTACGCCCTGCATGCCCGATCTGAGCTCGATCCCGTCCGCTTTGCCCGGCGCCGCCAAGGTCTGGCAGGCGTCAGCGCTGCGTTTGTCGCCCTGGCGGTGTTCCGCTTGTTACAATAACTGCCTTTATTTCCTTGGCTTATAATAAATTTTACCTCACTGTGCCTGCGTAGCTGCTGGCGGCGGCGCCGCCGCCTCAGTAGGATGCACGCTCTTGGCCACTGCTGCCAGAATGTCCGCAATCTGCGGCGATGCCCGCGTAAAGTCATGTGTCCAGAACGCATAGTATGGGTTACGCAGCAGCTCAATCAGCGTAACCAGCAGCCCCCACGGGAATGGCCGGTTTACCAGAATCCGCTCTACCAGCACCCGCGAAATGCACTCGCGCACCGGCTCTGTCGACTTGGCAAACAGCGCCAGCACCAGCCGCGATGCCAGATACGTGTGTGCCGATGGGAACCGCAACTGGTTGGCCACCGCATTGGCCACCAGGTACCGCCCCTCGGCATCCGCCTTGTCCAGAACCTCGCGCAGCAGGTCCAGCACCACTCGCTGCGCTTCCTCCTGTGCGCTGCCTTCGTCCGCCTGTGCCATACGCACCAGCGCGTGAAGCACAAACGCGTTCACTGCCGCCACGTCGTATCCAGCATCCTCGGTGCGTATGCGGTCCAGTACACTCGCTGCAAAGTCTTCTGGCTTCTGCGTTCCCATAAACTTGTCCAGCTCCTCACGCAGACCCTGCGGCAACGGTGCTGTGTGGTCGTATGGAATCTCGGGCGTCTGTGAAATCTCTGGGAGCAGGTCAATCTTTAGATTTGGTGTCAGCGGCTCAGGTAGCCGCATTGCACGCGGATACGCACTCAGCAGCAGATTGCGTAGCTGAACACACCCTACGGGAACAGCATCGCTCAGCCTCAGCGCATGTGCTGCCAGAAACTCTGGATAATCGTGCAGCACCACTAGCACCACACACACGGTGCCTCGGTACAGCAGCTTAACGCCTTCGCCCACAAGTCCTCGCTCCACAAACGGCTGGATAAACCGCAGCTGTGTTTCCAGGAGCGATGCTGCCTGCTCCCAGCCTGCTCGCGAGCTGACCAGCTGCGGCAGCAGATACCGGTGTGCTGCCAGCTGTAGCCATACAAATGCCAGCCCTGGTACATGCGTTGGCGCCAGCAGCAGCAGTGTTTCTGCCAGCAGCGCTTCAGTGCCTTCCAGCGCCGAATCACCGCTGCGATGCGCTGTGTGTGCTTCGTTCAGCAGCCCGACCAGCAGGCGGAAAATCACCCGCTGGTATGCACCAAATGTCTCTGGCCGTGTAGCATGCATGTGTACTGCCACCAGTGCCACGCTGGACACAAACATACGTGCTGGCTGCAATCCCTCGCCCGAACGTGCCAGGCACACTACCAGCCGCACCAGCGCATCTGCCACCTGGAACCCGCCTCGTTCAGTTCCGGGCAGCGCCCCTTCAAAGCCGGCAACCGCTGCTTCAACGCCTGCTCTAAAGAACGCTGCTGCCACGCCTGTGTCCTTCAGCGCCACCTGCTGCTGCAGCTGCTGCACCAGCGTTTCCAGCTCTGTGTCGCCAGCAGCCGGGTGTTCATACACGCGTGTCCAGCTCAGCAACATCTGCCGATATCCAGCCTGCTGCCCGCCTTGCGTAGCCCGCGCCAGGCTCTGTGCAGTGCGGCTAAACGCATCGCGTCCAGCCCGTCGCAACAGACGGCTGGCAAACTCTGCTGCCCCCGCTCGTCCTGCGTCAATCTGCCGCGCCAGCAGCTCGTCCTCATCTTCGGCACTGATCAGCCCCTCGTTAATCAGCGCCAGCGTCGCTGCCACATTGTACTTGCGTGCGTCGTCTGCATAAGCCAGCCAGCTAGTCACCTCTCGAGCCACACGCGCTGACATCTCGCATACGCGTGCCAGCAGCAGCACATATAAATCCACGCCTAGCCGTGTTTCTGCGCGATACAGGCTGCTTACCAGTGCCTGTGCCATGTCCAGAACTGCATCGTCCATCTGGGCCACTCGTGCCGCACGGACTAGAATATCGCGCGCATACAAGCACGCCTCGTGCTGGGCCGGCAGTTGCGACAGTGTTACATCGATGCCTGCTGCTGCTATTATGCGTTCCAGCTCGCCCATTATCTGTACAAACTGCTCCAGGCTCTGTGCCACGCCAAGCTCTTCCTCTTCGTTGACGTTGCCAATCTGGCTGAAAAAGTGAGGGATCTGCGTAAAGTCCTCGTAAATGCGCAGGTGTCCAGCTTGAAGCCCATTCAGACGGACCTTGAGCACCTCTGGGAACTCTGCTGGATACATTAGGCGCCCGTACTGCCCCAGATCGTAAAACGGCTGCCCAGTGCGCTCGCGTGTGCGCTTGCGTGCTACATATGCCTCGTTCAGTACGGCGTCAATCTGCTGCGACGCCCGCTCAATCGCCTCCTTCTCAGCAATGGCACAGGCCAGGTCCAAGTTGTCAGCTACCAGGCCCACTGCCACCGAGTTGGCTGTTTGCTCTGCCAGCGAGTGCCGGATCAAAAACACCCGCATCGTCTGGTACAGCTGGCTCTTGAGCTGGTCGCGGCACAGACTCACTGCCAGTGCCCCTGCAAGGCCGCGGGCCATCACTTGAGCCGCCCGGTGCACATGCTCCTCATTCGGCTCTCCGCAAAAGTCCTTTTGAATAGTGTCGCGAGTGCAGCTCACTGCCACATAAATAGACCGAGCCACATGAATCGGAATGATCTCGCGAATCATCCGCTCCGTAAGCATGTAGAAGATCTTCTTCATTGTCGGCTGCGAAAACACACTCTCTGCCGCGTGGAACGATGCATGCTGCGTAAGCACTCCCATGATATCCACCGTGATATCTGCTCCAGTGATCACTGGCATCTGCACTGCTTCTGTATTTATCAATGGCGCCTTGTCCGCGCCAACAGTCGCCTTTGACAAGTCGGTCGCCAGCGCATCTATGGCATTGCGCGCCGGTGCTCGCCCAAGAATTGCCGTTGGTGTTATTGCCTTCACGTCCAGATCCAGTGCCTTGCACAGCACCTCGATCTCAAATGTCAGATTGAGCTTCAGGTTGGCAGTCGCATAGAGCTCTGCAAGCACCCCCATTATGCTCATCAACCACGGGTTGGGCGGATGGAACACTGTAGACCTTGCTGCTTGCTCCAACACTTTGCACACAAACGGAATCGCTACAATCAGCCGGTTACAGCTATACCCTTCGCACAGCAAGTCCTTAAACGACACGTTTTCACGCAGAATTGGCTGGTCCCGCGCTAGCGTCATTCCGCCAAGCCATGCTCCCAAGTTCTTCAAGTAGCTTCGATCGCGAGAGCTGTTTACGGTCGACTCTGCGTTCAGCAGCCGGTAGATGCTGCTAAGCGTTTCGCGCAGAATGCACTTTATCAGTAATGGCCGCTCAAGAGCTTCCACAAACTGCAAATACAGCGCGTGGTAATTTGGCTCCTGGCTTGCTCGATTGACCACAATGTCTTGACTAAACCACTCAAAGTGCTTTGGCTGTAAAACCTTATCAACCTCAGCCATCTTTTCGCTCAGGTTGTTGCGAGCCAGATTGTTCATTGCAAACTGGATCTTGTCTCGGGTCTCCTCCACAGGCGCTGCGCTTGCTTCGCCCAGCTCCGGCAGTGGCGGCGGCACTATGCTTTGGAACACCTGCTGCGTTTCTGCTATGCCCCCAGCCCCAAACACGCCTAGCCGATTGCCCATCAAGTCAGGCGTCGCTCCTAAACGCGCTTGCTCGGCGCTTGTCTGTGCACTGCGGGTCGGCATTGCTGAGTTGATTATCGACTGCACTAGCTTGACTGCCGAAGTGCTGTTCTGCTGTTGATGTTGTTGAAACACTGGTATCTGATACAGTGTAGTGCAAAACACCGGCAGTTGCTCAATTCGGTACAAACACGCTTGCAAAGCCGTCATGCCAAAGTTGAACGACTTTGATGACGTCGGAGACTGCAGCGCCTTTACCAGCATTTCCAAAATAGCAGGCTCGCTAGCAGGAGACAGCATATGCCTCTGAATAAGCGTGCCTACCAGCTGGCCCGTAATCGTCAGCTCCTTTTCGGGATAGTTGTCAAAGAATGAAAACTCTTCCAGAGGGTACTGGATGACATGGGCATATGTTTTGCGCATAAACACCCGCAGCGAGTCGCGTAGCTCTTCCAGCGTATCTGCCATCTGTTCCACCGACAGTTCGCCACGGTACAGTCGCAAAAACAAGCTCTCTGCTTCCTTCTCAATCTGCCCCTCTTCGATGCTGCGCTCGTTTTCGG
Organism: Coemansia sp. RSA 1250; assembly: GCA_027578955.1. NCBI lineage: Eukaryota > Fungi > Kickxellomycota > Kickxellomycetes > Kickxellales > Kickxellaceae > Coemansia > Coemansia sp. RSA 1250. The sequence continues at coordinate 49,501 of JANBTS010000015.1, read as the reverse complement.
TGCGCTCTAATTCAGCAGTCAACTCTACAAACTGCGCGTACAGCGCCTTCAAATTGGCAGTGTTGTTTGGCGACATGGATACAACTCCCAATGCCTTAAACATGACCGTCAGCTCAGCAGACGAGTATGCTGCTATACCCTTGTCCTCACCACGCTGTCGAGCTGCCTCGAGTTGCAGCTTAGAATGAAGAATTTCCAGTGACGCGTGAAGCATATCGCTTCCGAGCTCTGTCAGCAGTCCCGGGAACCATGTGTCAAAAACAAGTATGCTCCGGCGCGAAGCGAACACTGCCATTTCAACAATAAAATCCAGCATCATAATGTCGTCGCGCTTAGGAACCAGCAACAGTTCATTCGCCATTCCGAGGTCAACCAGCACATCCAAGATGTAGCGTGAAAACGAAGAGTCCTTCCGATGGATGTTGCAAAAGAACGCCAGCATCATCTTCCGTTCGCAAATGCGGAACAGCTCAAAGAACAGCCCATAATGGTTAAACTCGCGCTTGAGAAAGCGAGCAACGTTATGCTGAAGCAGCGCCTGCAGACGAGGGTGCTGGATCTTTAGGCGTGCCAGTGCCAATGTCACCAGCAGAGGCTCTTGCGCGATGCCTGCTTCTAGCAGCGCGCGTGCCTCATCGCTTGCCTTGCTGTCCAGTAAGTGCGACAGTACCAGAATTAATGACAACGAGTTCCACGGCGAAGCGAGTATCCGTGTAAACTCGGGCTGGTATACCTTGTACAGCAGATCAAGTGGATCGGTTGTAACCGTGGGCATGTGCTTGTCCAGCAGATACGGTGCTGCTGCTTGTGACCGCAGCATATTGCGCAAAAACGACACTTGCGCAGGAGCATCTGGCCAGATTTCGTACATGAGTGAGTATGGAAATGGCCGGTTTTGGCCAGCAGTAGCGGCAAGAAACACTTTGATAATAAACATTGCGCCGGACTCGTCCTTGACATGGAGGTTGGAATACGGCAGCTTGTAAATCACCTCTTCCCAGCTGATGCCCGAGTTGTAGTTGTTTATAGTTGCAGCAAAGCTGTTGGCATCACACTTGAATTCCTCGCCATAATTGGAAGCAATTACGGCTATGGCCTTAGCTACGTCGTCTACGCCCAGCACGCTTTGCTGTCTTTTGTCATCTCCAGAGTCAGCTGCGTTGTTTAGGCCATCTGGCTGCGCTGTGGTTTGTCGCTGTTGTTTTGCGTAGCTAGATATAATGTCAGCAGTAGACATGTGCGAGTTCGCACTAAGAAACTGCTCTGCAAGCCCCATATCCACAGAGGCTAACGTCCCAGCGGAACTGTGATCTATATTCGAGGCGCCAAGCGCAGCGAGGTTGACAGTTGCAAATGTAAAAAGCCCTTCACTTGGCTTTTGCTTTTCTTCCGAAAGTCGAGTTAGAAGCGGCGGCAGCAGCGCTCGAGCGGGCTGCGAAATATGAGGATTTGCGTTACGTGCAAAAGCTGATAAAGCAGCTAGCGATGGCCAATAGTCGTCAAGTAAAAAGGGCACCGCGTTCTCAACGCAGTGTCGAAGAATATCTGCAAGCTGGTGGCCGTCAGTGAAAACCGAGGGAAACCTGCTCAATGAGTCTATGGCCTGAAGTAAAAGAGCAACGGCCGATGAACGATTCTTTGCCTGGGCAAGCGTGCCTTCGATAATCAGCCGGATAGTTGAAACGTCGGCGCTGACCAGATGTTTTGTCTTGGAGTCGCTTAGTAATGCGTGAACAAGCAACAAACAGCAAAAGTACTGTATAGTAGCTGTATGTCCTTTTTGGTGAAGTAGCTACAGGAGGAGAAAAATTTAGCGATTTGCAAACAGCCTCAAGATTGGCCAAGAATGCTTACTCTGCTGACAAGCAAATTGAAATCTTCAAGGTTATCGGCACGAAGAGAAGAAACTGCGTTAAATAGGTTGGTGCTGACGCTGTAATCGTCTGAATTGGTGCTTTTTGAGTGTAAATCTACAAAAGAAAACAACACTGATTTAGCATACACGCAAAGCAAGTAATGCAGTAGGCTCCAGCTAAACTGACAGAGTGCGTACCCATGGGACCCGCACCTGTGTAGAATGAGTGGGGTGGCGGAAGTCTAATCTGCAGAATGTGAATTTACGAGAGCTTACCCAAATGCTAAAAGAGAAACAACGGATAAAACGACGCGTGCCGTGAGGAAGACGTCAGCAAATATTTTCTAATGCCTGAAAGCGAGCCGAGCCGTGCGCTTCTGGCAAAGCCGGCCCAACGGATCTTCACAAGCTGCAGCCAAAAATAGGGAGGTTGCTCAGCATCAAAACAGCCCGTTTCTTTGTGGTTGCCAACAGAGAAAGTGTTTTCTACTTAGAGCTTTTTTCTTGGCCCTTCTTTTTACGCGCTTATTCACTTTTTATAGTCCAATTCCTTTTAGGCATCTGGTACCTCTAACTTCTTTTTCCCCTTTCTTCTTTACCCGAAATAACTCTCACCTGACTGCTGCTTACTTTTACTTTCCACCTTGAGTTGCTACCGACACGAACAACCCGACAACTTGGCACTTGTAGCAAAGCGTGGTGATGCGGTACGGTGACTTTGCCAGTATTTGTGAGCGCTCAGCGGTACCGGTATGCCGTTTGTTTGGCAACGCGGTGCTTCCTAGCTGCTACCTGAGCGTTTATAGTGCGAAGTCTGCACTATTTGTCAATCTTCGTAAGTATATGTGCAGAAATAGTTTGTTTACATGAACACTGATATTTATGCCATGTGTAACTTGTAGCCGACTTTGTCATCTCTATAATTGCATTTTTCTTTATTGCGTACTTGGCTTTCCGGGCTCACCGCAAGATTGATGCTGTCGGTAAGTATACTCGGAATCGAAGATCCCTCTTTGCCAGCAAACCGCCTGATGAACAATGCGCAAGCGTGTATTTTTTGCGAAGAACATGGGGAGACAGTGGTAGCTAAATTTTATTTGGTGTAGGCCGGCGAGAGATGACATTGCTTTTGTCGTTCTTTTGCATAATGCTTGCGTTCAACATTGCGGGCGCCGACCTTATACACGGCTCCAGCTTAGTCAACAAGGCAAGTATAGCTTCAGTCCGGTTGGTTGTGTTTGCCGCTCCCTCTTTCTTTGTGGCAATGCATCTCGATTATGCTGCAGTGGTTTGCATTACATACCGCTTTGTAGACCGGATGGCGCTGCTCATTCTGCTAATTCTATTGTTTTTGGGGTTGTAGTGGCTTGGCGTGGTTAATACGGCGCTGGTTGTGTCGTTTTTCTGGGCGTTGATTCTGTTTGGTGCTGTCGGTAAGTACAAGCTCCAGTTCCTAGATCCTTCTGGCAGTATGCAAGGTGCAAAGACTAATATGTTACTTCTGCATGTGGCTTGATAGGCTTCCAAATTATGGCTGACGGTTCGTTGAAGTCAATGCTGACAATTATTGGCACATCGCTCATTATTCTGATATCAATGGGCTATATCGCTGCTGACACTGCACTGGGCATCTCGGATGGCTTGAAACCGAAGCCCAGCGACCCATTGTACTCGCCGGGCGTATTTACCATCTACCTGGTCTTCCCGCTGGTAGCGATTGTCATCTTTGGCCTTTTGCAAATGACAATTGTCATAAAGTTCCTTTCGGCACGTCTGCCCATGGTATGGCTCTTGTGCGCATTCATCTGCTTTGCTGCCGGCCAGGCGATCATGTTTGGTGCCAGCAAAAAGATGTGCGAGAGCACCAACCGCCGTATTGATGGCGCATTCTTTGCGACGCTCTTGGACACAGCGGCGATGTCGTGCGTATATGGCTTCTGGTCTGCAATCACCGTAGACGACAGCAACGTGTACGAAGAGGAAGAATACAAGTTTTAGGCACAGAACCAGTGCACAAGCTTGTCTTTTTTTGTGATAGCACTTTAGCGTTTTACACTGAAATCCGCTTAAAACCTTCCTTCATTACGCCCTTTACTTTTGTTTTAACATAACTGTGGTTTGCAATGCCATATTCGCCCCTCTCCTCATTAACTAATAGAAAAAAGTTTTGCTATTTCAGTTATGCTGACTTTGTGAAAAAATGCTTGCCTTTCTCCTCCCGGCCAAATATGACCAGCACAAGCACGCACGAGAAAATAATCCCAATCAGTATGCCTTGCACTCGTCCGTAGTTTGGAATGGTCTCGCCGTCTCGCAGCTCTGGTAGCGGATTCTTCTCGCCCAATGTAGCCTCGATCTGACTAGCGCTGGCTGAGATTAGATTTCCCAGCTGGTATGAGAGACCAGGAAAGGTGGCTCGAAAGTTTTCAGGCGATATTTCAGCCAAATATGCAGGGATGACGCCCCAGGCACCCTGAACAAACACTTGAATAAAAAACGCCCCCACAAGGAGCACACCAAACTGGCTAGGCAGTATCCAAAGTGGGACAAAGCAGGCTCCAATAATAGCACAAATGGCGATGGTCCGACGCCGCCCTAGGTACTCTGAAATGTAGCCAAAAAATATGCCGCCACAAATTGCACCCAGATTGCCGACAATTGTTCCGACAGTCGCTTGTCCTGGTGAAAACCCATGCTGCTTTTTAAGGAACGTTGGATAGAGGTCCTGGCTGCCATGGGAAAGAAAATTCATTGCTGCCATAAATATAACCGCGTAGATGCAACGCGCCCAGTGCGCCTTGAGCATGTCGATCACTGCTTGGTAGTAGTGATGAACACCACTTTGCCGCTGCTCTTGCCGCTGCTGCTTCCACGCTTCGCTTTCTTTAAGAAACAGAGACATTGCAATGGTGATAACTGCAGGAATAATGGATATCCAGTAGAGGGCCCGCCAACCAAGGTGGGGTACAACCGCATAGTACAGCATTGCAGCAACCAAGCTGCCCAAAGAATATGACATCTGGAGGATACCACTGAATATGCCACGGCTTTTAACCGGAAGCACTTCCATAGCCAGCGAGTTTCCTAGCCCCCACTCACCGCCCATTAGTATGCCATATACAGCTCGCAAGCCAATAAACATGGCAAGATTTTGTGCAAAGCCAGAAGCAAGCTCAATGACCGTAAACAAAGACAAGTTGACAATTAGCGGGATACGCCGTCCATACCTGTCGGCAATAATCCCAAACAATAGCGCTCCAACTGGACGCAGCATGAGCGTTACGGTTATTGCTGAGGTAATGTCTGAAGGCTCTTTGCCAAACGATGTGGCCAACTCAGTTGTGGTCATTGTAACGCAGAAAAAATCCAGCGAATCGACCATCCAACCCAGACAGGCTACTGAGAATGTAAATGCTTGTCGATGAGTTAGCTTCAGCAGGCTCAGTGGATTTTCAAGCTTGTTCCGTGGGTCTGGGCGCTTGAACAGATCTAAAACAGGGCGGTATAGGACTTGGTGCCAGCTATGGGATAGGGAATCCAAGGATTCCGCTACGCCTTGGCTTGTTGCTGCTCCCTTGTTGGTTTCAATGGATGCTTCATCTATAAGGTGTACTATTTCAGCCTCCGGTTTTGCAGATGAATGGGACGAATTGCTGGTAGCGTATTCTGCTGGGGAATGGCAGTTGTATGCATCCGGCTGGTTGTTTCTGCTCATATTCAGGTAGCGATATAGGAATGGCTATAGTTCTTCTCAGAATACAGAAAAGTATCTAGCTAGCCTAAGCTAACAAAGGGGCGTGTGAATGGCATACTAGATGTTGAATCCCACATTGGGCGCCTCAAACAAAGCAAACAATTTACTGCTAAGTAAATTATATCTTTTTTCAGCGCGTCAGCATATAAACACAATGAAAAAAAAGCCGCAATAAAGGCGTTTGTCTTGGCAGTTGCCGTAGTTTGAATGCAACATCAGGCATCACATGTAGCAGTGTCCTTGATGTGTTGTATTAGCCAGCTGGGATGCCGCAATACCATTAGAACATGGATGATACATGAGGAATTCCGCACATAGAGATTTAGCCAGGTGGCAGTGCCACCGGAACTAATGCCGGCTATCAAAACTTCTCTAGAGTCAAATGACATGCTGTGCATAGCAGAATTAGCTGTTGAGATTTCTTGATCTCTATTGAGAAATCTACTACGCAAACTTTGAGTTTCTTTGTTTTATTTTCTGCTCTATGTGCTGCGCGCACAAATTCATGTTTGCGCTAAATGGAGTTTGTGCATCAGCAGCTCAACGCAATTATCCGTGACCTTCATCGCCAGCACATGCAGCCACAAAGCACACCATCGTCACTGATGCCGGGGCCGCAAACGACATCCGTGCTTGCAGAGCTGTACATGTTGCTTGGACGCGAGCACACCGAAGCAGCCATGCGCATGGTTGACCGCGGAGTTGTGTGCCTGGCCAGTGGCAACCGGCTGCTGTTTCGTGTGGCATCCAGCAGCGCCCCAGGTTCGGATGCCAGCTACTGCCTGCTTCCGGGCCGCTTCTGTAGCACATGCACTGTGCAGTCGCAATCCGGCGTAGGAGGGCCTCCCTGCGTCCACATCACCGCAGTGCTGGTTGCTGCTGCTCAGTCAAAATGCGCAGTCGAGGAGCTGCCCGCAGCAGAGATGGCCACAGCACTCTTCAGCATCACGTGAGAAGGCTGCGAGATTTACTCTGATTAAGAAAAATTTTCCAAGCTATGTTGGGGGTTGTTAAATGGAGCCTGCAAAGGCCGGAGAGGCAAGTCTCGCTGACTGGTTCAAAGATGCCCTGCCATTTTGGCAGAGCTGCATATATCAAAGCAGCATGAGAAAGAGGTTTTTTTCCTTCTTCTTTTCTCTATCTTTCTTTAGCAATTTTTTTATCGTTCTGATTTCGCTCCTTTTTTCTTGAGGCAACGAAATCTTGTAATTGCTACCCAAAAAAGTATACTCTTGCACAAAGCAACTAAAAGAACAGTGAATTTGAACATGGCCGAGTAAGTATCACTAGCTGCATTCGTCTTCTCGTGCCAGGGTTTGCAGGCGCTTTCTGCCGGCTCTGGTTGGGTGACAGCACGGTATGGCCAGGAAGGAAGCGCCTGCTGGCAATAGGGAGCAAAGAGCCGTCTTATTAAACATGTTCTTTTTGTAGCGCACAGGTGAACATTGACGAAAAGGACATTATCTCCAACGGCGTGGAGGTTGTTGAGAGCTTCGATGACATGGGGCTTGACGATGATCTTTTGCGTGGTATCTACGCCTTCGGTTTTGAGCGCCCGTCTGCTATCCAGTCGCGCGCCATTAAGCCGGTGATTGCTGGCCGCGACGTCATTGCTCAGGCGCAGTCGGGAACGGGCAAAACAGCAACGTTCTCCATTTCGATTCTGCAGAAGGTTGACGTGAGCGTGGCCAAGCCACAGGCTTTGGTGCTGGCCCCGACCCGTGAGCTGGCGCTGCAGATTCGTAAAGTCATGGAGTCGCTTGGTGACTTCCGTGGCGTCAAAGTGCACGCCTGTATTGGTGGTACGCGTGTTGTAGACGATCAGCAGGCGTTTGAGAAGGGTGTGCATGTTGTCGTGGGCACTCCTGGCCGTGTGTTTGACATGATTGACCGTAAGATTTTCTCTACCAGCAACGTGAAGCTGTTTGCACTTGACGAGGCCGACGAGATGCTGTCTCGCGGTTTCAAGGACAGCATCTACGATGTGTTCCAGCTGCTGCCTGTCGATGTGCAGGTGGTGCTCCTCAGCGCCACGATGCCGGCAGACGTGCTCGACGTCACGGGTAAGTTTATGCGGGACCCGCTGCGTATTCTGGTGAAGCGCGATGAGCTGACTCTGGAGGGTATTAAGCAGTTCTACATTTCGGTCGAGCGCGAAGAGTACAAGTTTGAGACGTTGACGGATCTGTACGAGACGATCACCATTACGCAAGCGGTCATCTTTGCCAACACGCGCAGAAAGGTCGACTTTTTGACAGAGAAGCTGCGCGAGCGCAACTTTACTGTTTCGGCCATGCACGGTGAGATGGACCAGGAGCAGCGTAACACGATCATGAAGGAGTTCCGCTCAGGATCGTCGCGTATCCTGATCACTACCGACCTGCTGGCTCGTGGTATTGACGTGCAGCAAGTGTCGCTGGTCATCAACTATGACCTGCCGACCAACCGCGAAAACTACATTCACCGTATTGGTCGTGGTGGACGTTTCGGCCGTAAGGGTGTGGCCATCAACTTTGTCACTGACGACGATGTGGCTGACCTGCGTGGCATTGAGGAGTTCTACAACACGCAGATTGACGAGATGCCGGGTGACATTGCTAGCCTGTTTTAATTAAGATATTTTGGAGGTTGAAATTAAACCGTTTCTCTTAAAAGATACTACTAAAAAAAGGGTTGTCTGCGGGGAGAAGAGGGAGTTCTTTTTTTTTCTTTTTATTTGCCGGACTTTTTTATAATTGACTCCTACCGAACTTGAACACACTTGACACAGACGAAACACGCTTTGCCGGCTGAAAGCACCGCTATAGAATCTTGCCTGGTTTCTCTTCGCATTTAGCTTTACACACAAATGAACTCGGCAGTGCCGCCAGCAAACATGAACGGGTCAGACCCGCCTCGGCACTTTGGCCTTTTTACACGGCCAGACTTTCTTGCAGGAGTCGAAAGCTTTCATGAGCACTATGGGCTGGAGGTTCGCAGCAAAACAGCCGAGGGCTACACGTTCCTGGGGAAATACAACCACGCGCCACCGCACTCGAGCCGAGCGGCGCATGCTCGGGCTGGCCCAGCATCAGCAGCAACAGCAGCAGCAGCAGCAGCAGGGCGGAACCAAGCAGCTCATGCAGCGTCACCATCATATAGCAATACATCGCCAGGGTCCCACCCAGCAGGCACAGAGGGCAGCCAGCGAGGGTTAGGGGCAACGGCTGTGCAGCGGGCTACAGGCACCGCAACCACATCCACAACCTCGCAGCGCCAGAACGGCGAATCAATGCTGGATAATCTGCTGAGCTTTATGAAGCCCAGCCCACAGTCAGCTCCTAACACGGCGCGCGGCGGCGGTCCGGCAAGCACGGCAGCAGCCCCAGCAACAGCATCAGCAGCCAAGGCAGCAGAGCCAGCGGCTGGCACGGGGTTCCGGAAAACAGTGGTGGTATCGCAGGCACAGAGCCGCATAGATGCACTCAGCCCGTCGCTGCCAGCACACCACTCGCTGGAACTACCGTCGATAAAGCACCTTATGCAGCTTCGCAACGGCATCAGCGCTCTGTCAGCGCTGGCAGAGCAGCGCAGACAGGCCACGCAGCATCCTGCTCACGAGAACGCTCACAAGCGCCAAGCGAACGACTCGCACGGGCGCTCGAGAAAACACGAAGACAAAGCAGCTGATGAGGAGCATCGAGACAGCACCAAAAAGCGCACACGCGAAGCAGGCTTTGTGTTCCAGCTTCGGGTTCCCAAAAAGGCACGGCGTAGTGTCATAGACGCAATAGCCGCAGCTACACCGGAAAAGCGCCAGGCAGCCGCAAGTGCGAACGCAGACCGCACAGGCGTCAAGCGTGCACGCAAGCGGCCGGCAACTGCGGCAGCTCACAGCCATCCGGGCTCCTCGCCTGCCTCGATGGCGTCGCCCTCGCCAGCAGCAAGAAGGTCGCGGTCCAAGGGGCGGTCCAAGTCGCGGCAGCGCCCGCAGGCAGGAGACGGCGATGAGAACACGCCCTACCGGTCGGCATCGATTGTCGAAGGCAGCAGCTGCCTGGTAAGCCCCGGCATGTCGGCGGCGGAGATTGAAAAGCTGCGGCGGCAGTCCGCGCGGCTGGAAAGCATGATGCGCAAGCACAAGCATAGCGGAGACGCCGAGCGCGAGTCTGGAGGGCAGCCAGAGCTGCAGATCGGGCACTACCTGGAGTCGCTGGCATGTTGCCTGGAGGACTTCTGGTGCCGACGCATGTGGCAGTCGCTGGCCGAGGTCCACAAGAACTGGTCCACGATGCTGAGCATTTGCAAGTACCTTCAGAAGCGCTGCAGCACGCCTGAGCTGGCACCGCAGCTGGGATGCGCTGCCATAATCACTGCATCGGTCTACTACCAGCTGGCATCCACGGCATTGGCAGTGGTGCGCCAGTCCAGCAACATCGAGCATGTTTCGCGGGCAGCTGAAGACGCAGCCAAGCACCTGGCGGACATGGAGCGTGTAGAAAAGAGCACCGGGGCGCTGCTTAGCGCTCACTACCTGGCGCGCCAGTTCCCACGGACATGGCAGCGCTGCCAGGAAAACGCAGGCTCTTTGGGCGAGTATGAGCTGCGCTCGTACTCGCACACAAAACGGTGGCCGCCGGTGGCGTATCCGGTCGGAGCCACGACCAACCCGCTGGACGTAGCCAATCTGGTGCGGCAGCTCAACCACGAGTGGCTGGCCCGAAGCGCCCTGTCTTTGCAGACGCCCAATGGGTAGCATAGGCAGTAGGCACAGAGCCTTACTGCCACCTTGATTGTGCGGTATCAGCAGGCCAGATTGGGTATGGTTTTAGCGTAAACAAACAGTTTGTTTTAATTTGCATAAAAATTGTTTTTCTTTTGCGACTGTTGTTTTGTATAGCTTTTTTTTTTTTAAATTCGGCGCGTATTGCGGAATCCACTTGCAGCTTAAACAAAAAAGAGACAGGGAAACATGAGCGCGCTAGAAGCAATACGCTCAGTGGTGGACTATGAGAAGGAGGTTGGTAAGTTTGTAGGGGGGGGAGCATATACCGAGCATGCTGCCAAGCGGGAGAGCGCATATACGGACGCCAGTCCGTATATGCCATGGCAGTATATAAGCAGAGTGCTTTTGCTAAGCTGGAGAGGTTGTAGAGAGAATCAGCGAGTTTATGCGGGGGTTTGTGAGCAGCGGCAAAAAGGCGGCGGAGGACGGTGACACAGAGATGGCAGATGCGACGTATCCGGAGAAGGCGCCGGGCAAGTACGTGCAGCAGCTGCAGCAGGTGGCCAACCGCACGCTGGACACGGTGGAGGTAGCGCTGGACGACGTGCGGGCGTTTGAGATCAGCCACAGCGGCGCACATGTGCCGTTTGCGTTCGCGTCGTCGCTGGCGTTCCGGATCGAGCACAACGCGCGGAGCTACGTGGAGCTGTTCAGCAAAGTGGTGGACAGGCTGCTGCCGGAGCCGGACGCGGATGCCATGCAGGACGCGGAGGCGGACGTGATGGACGTGCTGTACCAGGCGCGGCGCGACCGCGACCGGCGCGACAACGAGGCGCTGCAGGCGGAGGGCGAGGGCGAGGGCGAGGGCGCGGTAGAGTCGTTTCCGGCAGAGCTGAAGCGGCGGTTTGTGGTGCGGTTTGTGCCGCGCAGGGAGCAGCGGGCGCAGGCGGTGCGGGAGGTGGGCGCCGGGCAGATCGGGCACCTGGTGACGGTGCGTGGGCTGGTGACGCGCGTGTCGGAGGTGCGGCCGGCAATGGTGGTCGCGGCGTACGTGTGCGATGCGTGCGGCAGCGAGATGTTCCAGCAGGTCAAGTCGCGCCAGTTCCTGCCGCTGACGCAGTGCCAGAGCCGGCGGTGCGTCGAGAACCGCTCTCGCGGGCGCCTGCACCGCCAGACCCGCGGCAGCCGCTTCGTGCGCTTCCAGGAGGTGCGCTTGCAGGAGCTGACGGACCAGGTCCCCATGGGCGACATCCCGCGCTCGCTGACCGTCCACTGCATCGAGTCCACCGCGCGCTCGCTCAACCCCGGCGACGTCGCCCACGTGTCGGGCGTGTTTGTGCCGCTGCCCTACACCGGGTTCCGCGCGCTGCGCGCAGGCCTGCTGGCCGACACGCTGCTGGAGGCGCACCATGTCCGCCCCCTCAAGCGCCGCTACGACGAGCTGGCAGCGGCCGCGTCGCCCGAGGTCCACGAGCGCCTGGCCCGGCTCCACCGCGATGGCGACGCCTACGCCCGCGTGGCCCGCGCAATTGCCCCCGAGATCTTTGGCCACGACGACGTCAAAAAGGCGCTGCTTCTGCTGCTGGTCGGCGCCCCTACCAAGCGCATGCGCGACGGCATGTCCATCCGCGGCGACATCAACGTCTGCCTGATGGGCGACCCCGGCGTGGCCAAGTCGCAGCTGCTGCGCTTTGTGGCCAAGGTTGCTCCTCGCGGCGTCTACACCACCGGCCGCGGCTCTTCGGGCGCCGGCCTGACGGCGGCAGTCCTGCGCGATGCCGCTTCCGGCGAGCTGGTCCTGGAGGGCGGTGCGCTGGTGCTGGCCGACAACGGCATCTGCGCCATCGACGAGTTCGATAAGATGGACGAAAACGACCGCACTGCCATCCACGAGGTCATGGAGCAGCAGACCATCTCCATCTCCAAGGCCGGCATCACCACCACGCTCAACGCCCGCACTGCCATCCTCGCAGCCGCCAATCCCGCTCGCAGCCGCTACAACCCGCGCCTGACTCCCGAGGAAAACATCAACCTGCCCGCCGCTCTGCTGTCGCGCTTTGACGTGCTGTTCCTGATGCTCGACCGCCCCAGCCATGACGATGACCTGCGCCTTGCTCGCCACGTCGCCTGGGTCCACACCCACGGCCGCCATCCCGGCTCTGCCGATGCCGACCCCATCGACGCCGACATGCTGCGCCACTTTGTCGCTTCTGCCCGCGCTCGCTCGCCCTCTCTGCCGCGCGCCGTTGCCGACTACGTCGTCGGCGCGTACGTCCAGCTACGCCAGCAGCACAAGTCGGCCTCTGCTGCCGCCGATGCCCGCCGCTCGCTGGCCCGCTCGGCTGTCGACTCGGGCATCTCCTCTTCCCGCTCCGCCATTGGCGCTACCACTCCGCGCACGCTGCTGGCCATTTTGCGCCTGGCCCAGGCCCGTGCCCGCGTCCGTGCGGCCGACGCTGTGGAGATCGAGGATGTCGACGAGGCTCTGCGCCTGATGGACGCTGCCCATGTCACGCTTGACGCGCGCCCTCCTGCTGCCGACCGCCCGGCCCGCGCCGACACCTCTTCGGCCATTTATGCCCTGATTGTGCGCCATGCTCGCATGCTTGCTGCCGGCCCGGGCGCTGAGCTGCCTCAGATCGGCTATGCCGAGATGCTGGATCGCGTGCGCGATGCGGGCTTTTCCGAGGCCGACTTTAGCCGCTGCATCCAGCAGTATGAGGATATCGATGTTCTACATGTCAATGTCTCTCGCACTCGTATCACTTTTGTCTCCGCCCCCTAGTTTATTTTTTTCAATAAATCCGCTTATTTGCTACGCTTGCCGTCAGCGTCACCACCTTGACGTTGTCGTTGTCTTTCTCTTCGTGTACAGCCAGCATGCCTCGGGCAGTCTCGACTGGCTCTTGGCTTTGCTGCCCCGTTGCCTCTCCTACCGACCGTGCCACCACTGCCACTGGAATGCTGATGTCGCTCCCTGGCGGCAGCTCCACTGCCAGCTGCGTGTTGTCCGCCAGCCGCTGGATCTGCGCGGCTGCTGGATTGGCTTCGCACTGCCCCGTGCTTTTGCCGCCTTTGCCGCCACTGCGCAGCTTGGCCAGCTTGGACCGGTACTTTTCAATCTTCTCTGGCCGGTTCTTGCGAATGGCAATCTTCAGCTTCTGCTCTAGCGACTCAATCTTCTCCTCCGTCTCGCGATCTAGTATAGGGGCGATGTGGGCGGACGAGCTCATTTCTGTTGCTGCTTTTGCAGCCAAAGACGTATCTTCTGGAAACTGCGCTTCTAGCACTACGCCTGCCTGGTCTACTGCCGCTGGCGGCCCATCTGCTGGAAATGGAGCGTGGAGCGGTTTTATCACCAGCCTACGGGTCTTTGCTGTCATGTTTTTGATTGCCAGCAGCTGCACCTCCGCGCTCAGCTGGTTCAGGGCAAGCGGCGGGTCCGCTGCAAAGTCAAGCCGTAGCGACCGTATATAAAACTTTGACGGCCTCCGCACTGCTGCCTTCAGCGTTGCATATTTGCCTCCGCGTGCGTTCAGCACATTCGCAATGCTGATCTGCTCGTTATAGACCCCGTTGAGCGACGGCGAAAACACAAACACCACCTTGCGGCTGTCAAACCCTCGCACCACTCCATAGCGGTTGTTGACAAAGCGAATATCGCCCGATGCTATCGATCCTGTCTTGCGGATCGCATACATCAGGGGGGTCTCCGACCGGTTTTGAATCACCAGGTACTTGCGGCTGGATTCGTCCACTTGCATATTGCCCACATTAATGTTTTTCTGTCCAATTTCGAGCTCGCTATTGAACAGCGCTGCTTGGATCAAAAACCGACGCACAGGCAGCTGATCTACGTCTCCAAACGGCACTGCCTGCGCGCTCTCCGTATATGGCTGCAGATGACTAGGCCTATCTTCCAGCCTAAAGTACAAGTTGGCATCAAACCGGGCTGGCGTCGGCTTGTCTGCAGCTTCTGCCGGCTGCAGCATTACAATTATCGGGCGTGTGCCTAGCGGCGGCAGCTCTATCTTCTGCGCTGGCTGCAAGAAGCCCGACTCGATCAGCAGATCAATGTACTTGTGCAAATCAACTTGTCGCCGCACATATGCGTCTTCGTCCTCTGGAGAAGAAAACAGCGTTTGTGGAGCCATATCCAGCTTCTCAACTATTTCGTCCAAGATCTGGCTCGCACGCTCAAGCACCTCATTCTTGACAGCAGTGATGCCCACCGAATGGTTTTTGGTGGTCGTTTCCTCCGATTTAAACAGAGGAGCTTTCGGCAGGGTGTTTTGCTCCTGAATGCGCACTACGTGTTTGTGCAAATATGATACAGAGGCTACATCCAAGTAATCCAAAGATGCTGGCAAAGCAACGTTGCGTCGTGAGCTCATAAATGGAATCAGGCACACATGGCCCTGCTCAATGCTTTTGTCAATAAACATGTCTGGCTGCAAAGTCGCGCTCGCATGAGAAGACTCAGAGGCCAGCTCTGCACAGGAACGCAATGATCTGCTTTCAGGCCGGACTGGAACTGACTCAGAATTGCCAGCTGTGCGCTCTTTGAATTTCTCAATGCTACTGTGCATGGCAGCTTGCCGTTCAAGTAAAGGCAGCCGACGTGCAACCTGGTGGGACTCCTCGGTCAAGTATCCATCCTCGTCATACAGCTTTACAGCTGTGAGCACAGACACTGTACCGAACTCGGCCGTGTCAGCTACCACCTCGACGTTCAGTGGACAACGACATACGTTTTGCAGGTTGATTTTGCGCATGCTACGAGAGTTTACGGGCACAGGACCAAAGTCAACAAAGTTTTGCTCGTTATTGGGTACCAAGGTATGGTAGAACATGTTGTGGTAGGCTACTCGGCGTCGATCGACATGGGTACTGCGCACTTCAATGACATTGTCATTAAAGCGGTTGTGGATGTTGCGCACAATAATCTGCTTTCGATAGCGTGCGTTAATACGGCGCGGATAGATATCGACTCGCACAGTCACAGTTTGCAAGGGCGCAATTGTAATGGGCGTTCGGGTACAGGTAATAACTTTGGACTCTAGCTTGCACTGTACAACCGCAGCCACCTGCGACAAGTTTTCTACCTGCAAGTCCAGCGACTTTAGCGTGCCCACGTCTACGCTGCCAAAATCAAGCAGTGCCGGCGATACACGCACAAACGGAGTACACATGTTTACTGTACACGGGATTGACAGCCGCTCAACATTGCGCTCGTTGCTGGCTGCACTTGGTGGCAGCTGTGCGTTTTGTACATTTGCTACTGTGCTGCACTCGCAAAACAGCGTAAACGACTGCCTTCCAAACTGCCCGGCACTCACCGAAGCACTGCTGGCGGGATTTCCCACCAGCGCCAGTACCATGGTGCGTACGGACCCTGGCTTGATAAGCAACTCGTCAAACATTGCCGTTTTGTGCTGGTGTACTGCACGTGCACGCGCGGCAAACCGTCGCCCCGATTCGGTTGTGCGTGCTCCTTCGCTGGGAGGTGTGCTGTCATCAGCGGGTGCCACCTCGGTACTGCCGCCTTCGGAAATAATCTCGTCGGTAGCAGCCACGCTTTCACTAATGCCATCTTCGCCTAGAGATGGTCGCCGCGAGAATGCTGCCTCAAAAGGCATTGGCCCTTGCGCACTATCGCTGGTGCCATACTCGAACGGCAAACTGCCGTTGTCAGCACGTATGGCAGTTCGCATAGTCACGCCAGCAGTGTTGCCTTCCACTCGAAATCGCAAAAGTACGGGTGTGTCGCTGATATTCTTAAAGCTAATGTCGCGGCTGTACCAAACCCCGCTGGTGCAGTTGCCAAAGCTAATATCGGGATCGCTAAGCAGCTCTATACGACGGGGCTTCTGCCGCTGGCTCACGCGAGCTCGAAATACCCAATACCGTGTGTTGTTGGCCGGATCGTTGCTGTTTTCGATAAGAAAGCGGCACAGGAACTCTCCAGTTGCATGCGCGGTGTACCGCACCAGTACCCGCATATCGCTACGTGCGTTGAGGTGGCCGCCGGTAGACTCTTGCATATTGCTGTCGAGCAGCTGCAGTGACGAAAGCGACTCGGAATCCGTGGTCTCTACAACCGTCATAGTCCAGTCTAGCCCAATTGCAGACATGTTGCGCACGCAAAGAACACGCTCATATGTTCTGCCAATAACGCAGTCATCAACATAGATGCGTGAGGTGGGCGGATCCATATCTAGCACTGACTTGCACGCGCTTGCTCGCAGCTTCACCGTATACGTATCTGTATCTGCTTGAAACACAATGCGCCCGCTAAACGGAACGTACTCGTAGCTCTGCACATCGCTGGTAGAGCCTTTGGAGTGCGCTATAAACAACAAGACTAGCTCTACCGATTCATGCGCTTCCAGCACCAGCTGCTCCTCGCCATCAAGCTGGTTGAATATTTCAGAGAACTCGCGCTGTATAGTTGCGCTACATACCATCGATACCTCTTCATCAGCCGAGGCCGCAGGAGCCACATCCAGGTATGTCTTGCGCTGAGCAGCACTGACTGCGCTCCAATTCGGATTGTGCTGCTGGATCTTTAGCGGCCCCTGTGTACTAAGACTTATCTCCAACTCGCTCCCAGTTTCGTTTGTGAGCCAAAACGGAACCAGCGCATGCAGTCCGTTCATGTATATGCGGTCCAGGTGCAGGCGCGGCGGCAGCCCACGAACAGAAAACCGCTGTTCAGCCGACGGGTGTAACAGAGAGTAATTGGCAGGCAGCCCATTGTCAGTCATGGCTGGTTGTGTCAATAAAGTAAAATATACTATTGCATTGAGGAGAGAAGATTATTTTTTATGAGGTTGTTCTAAAAAGCGCCCAAAAACGTACTTCCTGTGCTGGCTTCGCTAGGCGACTGGTTAGAAAGAGCAGCGGCAAACGTATCTTTAAACTTTGAAAACTCTTCCCGAGCAACTTTGCAAGCTGTATGAAGGATCTCTGTCAGCAGCGATGAGGAGAATCCTCGCAAAATGCCACTTTTTTGCACTGCGCAAATGTCCATTGACGGCGATACGGCCACCGTGATCCGAGCTTGGGTAGCTGCCTCTTCCTGTTCGGATGCATCGACAACATACCGCTTTCCAATCTGGTTAAACGTAACCGTTAGCGGCAGATTGTTTACGCCCTCCACAGAAATTTGATCTTCTGCATCGTCAACCACGTCAAACTCGCTTTGTAAATTGCCATCTTCGTCTGGTATCGACTCAACTACTACTCTGGGCAGCTTGGTCGACAGCAGGGCGGCTCTGGTGGCCCATACCAACGCATCAATTATTCCGCCCTTTACATCCAGCACCAGAGCGTCCACATGCAGCACCCAGTAAGCCTGCTTGGGGATAATACATAACTTATCTAGGCATATGCCACTTTGTGGGCCATTAAGGATGCGGTCAAGCAGTTGTGTCAGCTCAACATTGAGCTCGTCAGCACCTCGCCCCTCAAACTCCTGCGCAGCGCTAGGCGAACATTCAACATTGCAAACAATAGACCCGACATTGTCAGGCTCGCCAGGGGCCCAGGTGTTCACTTCAGCTTTGATCCCCACCAGCACGTCCGTGCCTACATTCAAATGGCCCATTCGGCAGCGGGCACTGCCGTTGGCCTGCGAGATCATGTTTGTGCGCAACGTGACTTGGCGGCGGTCAAGGCTGCCACGTCCATCGGCCCGAAACCCGTCCTCGACACCTCGCGTAATAAAGTCCTGCTCTGCTGGCGATAAAACTAGACTGGCCATAATTGCAAGCGAAATGAAAGAAAAATTTATTGTCCTGATCTGCTCACGTGGAGCAATGTTGATTTTCTGAGACCATGTATGCGAAAAATGGCTTTTGTGTTTATGTTGTAGTTTTAAAGGTTTACAATGAGTCAAGATAACATAGCAGAAAGCTTTGTTCGCTGGGTACGCAGGAATCTAGATGCAGCGTCATTTGGGCTGGTGCTAATATATCTACCAATGTAGGCAGGGACGTTTTCGCTGAGCAAACCCGTGGCCTCGCTCAGCGACCTAAGCGATGGAATTGCCTTGTTTGAAATTTGTGCAGACATGTAAGTTGGCAAAAGGTCTCCCGGGCAGGTCCTACTCCCTATTGAGCAATACTAAGAGCGCTTGCGCGTTGTAGAGATCGGCAATGGTTTAAATCGATTCGGTCAGCGGATATCGGCGATAACTGGGTTTTGAAGCTCAACAACCTCAAGAAGCTGTACAAGCTTGTGACGAAGCACTACGAAGAGGTTCTCGGGTATCCTGTGGCCAACCTTACCGAGCCAGATTTGTCGGCTATTGCAAAAACAGAGGATCCCGATGAGCTGCTGAAGCTGTGCCATCTGGTCCTGACCCTAGCAGTCCAGTGCGAGCAGAACCAGGTATATATCGGCAAGATCATGTCGCTAGGCGAAAACGACCAGCGCTGCCTGATGGTGGCAATTGAGTCGGTGCTGGCACAGCTGGGCAGTGCGGATCCAGATACAGAGCCGGATAGCCACGACATTATCATGGAAACCGCCCGGGACGAGGACTCGGATCCAGTGGCTCGGCTGCAGGCGGAGCTGATGAAATCATACGCAGAAAAGGAGGAGCTGGAAAAGTCGGCGCATGACCTCTCTATAGAGCACAAGCAGATTCAGACCAGATATGAAGAAATGCTGGGGCTAAACAACGAACTCAAGCAGCGGATGGTGGATCTGGAAAAGTCCATGGCGCAGGTGGACAAGTCTGGCAAGGCCGATTTCCTGCTGCGTGCAGAAATTGACCGCTTGAAGCACGACCTCGAAAAGGCCGATGCCCGGAACCAGGCAGCGGAGCGTGAAAGCGCTCAACAGGCAGCAACCATTGCCGAGTTGACGCGGCGTGTCTCGGAAAATGACGAGGCGAAAGACGAACTTGTGCGGCTGCGCGACCAGCTTCAGGAGTACAAGCATGCTGCAGAACGCCTGACAAAGTCGGAGCATGTCATTGAAAAGTATAAAAAGAAGCTGGAGGAGAGTACCGATCTGCGGCGGCAAGTGCGCTTGCTGGAAGAGCAGCTGGCGCAGGCACAGGACCGGTCGCGCCAGATCGAGGACGAGTACCACCGCATGTCGCAGCTGCGTCCAGCTGTAAACAACTACCGGGATGAATATGCGCAGCTCGAGAGCCGATACAATGCTGCCAGCACCGAGCTGAACCAGGCTGTTGAGCGTCTGCGCGCACTTGAATCTGAGCAAGAGCGTCTGATCCAGGACAAACAGCGCGATCAGGATCTGATTGCCTCTTTGGAAGAGTCCTTGAAGGAGATGGAGCTCAATGGCGAATCTAATGTGGGCAAGAGCCTGGAGGACGGCTTGGCTGAAGCTATGGATGCCGACGACCGCATGTCGCTGCTGGCCAAAATTGCCCGGCTGGAACGCGAACTGACCAAGGCACAGGGCTCGACATCATCTACCAACGCTGCAGACTTTTTGGAAGAAGTTGCCGATACCGCTAACCGCGAGAAGGAGCAAGCACAGAAAGAGCTTGCTGACCAGACACAGCGGTGCAAGGCTCTCGAGCAGGAAATAGCCAGGCTGAACCAGAAGCTGCATAGTGCCGAGCAGGCATCCGAGGAATCGCAGCAGCAGGCAAAGGTAGACCTCAAGCACACTACCGAAAAGCTGATTGAGCACTCGGCAGAAGCCACTCGCTTGCGCTCGGAACTTGCTCGTACTCAAGAGGAGCTGGACAAGGTCCGCGCCTCATCTCTGGCAAGCGAGCAGGAGGCAAGCGCTGCTCGCGAGGCTCTGCGGCGGCGTGACGATGGCGAAGCAGCCAGTCTGCGCAAAGAAGCCCGGTCACTGGAGGACTGGTACGCTGAGACGCATGCTCAAAGCGCCGAATTCAAGGCTGAAGTCGATCGCCTGTCCGCAGAAAACCGCCAGCTAACTCAAGAGTTATCGCGGCTGCAAGACGAGCTGACTCGACTGGATATTGGCAAGCGCGAGGCAGATACAGAGTGCCAGCGCATGCGCCAGGCCCTTGAACGCCAGGGCTCCAACACTCCATCGCAGTATTCTCAGGCTGACGTGGATCGCTTGCAAAAGGAGCTGCTAAGGTCCCGCGATGAGGTGCATTCGCTGCAAATCGGCCTAAAGCGTACTAAGGACCACTGCATCCAGCTGGATCAGAAGCTGCGCCTGGCCCAGACCAGCAGTGCTGGCGACTCTGGTAGCGGCAACAGCGCACAGCCAGAAGACTACCGCGAAGTGCTAATGTCGCTACAGTCACAGCTGGCTATGAAGGATGAGCAGCTCGACAGCGTACGTGCCATGCTACGTGAGCAGAACAACGTGCACCTGCTCGAATCACGCACCATGGCATCGGCATGGTTTAATCTGCAGCGCCAGCTGGAGAGACAGAGCGGATTTGGACACAGCAGTGGTATGGGCTCGGCAGCAGCTACCCGGCAGGGCGGCGCGCCTGCTTCTTGGCTGGGCCAACAGCGGGTTACTCTTGATATGCAGCTTGGTTAAGTTGGTTTATTAGAAATAAAGTGAGGCAGCAAAGACAATATCGCGGCGGATGAGTTCGCTGGCAGCCTGCAGCTTCAGCTTCAGCTCTGTGTCGCCAATCAGCATGGCAGCAGCAGCGACGTTCTTGAGCACATCGGCAATGCGTACAATGCAGCGCACAATAATCCCCTCCTGAGCATCTGTCAGCGACATGATGTTTATAAACGACAGCCCACGAGCCCACTCATATGCCACCTCCATCAAGCCAAATCGGAACTCACGCTGGTACTCCTCTATGCTGACTGGCAGCCCGTATGCACCCTGGACCGTTCCCACACGGACGCACGCCTCAAGCACACGCGCACGTGCTGTCTTTAGCGCTGGGGGCAGGTGCTCCATCAAACCCTCAGGTTCTTCTTTTTCGGTGCATACAAATGCCGACAGCAGCCCGATAATCTCTTCTGGTTCCAATGCAGCCAGTGTATTGTCCAGAATAAGCTCAGTCAGCACTAGCTCGTCAGCTGAGTTCATCTCGCATGCCACGCGGCCCTTGAGCTGTACATTGCCCATCTCGTCTACATAGCCTAGATCCTTGAGAACATCCAGCCGTATACGGTAGTCCGGCAGCAGATCTAGGTTTTGGTCTGACAGCTCCATTGTCAGCTCATCCAGCTCCGTCTGCAGCAATGCGCGCTCATGTAGCGACAAAAAGTGGTCCGCAAGATCTGGACATGCTGCGCACTGTAGTTCGCTTGCTGAAGACAACAGGCGCTTGCGCTCCAGCGCCAGCTCCTGAAAGTCCAGCATACGGACTTTGTGCCAGGGATACTCAATAGCAGTCCGCTGAATCAGCGCGTCTATGGCGGCGCCAATGGCTGTAGCTAATGTTGCTGGCAGCCCTGATGTTTGCGTAGTTTGCGTTAGCTGAGTGGTAGAAACGCTGGCAGGAACCTGCTTAATGACAGCGTCTAGCAGCACAAATATCGACGTAGTAGAGACGTTTACAATGCTACGTTGAGAAAGAGGCTGGGCCAGACGTGTCAATGTGCTTGTAATGTCATTCACAGGATACGGTGGAGCCGACCAAGACAGCTTATCCCCAGGCATTGGGGGCGGATCCAGAATCATGCATGCAAACTGGGAGCCGTCAAGAGTGAGCTTCTTGATAATTACGCCCAGCGCTACATGGGGGAAGAATGAGATCAGAACCAAGCGTCCTGGGCAGAACGCCTGCAAAGCCGCCGAAGCGCTACTGCTCTCGGCAAGCGAGCGATGAGCAGCTTTGGCATGTAAGCGGTTGGTAAGTCGCTGTATTGTGCGTGCCAGCTGGTAAAACTTGTCGTCTTCGCAGATGGCACAGTCTAGCGGCGGGAGACTGTCTAGCTGCTGCTTGACCTGTATCAGACGCTGCTCGTGCTCAGGCGCACGGCCCTGCGCAGCGTTCTCACCAAAGCTGCGCTTGATGACCTCTTCAACGCGCAGCTGCTTGGCACGCAACAAGCTCAATATCATTGTGTATGTAAGCCTGAATTGTGACTCCAGTCGGGTGGCAGCACCCAAAATCATGGTCTGTAGCGTGACTGTGTCTGGAACTTCGTGAGCTGCATTGATAACCACCACACCAGTGTCGTCCAGGCCGCGACGTCCAGCACGCCCTGCCATCTGAGTATACTCGCCTGGCAATAGCTCGCGGAATGAGCGGCCGTCATGTTTGCGCAACGATGAAAATACCACGCACTTTGCCGGCATGTTGACGCCCATGGCAAATGTCTCTGTGGCAAACAAGCAGAAGATAAGCCCACGCGCAAACAAAAGCTCCACTACTTCCTTTACAATTGGCAGCAGTCCAGAGTGGTGCACTCCAATGCCACGCTTGAGCAGATCACGCATGGCTAAAATTTGCGGCAGCTTACGGTCTTCGGGCTTGAGGCGCTTGAGGCAACGCTCCACAAAAATGTGCACCTGGCTGCGCCGGCTGTCATTGAGAAAGTCGAGGTTGCGTAGCGAGTACGCGTATTCTTCACAGCGTTTGCGCGAAAACGTAAATACCACTGCTGGCAGCAGGCCCTGCGATCGCAAATGCGCTATCAGATGCACCCACAATGTCGCGCCTTGCCGCTCGCTCATCTGCCGCCCAACAGCCCGCCCAGCGCCTGGTCTCGTTTTATTGACCGCATCGTATGCCTCGCGCCACTGGCCCGTATTAAATGTTCCATCTTTATCAACAACTCGCACCAGCTCCTTGCCAGTCCGATTTCTGCCTACATATAAATAGTGCTCCAGCGGAACCGGCCGCTTTGAAGTACTGATGACATAGATGTCGCGCTTCTTGGTGCGCCCTACCCATTCGGCAAACTCGCGCGTGTTGGGCACAGTTGCTGACAGCAAAATAATAGAGACATGACGTGGTAACATAATGATGACCTCTTCCCACACCACACCACGCTCCAGGTCATTAATGTAGTGGACCTCGTCAAATACCACAAACTCGACATCCCGCAAAACATCTGCACCCCGATACAGCATGTTCTTCAGCACTTCGGTAGTCATGATCAGGCATGGTGCTTCTGGTCGGATCTTGACGTCGCCAGTTAAAATCCCTACATTGTCCTCGCCAAACGTCTGCGAAAAATCGTTAAACTTTTGGTTTGACAACGCCTTAATTGGCGATGTGTAGATGGTCTTTGTCATGTGTAGCTGCGACAACGCTATCGCATACTCTGCCACCACTGTTTTGCCTGCCGAGGTATGCGCTGCCACAAATACCGAGTCTCCGCGTTCCAGGTGGTACACTGCACGTTTTTGAAACACATCCAACTCAAACGGAAACGGCCGCGCCAGGCGAGGTACCAGCTGATGAAAGTTGCCGAATCCAGCGGCCACGTCCACCATATGCGCCCATTCCTTGCGCGCCGTTTGTGGAGCTTTGCCTTGCGCTCTTATGTCGGAATGTTCGCTAACTTCTACAAGCTCGTCTAGTTCGCTATCGCTACTGTTGCCCTGATCGAGGGTTTCTGAGATAGCTTCGTCATCTCCTCCATAGCGTTCGACAGCCAGCTCAATATCTTCACCAAGTCCTGGTACTTGCAATTTGGCAACATCAAACAAGCCCCGTTCAAACCCATCTGGCACCGTACACAAGCTCCCAGGCATAAGGTCCGCTGTTCCGCCTGGTGCTGCTTCGCTAATACCACCTGGCTGGAACGGGATTTGCGTGCCAGACCCTGTAGCATAGGTTTCGGGTCTGTTTGACGTTCGCAGTAGTGACATTGGATTTGGTTCTTTTAGACCCGATATTTCCGCAGACCCACAGTACTCGCCATTAATCGGATCACGTACCATTGACAGCATTTTGCCCAGTCGCGGCACCGGAACGGCCATCGCCTCGTGTAGTCGGTATGGTCGTGCTATTGGTTGCTGAGTAGCTGAAAGGCGCGGGTTGCTGATTGCCGGTCGTGGCAACACATACTCCTGCTCAATTATGTCCAACATTGTTATGATTCAATGATCTTTTTTTGTTCCTTGATCCAAGAACCATTAATCAAAGAGGAGGGTTTGAAGTGAGAATGGGACCCGTGCATGTGATATGGCAAATTTTATTTTGGAAAAATTTAGTTCAGAGTCAGCTCCATGATAGCGTTGACCACGTCGTTGGAGTTGTTCTTTAGAGCCTCGACAGCCTTGGCCCGGGAGCAGTTGGCCTGAGCAATCACCAGCTCGATGTCGCTGGATGCCACACCAGTCTCGTCAACTTCCTTGTCCGCATCCGCATCGGCGGTCGATGCACCTGCAGACGCCGACGCGCCAGCATCAGCCAAAACATCGCTAGGGTTAGTAGCGGAAGCAGCAGCCCGTGCAGCGCTCCGCGCACCCGGGTTCATCATACGCCCAAGATTGTCCACGCGCGCCTCGCCAAACACAATCCACGTATCCGAGTTTGCGTTTTTGTAGACATCAGGGGAGTATATCGAGAACATGGGCGACTTTTTGCGAAGAACGCTGAGGTTGGTAACGCCAGTAACCTGCTCAAAACCCTTCTTGCTCAAGGCCTTGCGTGCCTTCTTCTCAGCAACACTCTGCTGCTTCTGGAACACAGCAGGGTTGATGCCCTGGGCAGCAGCGGCGGCAGCTGCAACCGAGTAGCTCTTATCTTCGCCAGACTCCTCTGGGACATCCTCCACAACCTGCTCGGCAACAGGCTTTTCGGCAACCGTCTTCTGCTCTTCGGCCATTACTGCTTGAGAAATCTACTTGATAACAGAGACTCTTGAATCTGGAAATTCACCAAGGTGAAAAATAAATTTTTAAGGGAAGCAAAAAAGATACCTACCAGCTCAAGGCCGATTTGACGGTGCCATGTAAAAAAATGTAGGATTCATACACGCAGCTCTTTAGATACCAGGCGATAATGATGTCTCTATGAATCCATCAGCTGATCGAGCGAATCCTACTTTTCTTTTTTTGCAACCCTCTAAATTATGTCACTTCCATTTAACGCCTGGCGGGCACAAGGCCCCGCCGCCCAACTCGGTATCGAAGACCCTATGAGCAGCGACCCGGGCCTGTTTAACCTGTCGCGGACAGAGCGGCTTATGGCTTTTGGAGCCTGCTTTGTGCTGGGCATGGTTCTGAGTATTATTGGAACCATTCTGATATTTACCGGCCATATGGCGGCATTTGCGGTTTGCTACTCGGTGGGCAATCTTGTGTCGCTGTTTGGGATGGGCTTTCTCGTGGGCTTTAAGAAGCAGCTAAAGATGGCTACCGCACCAGTTCGGCTGACAGCGTTTCTCGTGTATATTGTGTTGCTGGTGCTTACATTTGTCATTGCGTTTGCCACCGATATCGCTGTTCTGTGTCTAATTTTTGCGCTGTGCCAGTACTGCGCGCTGGCCTGGTACTCGGCCAGCTATATCCCCTATGGGCGTAAGATGATCAAAGGAACCTGCGGGGCATTTGCGCGTTCCATGTAATTTTTTTTTGTACAGTTAGCGTGCCAAGCTGCACATGAATGAAGCCAGTAAACAAGGTTAAGAAATTAAAACAAAGTCGCACAGAGAATAAAGTTTATATGGCAGAGCTATACTTTCGGGATCGGGCTGACCGGTACATATGAGGCGAAATGACCGGCACCAGCTCTGGGTAGTCGGTGGACAGCAGACGCACTGCAATCCAAGCAACCATTCCAGCACATGCAGCAATGTACGCGCCGATCTGGAGCCACGAGTTTGCATAGCCAAAAGCCCACCAGCCAATGCCTAGACACACCAGCGGCTTAATTTGCAAGATGGTAGCCACACCTACTGCGCCATCCGATACCGTGGCACGAAGCATGGCAATGCGTGCAATCCACGATAGCGCACCCAGAGCCGCCACGCCTAGACACGAAAACAAGCGCCGTGCATCCAGAGCAGCAAGCACATCTACCGGCTGCTCTAGCAGTGGCCACAGAACCAACGTTGCCAGCATGCATAGAGGCGCAAAATGCCGCACCAGCGCTGTAGATGACTGGGCACGCTGGTGATTTAGCTGGTTGCTGATGCCCAGAATAAGCGCGGCATTGCACACAACCACTGCTACGGATATCCCAATGTTTAATGTGCTCCGCATCCACAGCATGGCGGCGTTGGGACTGCTCATCAACTGGCTAGCATCGCCGACCATAATGGCTGCTGGCGACCAGAGGGTCAATGCCACCAGACAGCCCACTGCTATTGCCAGCCCGCGCCCATGAGACCCGAGATTGCCGTTTGCTGGAGGCAATGAGGGCTTTTCATCGCTAAACAGCAGGCCACCAAAGCTGCTGGCGCTGCTGTTGCCGCTGGCATAACCACTCCGGCCAGCCTCTATGTCATCATCGGTTTCGACTATCAAGCGGGATATCGATACTCGACTGTTGTTTTGGCTGCTGCTGGCAGTGCGTGCTCGCAATGGCGACTGTGTACCAAGCAATCCCTGGGTTTGGTAGTCTGCTGGCTGGCATATACGAGCACGTACCGTCAATGCCAACTGATGCACCCCTGTACTGCCCACAACCACAACCAGCGGCAGCAGTGCTTGGGTAGTCTGAAAGGTGCCGTGGACTGAGTTAAACTGGCGGGCCAGGTGGCTCAGCGCCACACTTAGCGTGTACAGTGCTACTAGAGGCAGTAGCCGGCTGGTGCGCACAGGTGGAGAGCGCACAAACAGACCATGGTGGCCGGTAAACAGCTCCACCAGCATGGCCGCAAGCGCCAAGACCAGAATGTGCATAAATATCGGAGTGTGAAATTCCAGGTCATCCGCTATCAGCTTCTCCAGAGCTGTGAATCCTATGCTGGGGACGACGACGGCTATGCCGCCCAGCACACATACCACGCGCGGGTGTACCAGGTACTGCGCCCCGGGAACTGCGCGTGTCAGTCGCAAGATCAGCAGCGTCACGTATGGCACGTCTTCCTCGCCCACGGCACGCTGGAACGCGTACTGCACTGCACCACACACCCACCCGGTAATAGTGGCCGGTACAGGCCTTGCGGCACCCTCCAGCGGAGCTGTACTGGAAAACAGCAGCGGCGCACCGTGCATGGTCAGCGGAGAGTCTGCTTCTGCACTAGTGTTGCTGCTGCTGCGCCTGCTCGGCAGCTCTACAAGCGCAACTCCGAAGTTTCTGCTTGCGTGTCTGCAGTGTTCGTCGTCATTGAGCCGTGGAAATCCCAGCGAATTGTTTTTACTTTCCATTAATAAATATTCCAGGAACTCAGCCAGCGACGGTTGGCAAGTTCCCTCGCAGGATAATCAAAGCCAAAAGTAAAGGGCGCAAAAAAGATAAAGTTCGCAACTGCCGCCACACCCACCACTACCTGCACCAGCGCTGGGCGAGGCAAACTCCACTCGACCAGATAGGCCAGATACATGGCGGCAAAGTACAAGGAGCAAAAGTAGTGGTGCAAATAAGTCACACGGCCAAACAAGAAGAATGGCACAAAGTGCAGTGCCCAGCCACCCAGAAGGATCCATGAAGCGCCCAGATGGCGTTCCAGGACGGCATTGATACCCTGTCTGCCACGCTTCCATTCCACGGCGTAGTATGCCAGCTGCAGCATTCCAAGCACCACAGCCAGCGTGCTGCCCCACCATACCACTGGGTTTCCAATAAGGAAGAACTTCACTTCAGTGTCTTCCCAGCCGCAAATGCGCAGCCCCAAACGCATCAGCGGCCAGTCCAGCGGCGACGACGTCAACGCATCAAATTTATCCGGATCCGGCTTCAGTGCGTTGTTGGTACGTGCCATGGCTGCATTCAGCCGCACAAAGTTGCGCAGAAACGGGCTCTTGAGGTCGTCTGGGTCTGCTGGCGGCAGCAGTGGATTGGCGTGGCTCTCAATGTTCCATAAAGACTTGTCGTCAGGGCTGCTGCGGCGGTCGCAAACAATCTCGGCTTGGTTCCACGCCCAGCTGGGCAGCGACTTGCCTGTAGCTCGCAGCAAGCAGTTTTGGCGAATATGGCGCAGACGGAAGCGTGTGGTCAGCGTGCGCAAGCGATTCTGGGGATTCTTGCGCGACAGCTCTTCAAAGACCTCAACACGCCAGTGGTCGTTGCCGTCGGGGTATGTGGAGCCAATGCCATAGCCGGACACTTCAAAGTCGCGTTTGGACTGTATGGCAGCAACGGGATGCGAGTGGAGGTTGCGCTGGGTGTTGGAATGCACCAGTCGCACCACGTCGCCATTATGGACAAACTCTAGCGTCTCGCTGCTGTTGCTGCGCTTTTGGCCATGAACCTTCTCCACAACCCATCGATTGTTTTCATCCTTATGTGTGTACCCGGTTATTTGTTGCTGCTTGGATCCGTCAGGATACGTGTCTGGATGAGAATGCAGCAGCCCTACGCCAGGCATTGCCGACTTTATGGTAACTATAGACCCATACGCAATGTCCAGCGGCTGCTCCTTGAGCCCAGTGCCCTGCAAATTTGCTTGAAATAGCGAGTCCATTTCCGAGTCACCTGGGCCAGACTTGTACAGCAGCGTAAAGTGAATGTGAAAGCACAGCATGTAGATGCTGACTGGTATCGCAATCAGCGCTATAATTCGCGCTATCCAGTGCAGCAGGTAGGTGTGCAGCCGCATTTCTGGAAGCCCAAGTTCGTCATATAGCTCGTATACAGTGTATATTCCCACAAGCGCTACCGAGAACGCACCCACCCACTTGGCGCTAGCGACCAGTCCCAGTGCTATACCGGTGCCAGCAAGCCACATCCACCACACCCGCGTAAACGGCTGCTTGCGGTGCTTGAATAGCCCCGACAGCCCTAGTGCGCTCATTCCCGTGAAGCACAACAGCATTGCATCCAAAAGGATAAACCGGCTGATTGTGCACAGTGCATTGTCCATGCACACCAGCAGTCCCCCCAGCAGCGCCGTATTTGGCCGGCACCCCAGATTCAGCAACGTGCAGTAGGCCATTGCGGCCAACGGCACCCCAAAACTGGCATTGAACACTCGCATAAACACATAGTTGACATTCTCTGGATATCTCTCCCCCGAAGAGAATGCAAATGACCCATCGAACCCTGTCAGTATCTCAGATAGGCCTACAAGCATTTTGGCCAATGGCGGATGCACGTCATGGTAGAAAGTCCCGTTCACATAATGCGCTCCAAACTTTCCAAAGTGTGCCTCGTCCCACACCACTCTGGTTGAGCGCCCGATCTGGTAAAACCGGGTTATCGCAGACAAAATCATCAGCGCTACAATGTTCCACGTGTGTTGCGGATTCCAGCTTGAAAAGCGTGATGGTTTGTTCTTGGCAGCATCGTCGGCATCGTCCTTAAACAGGGATTCTGCCGGCTCTACGGGCTTGGCAGCAGCTGTTTCTATATGTCTACGCCGCACCTTGCCGCTATGCTGATGCTCAAATAAACTCATTAGTACAAAAATAGAAATAAAAATGCTATGCGGAGACAAAGAAAATCTTCAAACTCTTGAAACTCCCTCTCTGCGTTCTTCTAGTTTCCAAGAGGAAATGCGCGAAGACAGCATGTATTGTAACGCGACTGATATGTCTAGTAAGAAAAATTAGAGTGCTAATAGCGGATCTTTGATAAGGTTCCAGCTAGGGAGCCATTGCAAATGAGCCAGCTGCGCAATGGGCTTGTCCCAGCCGTAAGTCAGTGGCGAAAACAACACAAAGACGTAGCCTGCAACCACAACTACTGCCAGGAACGCGACTACCACTGCTCGTGGAGGCAGGTACCAGCGCGCTGCACACTGGATCTCATATGCTAGCAACAAGAGACCAAAGTAGAGTGCGGTTGTGTAGTGGTGAATGTACAAAACCCGGCCAAACAGGAAAAACGGTAGATAATGCAAAAACCAACCGCCCCACAGCAGCTTAGTAACATCCCAAAACTGCCGGATCTCGTCTGCCGACCAGCGGGTGCTTTTACGCTGCTTGAGTAGCAACAAGTAAACAATCTGTAGCGGGTAGATAACACAGCAACACAGCGCGGACGCCCACCACAAAATAGGATTGCCGATCTCGTAGTGCTTGATAGAATCGTCTGCCCATGATCCCACCCGCATGGGGTGGATCAAGAATGGCCACGACCATGCGTCACTTTCGATGACCTTGTAGCGGTCCGGATCGGGAATCAAGCGGTTGTTGCTCCGGGCCATTTCGCGATTGATCCAGATGGTG
Source organism: Coemansia sp. RSA 1250 (assembly GCA_027578955.1). Classification (NCBI taxonomy): domain Eukaryota; kingdom Fungi; phylum Kickxellomycota; class Kickxellomycetes; order Kickxellales; family Kickxellaceae; genus Coemansia; species Coemansia sp. RSA 1250. Next base: position 19,012 of record JANBTS010000015.1, on the reverse strand, counting down.
TCTCTAACCAAGCGTCGACCAATCAGCTTCTTAAAGCTGACAGGCTTAAACCGCTTATCACGCACCTGTTCAATATTCCATATTGTGCCTTCAGATCTGGTGGCATTGGAGTCAGCACAGATGAGCTCGCTCATTCCGCGGCCCCATTTGGGCAGCTGCGTTACTGTTGCCTTCAAAATACACCCAGATAGCTTGTTGATAAGCTGAAACCGCGTAGTGACTGTATACAAGCGATTTTCTGAGCGTGGACTAGCATCATCTATAATGCGTACTCGCCAAAAGTCCCATGGCGATGGCGCCGTTGTATTGCCGCTGGCAAATACCCGCCGGTCCCAGCCCTGGCTGTGCGGCTTGGCTACACCGGTGCGCAAAAACCGCTTTGTGCCTATATGCTGAAAGCGAACAATGTCGCCATCAGCAATAAACCGCACAGGCGATAGATCGCTTGCATTGTTTGAAACAGGCGATGCCACTACCCACCAGTTGTTTGATTGTTTGCCGGGAATCCCTGCAGCTACCAATTCGTTGGAATTGTCAGGAAACTGGTTGGTCTCGTTGGCGTAGATCAAGCCAAACCCTGGCAAATGCGAGCGTAGTGTTACCTGGGACCACAGTGCCACATTATGCGGCTGATAAGAGACAACACTGTTGCGCTGCAGCGCCTGAAACTGCGATGGCATTTTGTAGTCGCCTGTGCCTCGCTTGCGAAGAAGCGCAAAATGGATTTGAAACGATATCAAGTACACAACCAACGGAAAGAATATCAGGCATGCTATGCGTGCGCCCCAGTGTTTTAGGTTCACGCGAAGAGTTTTGCTACGGTCGCTATATACCATCATCAGGTCTTCTACCGTGCACAGGCCAACCAGCAAGACCACAAACGCGCCCACCCATTTGCTGCTAATGGTAAGCCCGAGCGAAACGCCTGTAAACGCCAACCACCGCCACCAGGATGTCGAAAATGGCTGGTTTTTATAAGCGGTAAACCCTGCATAGCCCAACAGCGACATTGCCGTAAAGCAGTACAGAATCGGATCAAGGATAATAAATCGAGACATCAGGCACAACGCATTGTCAAACAGCACAAATGATGCTGCCATGGCTGCAGCTGCCCGTCCAAACCCCAGAAAGCGGCAGGTTCTGTAAGCAAACGGCACAATAAGCGACCCAATAACTGCCACAAAAGTCCGCTGAAACGTATAGTTTACATAGCTCGGATATTTGGACCCAGAAGTATAAGTGAACGATCCATTGTGCCCACTCAAGAACTCGCTCAGGCCAATAAGCATTTTGGCCAGCGGAGGGTGCACGTCATGATAGAAGCTGCCATTCACGTAGTAGGCGCCAAACTTGCCAAAATGCGCTTCGTCCCAAGTCACAAGCGCCCGTCTGCCAATTTGGTGCAGCCGGGTAAATAGCGCCAGTACCGTTAGTGCAAATGCAATTGCTCGGTCGCTACTGTCGAATACTGCCGAATTAGCGTGAGATGTGCGCGATTTCGACTTTTCTGTAGACGCAGGAGGGTCGGAGTGAGCAGTCTCGGCGTCAGGCTGGCGCCGCCGACGTAATGTCGAAGTGCTCATGTTATCGAAAAAAAAAGTTTAAAAAGAAAGAAATCAAGTTGCAAATCGATCAGTATACAGATTCCAGCTGGGTAGCCACTGTCGATGCTTCAGCTGTTCAATGGGCCCAGAATAGCCAAAGGTCAGCGGTGCAAACCAGCAAAAAACAGCCAGTGCGGTGAGGGCCCAGGCAGTGGTTACTGCATTCTGCATCCGGCCACTCAAAATACGCTGGCAAAAGTAGTCTATCTCAAAGGCCAGAAGCAGCAGGGCAAAGTAGAGCGCTGGCAAATAGTGGTGAATGTACAGGACCCGACTGAACAGAAAGAATGGGAGATAGTGCAGAAGCCAGCCGCCCCACAACAGTTTGGCGCCATTCCAGTAGTGAAGTGCCTCTCCAGGCGCCCACTTGGCAGGCCGCTTGTGCTGCTTGCGAGCAAGATACAGCAGCAGCTGTACTGGGAGCAGCGCGCAGCAGAATGTAGACGACCACCACAAAATAGGATTGCCGACTTCGTAGTATTTTATGTCGCCTTCTTTCCATGATCCAAGCATGCGCATTGGGTATATGAGAAACGGCCATGTCCACGCGTCGCTTTCGAGATGATTGTACTTGTCTCGATCGGGAATAAGCGCGTTGTTGGATCGCGCCATGGCTAGATTGAGCTCAACAAAGTCGCGCACAAAGCTACGCTTGATCATGGCGCGCAGATTATCCTTTGGCAGCTGCGAATTGACATGCTTTTCAACAACCCACAGACTAGCTGCAGAGCCAGGTGCATTATGGCGGCTGCATGACACTTCGGTCTGACCAAATCCCCAGCTTGGCAGCTTTACGGCAGCTGCAGACAGCAGACAGTTTGTGGCTACATGTCGGAGATTGAACTGCGTAGTAATCGCGTGAAGCTCATTGTTGGTCGCTATGCTGCGCTCGCTAACCACCTCTATGCGCCAGTCATTGTTTTTGTCTTTCCAGCCAAGCTGGCCATAAGCAGTGACCTCAAAGTCCCTGGCGGTGACTGGCGCAGGGAATTTGCGGTGTGCATGCAGCATGCTCTTAGTCTTGCGGTGCATCAGGTTGACAATATCGCCATGGCGAACAAAAGTTGGAGGATCGTCTGTGCGGTTGTATCCCTCGCCACGCGGACGTGTAATGATCCAGTCATTGTTGCTGTCACTATGGCCATAGCACGTAATCTGCTGTTGCCGCGATCCCTCGGGAAAGCGGTGGGCATGCGAGTGAAGAAGCCCCGACCCAGTGTGCATGGACCGCAAGGTGATTTGAGATGAATACGCAACGGTAAACGGCTGGCTGCCTAGCGGGCTCCCTTTAAGAGAAGCCTGGAATGCAGGCGACATGCGAGAGTCGCCTGGGCCGCTCCGATTCAAGACCATAAAATGGATCTTGAAGCATGCTGCGTAAATCACCAGTGGAACCGCAATTAGACACACGGCACGGGCTACAAAATGCCGAGCAGCAGACCCTATGTCAAAACGGCAAGTATACATGGTAAACAACTCTCCCATCGTATAAATTCCAACCAGCGCAATGGTCAAAAAGCCCACCCACTTGCAGCTAGCAACCAGACCAAGTGACACTCCTGTAAGCAGCAGCCAGCGCCACCACACTTGCGAAAAGGCCCGGTTCCATGAGTTTTGCAGCCCAGCAACCGAGCACAGCGAAGCAGCGGTGAAAAACAGCAATGGTTCATCCAGCAACACAAATCTGCTCATTACACAGAGGCAGTTGTCAAGGATCACAAACAGCGCTGCCAAAACACATGCCTGGCGCTGCATATTGAGCTGGTGGCAGGTGAGGTAGGCCAGCGGAGCTAGGCCAATGCCGAACATGGCCGTGAATTGCCGCATAAACTTGTAGTTTACATAGCTCGGATAGCTGCCCTTGAATCCAAAAGTTCCATTGTGTCCGCTCAAAAACTCGCTCAGTCCGATCAGCATTTTTGCAAGTGGTGGGTGCACATCGTGATAGAATGTGCGGTTTACGTAATATGCGCCGAACTTTCCAAAATGGCTCTCGTCCCAGGTCACTACTGCCCGTTTGCCTATCTGGTACAGCCGAGTAAACGCGCACAGTAACGTGAGCATAGTGACAATGGTGCCGTCAACGCGCCAGTTCCAAACATTGCGCCTGTATCGAGTAAAAGTAGTCGCGTGAGATTGTATCTGCTGTGGATATGCAGCAAAGCTCTTTTGCTTGCTATGGCCGTTTGGTGCCTTCGAGGCCATTGGGCAAGGGGTGAGGGAGGAGAAGCAGTAGGGTCTCAAAACGGAGATAAAAAGATGTGGAGAAAGAATGGCTTGTTTTGGGGTAGTACAGGAGCCGATTGGTGGAACTATTAATTAGCTGATATAGCTTAAATCAAAGGACGATCAAGCTAAGAGCAAGAGGTTGCGACTTGTAGAAGTTCGTTTTGGCGGCTCAGCAGCAGATAAGTTACACCCCATGTGATTGCCCGACCTGGTTATCGCTAGGTCAACTGAGATAAGATTGGCCAATAGTTTCCGCAATTCCGAGCAAGTAGTGCTGAGAATCGTTCTTCCTCTAGAGATACACAAGTTATTAACTGAATCTAACGCAATGCCTGATACTAGCAGTCAAAACGAGCGGTAAGTGCCATAGATAGAGGTCCATTGTAGCCAGCAGGGTCATAAAAGTTGCTGCAGGCCTCTCTCCCTCTAGAAAGAATGCAGCAGAGCGTGGGAAAGCCATTGCAGACAAGATAGAGCTTTATCTCTCTTAAAAACACCAAGCAAGCGTCCCTGTAAGATGGAGCCACGCCTGAATGGACAATTCTTGGTGCCTTGCTTGTGATTCACATCTTAAAGGGTCATAAAGTGGAGGAGGCGTCATGCATTTTTCTTCTTTAATACCGCCACTAAATAGCTTCTATGATATATACTGCACGATTCCTTCGACTGCCTGCGACATATGGGCCGACAACGCTTGGGCTGCGACTGCTGCACACAACTAGACCTGTGGGCACGGCAGCACTGGGACGAATTCAAGCGTCGCAGCTGCAAAAGACGCTGACAACGACGCCCAAGCCGCTGGTTCCCAAGCAAGACCTGGTGTTTGGGCATGTGTTTACGGACCATATGCTGACCTTTGAATGGACAGCCAAAGCGGGATGGGGCCGGCCGCAGCTCAAGCCGTATGGGCCGCTGCAGATAGACCCATGCTGCGCAGTGCTTCACTATGCGCTGGAGTGCTTTGAAGGGCTCAAGGCGTACCGCGATGCACAGGGAAAGGTGCGGCTGTTCCGGCCGGAAAAGAACATGGAGCGCATGAACAACAGCGCAGAGCGGCTGCACCTGCCACAGTTTGAGGGCAGCCAGGTGCTGGAGTGCATCAAGGAGCTACTGCGTACTGACGAGCGGTGGGTGCCGGAGGGGCGTGGATACTCGCTGTATCTGCGTCCAACGCTCATCTCGACGGAAAACACGCTGGGAGTGCACCGGTCCAACAGCGCCATGCTGTTTGTGATTGCATCTCCCTGCGGGCCGTACTTCCCGACAGGGTTCAAGGCGATTAGCCTGTACTGCGATGAGACAAATGTGCGCGCATGGCCTGGAGGAGTGGGCAACAAGAAGCTGGGATCCAACTATGCGCCGTCGATTGGGCCGCAGGTCATGGCAGAGAACAAGGGCTACCAGCAGGTGCTGTGGACAATTGGCGAGGACCATGAGCTGATGGAGGTGGGCACGATGAACCTGTTTGTGTTCTGGCGTACGGAAAATGGCGATATGGAGCTCGTAACGCCGCCGCTGGATGGAACAATCTTGCCTGGCGTGACGCGCGATTCGATTTTGGATCTGGCTCGCGGCTGGGGCGAATTCAAGGTATCTGAGCGCAAGATCAACATGAAGCAGCTGGCCCGCGCTAGCAATGAGGGACGCCTGCTGGAAGTGTTTGGTGCAGGCACAGCATGCGTGGTGTCGCCAGTCAATCGCATCCACTTCCAGGGGAAGGACTATCACGTTCCCCTGGACCCTGCTAACCCTGAGTCGCAAGCTGGGCCCTTGGCAGCACGTATCTATAACACGCTATTTGCCATCCAGTACGGCGAGTTGCCGTCAAAGTGGTCGGTTGTTGTATGAGTTTTCAGCGTTGCACAGAGAGATTGTGTGCAACTTTAGTGCTTTTCTCTTTATTTTTTTCCCGTAATGACCACTAAGCAATACAGGTGCTACTCGCCAGCTCCAGCTCCAGCTTCAGCGGCTGATGGAACCACAGGGGCGAGCGTCAGCGATCGGTGGCCATCGCTGCATATCCCGGCATCAGCTACGGCAAACTATACGGTAGTGCCACCCAGCAGCGTACAATACAGAAACAGACGCAGCGCACAGCTGGTGGCAGGGGACTTTGAGAAGGCACGGCATTTCTATCCGCGAGTGCTGAATGCGCATATTCACCCGCTGGTAGCAGCGTTCTTCCAGATGGACAATGCCCAGGTGGCAGCACGCTACGGGCATCTAAATCCAGCCGTAGACGAAGCCAAGCTGCGCGATCTTCTTGGGGTTCAGCCGCAGCACTTTGCGTGGGCTGGATCTGATCTGCTAAGCGTAACCAACGGCAGTGGGGAGCGGCAGATGGTGGTGGTAGAAACAAACTCGTGTCCATCGGGCCAAAAGTCGATGCCTCCGCTGCAGGACAGTGACACGAGCAGCGGGTACCGCGCTGTGGTAGGCGCTGCGCTGGACGCGCTTCACGCAGACGCCCATGTTGATGGGGACTTGGCAGTGGTGTATGACAAGAACGCCATGGAGGCTTCGGGATATGCAGCTGTGCTGGCTGCCGAGAGCAACGAGCAGGTATGGCTAGTGGAGCACTATGATGGTGACCCAGATCCGCCAGTAGCATGGGTTGCAGACACAATGCATGTGCGCGATGGCAGTGGTACGTGGCATGCCATACGCGGCTGCCTGCGGTACGTAACGCAGCGGCCGTGGAACCGTATTCCGCTGCGCACCCGCACCCGCATGCTCAATCCGGTGGTGGCGTGCCTGGCCGGCGGGCGCAACAAGATGATGGCAGCGCGCGCATACGAGCAGCTCAACGCGGAGCTGCAGCCGCACCAGCTGAGCGTGCGTGTTCCCGAAACAGTGTACAATGTCGTGCTGGCAGACGTGCCGGAATGGGTGCGGCGTATGGGCGGGCGGGCCGTGATCAAGAACCCCTACAGCAATGCAGGCCAGGGCGTGTGGACAGTTGCCACGCCTGGCGACCTGGATGCGTTCATGCGCCTGGACCAGCCCTACGCAAAGTTTGTTGTGCAGGGCCTGGTTGGCAACGCTGGCTGGTCCAGCTCCACCCGCCACGGGTGTCTGTACCACGCTGGAACCGTCCCCGACACGCGCAACCGCGTCTACGTCTGCGACCTCCGCGTCATGGTTGCCGCCACTTCCAGCGGTTTCCGCCCAGTCAGCATCTACGCGCGCCGCGCTCGTGATCCCCTGGCGCGCGTTCTGGATGCTGGGACGCCGTCGTGGAACATGCTGGGCACCAACCTGTCTGTGCGCAACTCGGATGGCTCGTGGTCCACCGATGCAGATCGCCTGGTGCTCATGGACTGCAAGGACTTTAACCAGCTCGGCATCGGCATCGATGACCTGATCGACGCCTACGTGCAGACCGTCCTCAGCGTCATTGCCATCGACAAGATGGCGCAGCGCCTACTGCGCCCTGACGGCGCCTTCGACTATGCGCTGTTCCGCGAGCTCAACCCTGATGACGCTCTGCTGGATGAGCTGGGCTAATTTTTTCTTCTCTTTTCCCCTGCTTAATTTACTCTACTGGAAAAATGCCCGGAATGCAAGATCAGGTATGAATTTGCGACAACGGTTCCTGTTTAGTTCGCCGTGCTCAGGAGCTCTCTTTTTGTAGGTTTTACAGCTGGCCGTTATCTTCGGCACCATGCATGTCGTCAAGCGGGCCGGGCTTGAAAGCCCCGAGTACGCGCCGCTTATTCGTGGAGCGTATGCGGTAACGACTGCCATAATTCTGGGCCTGACGTTCTATCTCAAAACCCAGATACGGACGCGCAACGATACCACGGCGCTGGAATATGACGACCCAACTCCCGGCAGCCAGCAAGGGCGTATCGTGACCACTGTGGCAAAGTACGATTTGGCCGAAATTGCCAAGCTTCAGAAATCGACTTTGTTCACTGCAGCTATCGTGGTGTTTATGCACTTCAAGTTTGGATATATCCAGCCTCTGATACTGCAGTCGTTGCTTCCGCTGCTGAATCTGTACAAAAACCCGCTGTTCCAGATTCACGTTTTGGGCAAGCCGGCCACTGACAGCCTCAAGCGCCCATGGGTCCCAGAAAACCCCTTTGCTGCGTTGACTGGCGCCAACAGCAGCAGCAGTGACAGCAGTAACGCGGCCGCGGCCGGCTCTCCCCCGTCTGCTGCTGGCTCGGAATCTGCCAGCAGCGATCACGAGGAAAGCCGCAAAGCTAGATAGATTTTTGCATCATACTTTTCTGTGTGTGAAAATAAAAGCACGTCCTCCGCTTTGTTTTTCTTTTTTACTCCAGTTCTTAACTATTTTGCCATATTTGAATATCTACCATGAGCATTCAGGGCTTGGGCACCCAATACGGCAGAGCAGGCCGCCCGTTGCGTGTGACGGTAAACCATATCGAGCTGAAAAAGTACAGCGAGGCGGAGATATTCCAGTATGACGTCGACATCCAGCCTGAAAACGGCCAGTTCAAAAAGCTTCCTGAAGCGCAGTTTATGAGATCGGTATTCGACCAGTGCATGCGTATTCACCGGAGCAGCCGGCTAGGCGGCGTGCACCTGGTCTACGATGCGCGCAAGATCGCCGTTGCGCCCAAGCGCGTATGCGGGTCCACCGAGACACTGCGCCTGGAAGTGACTTACACCGAGAACGGGCGTGCCTCGAAGTTTGTGGTGCAGATTCGTGAAGCTGCTGTGATTGACACCAGCGTGCTTACACGCTTCATCCACGGCGATTCCAGCACTGACATTGCCGACATCCAGCCGGCGCTGAACGCACTGGATCTGGCCTTTGGCTCCGTCGCCCACCAGGACATGGTGGGCTTTGGCCGCTCTTTCTTCACGCGTGCCCAGTCTCTGCCAATTGCTGGCGGCCTCGAGCTGTGGCGCGGCTTTTCGCTCAGCGTGCGCCCGGGCATCGAGCGCCTGTTCCTCAACGTAAACACTGCCGTCACTGTCTTTTACACTCCCGGCCAGCTGCTGGAGACCCTATCGTCTGCCCTTAATGTGCGCAAGGCAGAGGATCTGCGCGGCAAGACGGGACGGGACGACATACGTGAAATGGGCGCTTATCTACGCGGCCTGGTTCTGTTCCTGCGCCACCGAGGCATTTCCGGAAAGCGCAAGTTCACTGTCAAGGGCATCACCTCCACTGCACTGGACCGCGAGTCCTTCGAGTGGGAAGACCCGGCTAATCCCGGCCATGCCGAGACCATCACCGTTGCCGAGTATTATAGGCGCCGCTACAACATCGGCCTGAAATACCCGTTTTTGCCGGGCCTGGTCGGCCGCCGCAATGCCATTTTCCCCATCGAGCTTTGCGAAGTTGCCGAGAACCAGCACTACCGTGGCTCGCTAAACGACCGCCAGACTGCCGAGATGGTCCGCTTTGCCTGCCAGGGCCCCAGTGACAACCGCAACCGCATCTCGGATGCCCTGCGGCAACTTAACTTTGCCGGGTCGCCTGTGATTTCATCTTTTGGTCTGTCACTCGCTTCCGACATGGCTCAGGTTGAGTCCCGGGTGCTGCCGGCCCCTACCGTCACCTACGGCCGTGGTTCGCGCCAGCCTTCGTTGTCGCCCGCCAATGGTGCATGGAACATGCGCGACAAATGTGTGTCTTCGCCAGGCGTCCCGCTGGAGCATTGGGCCGTGCTAGTGCTTGCCCGCCGCAGCGAACTTCCTGACAGCCGTGTCCAGTCATTCATCACCACGCTGGTGAACACTTGTAACCAAACCGGATACCAAATCAAGTCTACGCGCCCGCCAATTATGTATGGCAACTTGAGTGGCGACATTTCTCGAGAGATGCGCCGTGCCTGTGACGCCATCCGCTTGCCGCCGGGAAAGGCCCCGCAGCTGTTGCTGGTAGTGCTGCAGTCCACCAATTCGCACGTTTACCAGACCGTCAAGAACTGTGCCTATACCAGACTGGGCATCCAGACCCAGTGCATGCAGTCTAAACACATGCAGCGCCCAAATCCCCAGTACTGTGCTAACCTCTGTCTCAAGATCAACACCAAGCTTGGCGGTACCAACCAGAGTCTTACGCCTTCTCACCTGCAAAAGCTTCTTCGCAGCAAGCCCACTCTGTTTTTGGGCTGCGATGTCACCCATCCTGGGCCGGGCGAGGTCAATAAGCCCTCCATTGCCTCTGTGGTTGGCTCCACAGACTTTATGGGCCTGCGGTACTCTGCTACGCTGATCCAGCTGCCATCGCGTCAGGAGCTTGTAGGCAAGCTGCAAGAGGCCATCGTGCGCCATCTGAAGCTTTTCTACAAGCACACAAAAGCAAAGCCCCACCACATTCTGTTTTATCGCGATGGTGTCAGCGAGACCCAGTTTGCCCAGGTTCGCGACCGCGAGCTCATTGAAATCCAGCGTGCCTGCTCTTCCATTGAAGCTGACTATAAGCCGCAAATCACGTTTTTGGCGGTGCTTAAGCGCCATAATACGCGCTTCTTCCCTATGCCGCGCGATGCTGATCGCTCCGGGAACTGTGTGCCAGGAACTGTCATTGACCGCTCTATCACCATACCCTCGCTCTTTGACTTTTATCTGTTTTCCCATGCTGCCATTCAAGGAACATCGCGTCCCACCCACTACTTTGTTTTGCATAATGATCCCAAGTTTACTGCTGACGAGATTCAGATGCTTACTTATCATCTGTGCTTCACATATGCCATATGCACTCGCTCGGTTTCGCTAGTCCCGCCTGTCTACTATGCGCATCGTGTAGCCGATCGAGCTCGCTGCCATCTAGTCGATATGGGGGTTGGATTCGAGGAGGCTACATCCACGTCCAGCGGGTACTATGGCGGCCCTGGAACTACCACTTCAAGAGCAACTGAAGATCCTAATCGTGCCACCAAGATTATCAAGACCCACGAGCTTTTGGACGAGTCTATGTACTTTATGTGAATGCTTAAGGCTCAAGTCCATCTTTGTTTCTTTCTCTCCATAATCTGTAGTATTATTCTGCTTGATAAATTAACAAGCGTCTTGCTTTCAAAATCTTGTTTTCTCCTCTTACTATGGATCCATCTGTGTCGAGCGCTTCTTCTCGATGCTCAGCTGGCGATGTTGGAAAAGAAACGATAAAGCGTCTATTGAGTGTGGGCAAACCCGCTGCTGCTATTGCCAAGTTTCGCGCGGCCAACAGCCTTGAAATTCCTGCTGCGGATGCTGCTTATGCTTTGCTGGATTCTTTGAGATACGAAAGACGTTCTGTTCATGAAACAGCACTTGTTGCTGCTATAAATGCCGCACAGAAGCTTTTTCAAAGCGAAGAGCCGTCCAAAGACAAACATATGGTTCTTCTAGACCGTATCAGGAGCTATATGGATATTCCGCGCTTGCAGCAGCTTGCACTGCAGCTTTTGGCCACTGAACCTAACTTGATTCCCGAGGATATTGGCCAGAAGATTTGTGCTTCTGCGCATCTTTATGAGCGCTGCAATATAAGCATAAAACGCACTCTTTGGAAGCAGAACATCAGCTTGTTTAGGCAGCATATATTGCCCTTGATCCATGACTATAATAATAACCGCGACTTGCTCTATATGTCGCGCGAGGTAGCTGGCGATTCAGCTCGGAAGTTTACAATTCGCCGGAGAAAGAACAGTGCGCTTTTGGGGCTGTCTGCCGCTATTGGCACTGACCTTAGACTGTACATGCAGACACTTGGCGTGATTCGCGATCTGTTTCTAGAGCTGAATGATCCTGCCCTGGGCACCCTTCGCTTGGATCTAGTAATGGTAATGCATGAGAATGACATTGGCAAGCTTGTAAATGACGACGTCTGCTATGGGTTGGCCTGGCCACTCGATGCGTGCATAATCAAACAGCACATGGATGAGCACCGGGTACAAGAGTTGCAAAGCTACTTTGACAAGTTTGACAACGAAAGTATGCCATACGGCGAAATCTCGCTTATTCTCAGCAGCCCCTATGCTCGGAATATACTTGCGCAGCATGTGCTCTCCATTCTAGAAAAAATAGCACCTATTTCTGCAGTCAGTCAGCGGTACAAAGAGCTCACGTTTCCCCGTGCGATGCTGACAATGGGGCTCTCAGCTCGAGACCTGATTCAGCAGGACCATCCCAGGCTTCCCAAAGATAGCCAACTTAAAACGCGGGCATTCTTTCAGTCGCTTTTGGAGCACATCGAGGACAGCAGCAAGCAGCCCACCAAAGAAGATGTATCTATATTGAGCGCAAATGGTATTGCACGTCAAATCATCTACGCATTTGTGCTCAAACATGCAACAGATCAGCATTCCAACATTGCATCTGCTTGGTTGCCAGTTATACACGGCATTGTACCAGCCATTCTTGGGATTGCCGATGCCAGTATAGACAGTGAGGCGAATCCACCCGCCATTTCCACTTCACATTCTATTGATGCCTTTGAATTGGACGCATTTATCCAACGCCTTGTGAACTGCATCTGTACAAGCGACCGAACCATTGCAGCCATTTTAAACAGCATACCACAGACTCAGGCAAGCCTAGGCTCTATTGAAGCCATACAACTGCCACTATTGCAGCTGCTCATCCGGGTAGGTCGCCTTCGCCATCACGGTCATGAACAAATCATTTCTTTCCTAGCTGGATGTTCTAAACTCCTCGCTTTTGAATATGAGGCTATTGGAGGCAATGCCTTTAGTAAAGAAGCTGCTGCGCTCTTTATCTTCCAGTTTTGTGAATACGCAGCAGCACATTGTGCCATCGATCCGGCATATGTTGGCACCCTAGAGGAACAGTATAACAAGTTAGTGTCTGTGTCCCCTCGCCAGGCATTCAAGTACCAGATTGCTCGCTGCAACTGCCCAAATGCCAGCAAGTTTTTAGTGCTGTAGCTAGTATTATTTTTGCATAGTAAAACCGCCCTTATGGCTCTTGTTTATACAAGCAACATTTAGAATTTAAGCTTGCTTGCTAACTCCTTTAGCTTTTCGACATCGGCCTTCTTTGCGGGCCAGCCGATGGTAAGTCCGTCCTGCTCATTAGGTTTGGGAATTACATGAAAGTGCACATGACCTACTTCTTGATGAGCTAGCTTGCCATTGTTTTGAAGAATGTTGTAGTTTTCAGCACCAAGCGCGGCAGCAATCTTCTTCGCAACAGGCATAGCGTCGGCCAGAAACTCGTCGGGAAGCTGATGCATTTTCTCTGCATGGTACTTTGGAATTACAAGCGCGTGTCCTTCCGAAAGTGGCCCAATATCGAGAAATGAAAAGGTAGTTGCTGTCTCCAGCAGTTTTACAGAGGGAATTTCGCCCTTGATAATACGACAAAAGATACAATCGGCAGCAAATTTCGTAGCCATTTTAAAAAAAGAATGCAGAAGAAAAAACTAAATATTGAATATGAAGTCGTGTGATAAACATATCCTCCATCCCCTAAACCCACTGCTGGTTATTTTTCTTGAGAGACCGCTGACACATGGTTACTTGGACCAGCAGCAACATCTGATTCAGGCTTACCGGGCACAGCACTGCTTTTGGCTTTCTTTTCTAAATATCGCTTCCGCGCCTCTAAAAGCATAAATTCCTTGCGTTGGCGAAGTATCTCTGCGCGCTTTTCTGAGTCTGCTTCCCAGGTTTTGGGTGGCTGCTCAGGCAAGGGCTTTGAATCAGAGTCCTTAGATACGCGTACCCGATTCACAAGTGGCGAATAGGCAGTATTTAGCATCACCCCTGAGGACGACCCTACAGCCCGACTGCTTTCAGAGCTGCTTGTAGTCGTGCGCGCTCCAGAGTTAACCTGCACTTCAGCACGCTGCTCTGCACGAGTTGCTGGCGGAAGAGGTAATGTACCGCCATTGCGTAAGATATTGTCGCTTGTGATGGCCGGAGAGCCGGTTCTAGCCAAGTCAGCTCTAATAGCAGCCTCGGGAATATCGGGAAACATCGCCTGAATTGTCTGAACATGCTCTTGTCGAACTATGTGCGTACGTCGTGGTGCTCTACCGCCAGGTCCAAGCGCCTGCTCATTCCCTCCCTGACCTATTTGCGATTGCATTTGAAGCATGCATTTAAGATTCGATGGGCGTGATAAAGCACTGCTTCATAGTCACTTACCTAATAGCCAACGAAGAACTAAAAACACCAGCCCAAGGGCGATGAGAAATGTTACACTGTCATTCATTGAGCAATATGAACTTTTTTGGCTATTATATAGAGAAAAGAAAAAAGCGGTAAAGTGTGTTCCATTTCTTGTCTCTTGATTAGACCCTAGCATATTTGGAAATAACCACTTCCCCTAATTTTTAATGACAAACAGTAAAAACAGTGCAGCCTGGATACAGAAAAAGAGAACGCCTACATCAGCTTAGACGCAGGAATGACAATACGAAGGAAGATGTTGTTGTTGATGGTAGAAGCAGCGGGTGTCGGCGCCGAAGATGTCATCAGAGTTGGAGTGGCTGTCATGCTGACGATCTGTGCGCTCTCTGTGCCCACAGCAGATACAATCTGGGATATTTCTGCCTGCCCTTTGGTAAGAGCAGTAAGAGGGACATAGATGGCAACATGAGCATCGTCAACGCGCTCAGTGTGAATTCCGCTCTGGAGCATATCGCGCTTCAGGAGCTCGCCGCTGTCATCCTTGTCGGAATCGAAGATGTGAGCGGT